>CM057226.1:107755719-108355719 GCA_029891385.1 Erythroxylum novogranatense | reverse complement strand
GCAAATGTTGCCAAACATCAAGGAGTTCTAATCTTGTAATCTATCCGAGAACTTAATCAATGCTCCACTAAAATCCAAATGGGAAGGTTTCCAAAGGGCTCAAAGCCAGGATGAGTAAGCCAAGCCGATTGGAATTTGAAGGATCGACTAGTTGGAGGAGTAGGCATGTGATTCAGGAAAGAGATAAGAATAGGACGATGGTCAGATTTCAGGAAGGGGAGATAGTAGATAGTGGTGTTGGGGAATGTTGTCTGCCATGAGTTGGAACAGAGGGCCCAGTCTAGCCTAGCTAGGACCTGTCCTCTGCGCCAAGTAAAGCGTGGCCCAGTAAATCCTAGATCTTGAAGTTGACAACAGTGCACATAGTCCCAGAATTTAGAGTTGACTATAGGTTTAAGGTGAGAGCTTCCATGTTTATCCTGTGTCTCCAATTTAGCATTGAAGTCTCCTCCTAGTAACCAAGGTGTAGAGGTGTGCCGAGCAAGAAATTCTAGATGTGGCCTTAGGTACTTTTGGAGCGAATACATTGGGCTGGCATAAATAGCTATAAAAGCAAACGAAATCTGATCCCAAGTGATACTGGCAGGCAAAAATTGATGGTGAGTGAACAAAATTCGGACTACGATATCTGTTTTCCACAGAAGCCATATACTACCTGAGTATCCTTCAACTTCTATCCGAAAGAGTGATCGAATCCCAATTTTTGGACAACCGTGAGTACACGGGTCCCACTTATACATGGTTCCAATAAAACAACCACGCTTGGTTTATGGATTTTAATATAGTTTTTAATTATGGGTTTGAAGGTCCTTCCTCCAGCCCTTTGACAATCCAAATTAGTATCGACATGGAAAAGATCAGGAGGAAGCGATTGCTTAGACTGCATAATCAGTCTTCTCGGGATGCTGGACCTCCATAGGTTCCTATGAGGTCTCCGCCATCTGAGTATCTAAGTTACTGTTGGATGGACACATTTACAGGCATTCCTGAACAGGATCCAGGGTTCACGGTGGGTGAGCTATGGAAATACTATGGGTGGAAGGCAACAAGTTAGGCAGGCCTGTTGCATCGAGATCCTCCTCCATAGCCTCACTAACCACTATTGTAGTTGTGGGCAGGGAAAATTTCAGATTTGGGATAATCACGACGTTATGGGAAGGGATCATCAGGGCCTTATGGGTCGGCTGTGGACTGGGGGAAGCTGAGGTTGCAGGTTGGGTTGGGGTAAGTGAGGTATCGGGCTGGCTTTGGGGAAAAAGGCCAGATTGGTGGGCTGGGGCATGTGTCTGAAGGGGAGGAGTGGCCTGATGGGCCTTGGCCTGTTGCTGATTGGGAGGAGACGACGTCGGGTTGGTGCTAGAGGATGAGGCTCGAAGTTGTGCCTGAAACGATGGAGTCTGATGTGGCTTCCCTTTAGAGGACTCGACCATTAGGGATTGTTCCCTCGTCTGTTGCAAATGCGACGTCTTTGAGGGGACGTTTGGGGGTTGAGTTTTAGCCGTTGAGGAACGGTCCAGACAGGGCTCCAACGGGTCGATGGCGGACAAGGCCGAGAATCACGGTCCTTGTCGTTCCACGGTTGTTGTGTTAGGTTGGCTGGTGGTGGAGGTAGTTGGAAGGGTGGAGGAAGGACGACTTTGTCGCCATTGAACTTGCATTCAAGGGCCGAAGCCCGCTTGTGAGTGGTCGGCCGTAGGAGTAGCGTTGCGGGGGATGGCGGAGCGCCCGATTGAGGGCCAACGGCAGAGTCCATGGTTTCGGGCTAATCGCAGGGAAGGGTGGGGCAGTTCTGCGATCCATGGCCAATTAAGCCACATTCAAAACAGATCTGTGGCAGGCCTTTGTACCCCACCTTGATCGGCTCGCCATCTAACTCGACGATGGACCGGAGAGGAGAGCTGAGGTCGAGGTTAACCACCACTCGAGCAAATTTTCCACGGTAAGTTTTTTGGGTATTGTTGTCTATTTTGATCGTGCGACCCACGAGATTTCCCAAGGCAGTGAGGATTGAAGGATGGTAGCACGCTACCGGTAGGTCAGGGAACCTAATCTAGGCGACCACGTTGGTGATTTTGTGATTAGAAGGACAAAAGGCGGGGAACCAAGGCTGAACAGAGAGGACATGCCCAGAAATAATCCAAGGCCCCTGGGTGAGGGTCTGCTCGTAGTCCTCCACATCTACAAAATTCACAAGTTAAAAATCATTGGCTAGATCGACTATTTTCATAGGTCCCAAAGGTTTCCAAAGGGACATTAGTCGTGATTTTAGCAAATTAAAACCTATTATTCTACCCAAAAGCATAATAATCACAACATTTTCCCAGACTTGATCCAATTTGGTTTTGAATGTGTTTGATAGCTCTATACCCGGACCAAGCTCTCCTTGAATGAGAGAAATATCACCCTCTGTAATTTCTATCTGTTCCTCTTCAGGCCAATCAAGTTCCTTCGTGTTTTCTATATCTCCTATAACCACTGCACTATAGCTGATAGGTTTGTTCTGTGGATCAGGTGTACGAGGAGGGGGCTCTTCCTCCCTCTCTCGGAGTCAAACCTTTTTGGCAGCATGTGCCATCGGAATCCGATTAGCTGGCAGTGATGAGGGAGCAATGAATAGTAATCAGTTTTGTTTTCTCGGAGCAATTACTTCATTAACTCATCTTGTCCCGAAAGAGTAGTAACCACTTCAATCCCCTCAGAGTCCCACGTATTTCAGCAGCATCATTGCTACTACTACTAAACGCAGTTGATAGTTTATCCTTGCCATTTCTACTATGTATTCTAAGAGAAGAATTCTAGTGTAGTTTCATATTGAATAAATCATCAAGACCTGCGATTATCCTTTTACAGGAGACTCTCATCCAATGGGTGCTTCAACATGTTCAAGGTGGTGGTCCCATCACATGAAGAAATTTTTGGAACAAAACAACTGGGGAGACAAAAAGGTAGAAATATATAAGAAGGTCACATTTAATATTCACTCATCTTTTTGTTAACAAAATAAACAAAAATAATTCTGAAAAACTATTAAAATACATTTATAGAATTAAAATTTTATCACTTCTTAAAGTTTATTTTTATGGTATGTTGTTCTCAAATAAACTTGAATATTTTATATCTTTTTTACATTTTAGTCATTAAATTTGTATTTTGTTTTATTTAAAATCACTTATTTTACCTAATTTTAATTATTGACAAGTCAATTAGATGAATTATAGAAATATATATAGATTAAAATTATAAAGCCAGTAAGCAATTTAATGAACACGCTAAGAACTTGCCGTGTTTATCACTTCATAGTAAATGGCAGGGTAAGATATGGACTGCCAAGAGAAAAGAACAGTTGGAAAACTGAAGAAAACAAATATTATTCTAAATGTAATCAGCATATATATATATATATATATTTGTTGGCTGACCTATTTATTTATATAAATATTACTTCTTAAACAAAATATTATTTTAAACGTAATTATCAAATGTTTTCAATATGCTTGTCAGTGTTTTTAGATGAAGTAACTTTTATCAGTTGCAATGTCATCTAGTCTTTGTTGAATTTCTCTTATTTTTCGACCTAACTATATGACGAAGACAAACATCATGTGTAACAAAGCAGATGGAGCAAAAGATAGAAAGTACCTTGTCCAACAGAAGATCAGAATAGTGGTGTTGATGTTATAAATCAACTAAACATGCTATGAAATATTATAAAATTGAAAAATTATTTACACAAAGCATTATACTTACTAATTTAATATATTTTCGTTATAGAAGATTGAATCTCACAACTTACTTCTGATAACTCTCGCAAAGATTAAGCAAAATCTTCACTCAATATCTTCAGTTGTCCTTGAGACCTGTAAACCCAGACTTTGCTTACAGTTACTGTACCAAGGAATTCATCCATAAGAAATCAGGGAATAAAATAACTCTATTTTAATTGCAATTTATTTTAATAATTTTAATTAAAAATAATTGTTTTTTATTTAAAAAGTAGTCATGCCGTAAATATATTGATAATATAGATTAGTTAACTTAATATTGAAAACATTGAAAACACAAATTTGGTATTAATATGTTTGATTTTATAATTATTAAAAGAACATAGTTTATAGATTAAAAGAAATAAAATTAATTTGGACGGAGTAAACAAAGAATTAGAAAGTACCTCGTAAAATCCTTAGATGAGGTATGTGAGAAAGTTTATCTTTTTGGACTTCTTGTTCAAGAACATCGCAGTGAACTATATACAATCCTTGAAGTCTGGTGGTGATAGGTGGCGACAATAAATGGTACGGCAATGCCTTCAACTTTGGACAGGAGTAGAAGAAGAGTTCTTGAAGTGATGGCATAATTGTAATTGTCTTATTAATTCTCTCCATCAACCACCCATCAATATCATCCCACTCTTCCCATTCCCGAAACAATTCAAATGAAAGTATCTTCAATTTTGAGAAGGATGTTGATGCATCTTTTTCTTTTTCTATTCCCATAAATTCAACACCCACTCTTTTCACTCTCATATTAAAAAGGCGTAACTCTTCAAGGCACGACAACTTACCTACTGGAGGCAATTCCTCACAATTTTCGGAGTTATTAATTGTAAGCTTCCTGAGTAGATTTAGCTTCATCATCCCACTTGGGAACGTCTTGCCTCTATACTTTTCTATGCTTAATATTTCCAAATTCGAAGGAGGCTCTAAAGCTTCAAGTAACTCTTCTGCATCTTCTTGCACATGATCTCCATCAAAACTCAAACTCAATTCGGTGACGTTTTTTTTCTTCTTAAGTTGTGCTTTTCTAGCCTCTTCTAGCTTTCTCACATTTCCCAACCCTCTTATCTCCAATCTTCCTCTAAGATTATTCAACTTCTCCATTTCAACAATTGAAAATGATTCACTCTCATTCACGTTTACGATGAACACAGTCAACTCTCTAAGACGCCATAGATTTCCTATTCCTTTGGGAAGATAATTTATCTTATAAGAATTCTCAATATCCAAATACATCAAGTTGATTAGTTTTCCAATCCTTTTAGGCAATTTTATCAACACCCGACACCAGTTAAGAATTAATGCCTGCAAATTGTAACACTCACACAAAGTCTCTGGTAACTTCTCTATAATTCCATTTTTAGACAAGTCAAGCCGCCTGAGATGAACTAATCTATTTATTGAAGATGGAATTTCTTTAACGTCACACCTACTAAGATCTAAAGTCCTTAGGCAAATCAAATGATCAAATATACCCTTAAGTTCAACAGCAGTCAATGATCCCCACGTAAATGAATGAATGATCAAGCTACGTAATTTGTTAAGACCATAGATAGACACAGGGAATAAAGCATCATTTCCAATCATCAAAGTCAAATGACGAATATTTGCATCTGCATGTAAAGAGTTTCCATTCAACTCTATATCTTTTAGGACTTCTATCATCAAACATTCATTTTTTGTAAATGTTTGGGCTAGATCACTCACCATGTCATGCAATACATAACAATCTTCATCATCGGATGAAATTTGGAGCAAAGAACGTGCAATTAAATTATCAAAATAAATCTCACCAACTATTTCTAAATCTTCATCTTTTTCTTTTTCCTTTAAATAACCTTGAGCTATCCACATACCAATTAATCTTTTTCTTTGTATCTTAGAATCTTTGGGAAAGATAGCACAATATGAAAAACATTGCTTTAATGGCAATGGCAAATCATAATAACTAAGTTTCAAAGGACTCAAGAAATCTTCACCTTCCCATTCTTTCTTGTCCAAGACTCTCAACCATTCTTTTTCAGATTTCTTAAAACGTAGGAGTCCTCCTACAATGGAGGCAGCAAGAGGCAAACCCTTACACTTATCAGCAATTCTCCTACCAATGCTTTCCAACTTTTGACAATCCCCTTGATCCAGAGCAATTTGACTAATTATTGACCAACATTCTTCCGAAGTCAAAAGTCCTACCTTACGTATACTCTCAGGATTACACCCCATGATGCTAGCAACTCGTTCATTACGTGTTGTTATTAGAATTGTACTTCCTGGTGAACTATATGCAAGAAATTGCTCCAATTCCTCCCATTTACTGTGACTCTCATTCCAGACATCATCTAAAACAAGTAAGAACTTTTTTTTATTGAGAACCGCATCTATCTCCTTTAACACCTTATCTAATTCTTTAAAATTACTTGCAGTGGAAGAATCACATAGAGATTCAAGAATTGCTTTTGCAATACGCATTTTATCAAAAGGATCCGAAACATATATCCATATCTTCTTCTCAAATTGAGTGCTGATCTCGCAATCATTATAAATTAATTTAGCTAAAGTGGTCTTGCCGATTCCCCCCATCCCCACGAGGGTGATGACATGGAGCCTTGATTTGGGGTTAAGTATCATGCTTTTGATTTCATCTTTTTCATCATCTCTACCTTTTACCTTTTGTGTATCAACGAAAGATGTAGTCACGTATCTCTCGATAGGCTTATCAGATATGTTGGTTGAATTAAGTGGATACCGAACTTTATCGGTTGCAATGTCATCTAGTATTTGATGGATTTCTTTTATTCTGCCACCGACAACATGACGAAGACCAACATCGCGCATAGTAAAGCAGATGCAGCAAAAAATAGAGAGTACCTTGTGCTTGAGATGATTTTGGTCGGAACCGGAAGAGTGGTGTTGATGTTGGATCTGTGATGTCTGAATCCAAGTCTTCCACTCATCCAACACATCGTCCATGTCATAGGAAACAGCTTTGAGATCAAACAGCCATTTCTTGACAGAAGCTTTCTTCAGTTGTTGCTCCTCTGCATCGTCTAGGAGCGCCTGAATGGACTTGAAATTGCTGACAAGTTTCTTAACTTCATCGTTAACTCCAGTCATCAACCTCACCTCTTCTTGTATGGAACTAAGCATCATGGAGGTTAGGACCTCCACCACAGCAGAAATAATAGCATCAACCATTTTCAGGGATCTATGGGCAAGCAAAAGGTTTATGAGAATTTGAAGAAGACAATGGTTGTAGTGAGCCAGAAATGAAATTCTCTATTTATACACTATTTGAAAACAGCTTGAGAGGAAGTTTCATACTTTCATTACGCTAGTGTGAAGGAAGGGAGTCGGTACCAGACACTTTATTGAGAAGTCAACATTGAAAAGACGTGCGGCGTGCCAATCGACTGAATCGAGCGGTGGAAATCTTATCCCAGACAAAGTGGTAAAAACGTAGGTCCTACAAATTGCGGCTCCTTTTTTCAGACACCGATTTATATCTAATCCGAACAATTCAATAATCTTTTAACTGCCCCCGCGTGGAGTTAACCTCCGGCGTATAGGGTCCAAATCTTTCCAGTGATGTCCACCGCTATAAGGCGGCGAGTTGGATAAACTTCAGTTTCGTTTAGGTGTAAGTCACGATCTGAGTAAAGTATGCTTTCGACAAATCACGACTGTCAGGTCAAAGGGAACATTGATTAGATTGTACCACACCCTCCATCATGGCCGTCAGATTATCATCATGGTGGGCTCCACCTAAATCTCAATGGCCACACTTATTGCATCCCATTTGCTGTATCATGCGTCTCCAGATTGCTGGTTTACGTCATCCTTTTACATATTGGCCATGTTTGACAATCAGTGATAATGATAATGATAATGATTCTATCATCTGTTAATGATAGTGATTATATCATTAGTTTACCAAATGGATCAGTTAGGCATTTGTTAAAGATGTTTAGTAAAATTAAACATTTAAGATAATTTATGTGTAAAATGACTTATAAGGACATTACATTAAAAATGTAAAGATATAAATATTGTATATTTTAGTATTTTATTGGATATTCTTAATAAAAATAATAAATTATTTAATGAATTAATAAATTAGAGTTAAATAAAATTTTAATCTAATCAAAATTTAATATATTTTTGTTTATGATTTATAATTTTGAATTATTCAAATAAATAAAAATTAAAATGTTTAAATTAATTAAGATATAGAAAACAAATTCTACAAATTAATTATTATTATTAATTGTTGGATGATGAATATGAGTGGTGTTTGAGTCTTTTCAAACAAATGGCTGGATTCTATAATTTATAAATTAATTAAATAATTTTAATAAAATAATCAATTTTTATATCTCTATGCGTTACACCCCCTATGAGTGACAATGCTAAGTCCAAATAACAACTGCTTCATGTAGCACTTAATCCACGGAGAAGAAGAAAACGAAACGTCAGGACAAGAATAAAACCATGAAAAGCACGTCACCAGCGTTTGCGTAAAAACGCTCCTAACCTCAGTAGTCAAGCCTTATATGGTCATTACAAATAGCTGAAACAGCTGTTTATGTAAAAACGCTCCTCGTTGGAGCTTTTTATAAAAGAGCTGGTTGGGTTGAATCAGTCAATCCAACCAGCTCATAACCAAACACTAGAATAGCTTTTTAATAT
Organism: Erythroxylum novogranatense; assembly: GCA_029891385.1. Lineage (NCBI taxonomy): Eukaryota > Viridiplantae > Streptophyta > Magnoliopsida > Malpighiales > Erythroxylaceae > Erythroxylum > Erythroxylum novogranatense. Next base: position 108,347,263 of record CM057226.1, on the reverse strand, counting down.
GGTCAAACCTCAATAAATGAGTCAATCAGCTGAAAAACAGCTTATAAGCTGTTTACCAAACGCGGCCATTTTCTACAAGTTAAATTAGCCTTGGTTGTTGTCAAAAAATATATATATATATTAGCCTTGGTTTATCTTCGTCCTCGTAACGAGTAAATATTCCAAATATTGCAAAAATATTAGAAATCTCCAATATCGATTGAAGAATTTTGAAAATTTTCGCAAGTCATTTGTTAGTGTAAGTAAAACGAATCAGCAAATTAATTTATTTCATATAATGTAACCTATTATATTTTAACAAAGTTAATTTAGTATCATATTATAATTATATAATGTAACCTATCATTATCATACAACTGATAAAAGTCAACAATGTCATCTAGCTTTTGTTGATTTTCTCTTATTTTTGACCAACTATATGACGAAGAACAACATCACGCGAAACAAAACAGACAGAGCTAAAGACAGAAAACAGAAGAATGGGATAGGAACAACGGTGTTGATGTTATAAATCACCTAAAATGTTATGAAATATTATAATATTAAAAATTATTTAGACAAAACATTATACTTACTAATTTAATATATTTTCTTTATATTATTGTTCTACCAAGGAATAAGGAATAAACCATAAATTTAAAAGATTATCATTTTAAGATGGGGCACAATTACTTATCAAAATGGGTCAAAGAAGCATTCATTTATTCATTTATCCATTCATCACTTCTTGAAGTTATCATGTCTCCTTATTTTATATATAAATCTTTTAATATATTAAAATTATTATTCAAAATTGATGGATTTGTTTCTTAACTATTTTCAAATAATTTTCATAACTTAAAAGATGAAATTGAATCAAAAAGATACAAAGAAGCCAAGAATAATTCAAAATTCTAGACTGATAGAAAATTTAGTAAATAAGCGTTGACACGTGCAAGAACAAAAACTATCTACAAGAAATTTTTTAAATACAGATCCGATTCACTTAAAATTTTATGATTTTTAGAATTAGATTTCATCCATATTTATGAAGATTGACCACCTGAGAAAAAATTACCTGCAAAAGATCTCGGAAAAAATTAGGAGATCGAAGGAGATAAAAAAGAAATTTGCATTACTGTTTATGTAGACCACTTTAGGAGTACTGTTTACGTTTTTCTATAGAGCTTTTCTGCTGATTTTTGAGCATTAGTTATGTTTTTCATTTTTTTGCAGTATTTCTTAAACAGGCGGAGTAGCAACCAGTTAGCTTTATTAAGTCAACATTGAAAAGACATGGGGCGTGTGAACTAATATCATGTCAACTTTTAACATATGATAATATCATTACAAAGGTTAATAATCATTACAAAAATAAATTGAAATTATAAAATTATAACCTTATATTTATGAAAAGCTTATAAACCTTTTATATTAAGATTAAAAATAATCAAAATCATATAAAATAGAATAAAATGAATTACAAAATAATGATAATATTTTATCAACACAATAATTTTAAACAAATAAAATAAGTCATAAAAAGCTGTCAAAATAAAATATCTTTAAATTTTTCAAATTTAAGTGCTTTAAATTTCATTTTAATAAAATATTTCTTGAATTTAAATATTTAATATCTTTTATTATATTTTAGATATTAAAATAATATTTTGTTTTCTTATTAAATAAAATTTTAAAATATTACTTAATTTTAAAATTTTAAGAAGTGAATTAGATTAATTGTATAAATATACTAAGATAAATTATAAAGCCAAGAAGGCAATTATATGAACACGATGAGGACTTACCGTGTTCATCAATTCGATAGTAAATGGTAGGGTAAGCGTTCATAAAGACATACAATGACCAGAGAAGGAAGTTAAACATACTAATTTGACCCTCCAATTGGTATATTTAACCTCCTTGACTAAAAACTCGTATTCAAGCTTGAATTGTGCCTCGACAAGTGGGTCTTTCTATATCCTTCCATAGATTGATGTATGTATTGTGCATGGACTGACCGGACTGACCGGAGAAACAAGTCTTGGAAAGATAAGCAAATGGTAGAGTAAGAGTTTATATACAGAAGAACACAATATATTATAATTATAATTATATATTGTTGGCTAACTTATTTATTTATATATATTAATTTATAAACTTTTCGTATTCGCAAGTCTTTTAAAACCTGCGTATTAAGAATATCACAGGTTTGAGACATAATTTGTATGTATGAGTGATTTGATAAGAAAATAAAAGCGTTTAGAACCTTCATTTTTTACACAGCGAACAAGAGTTCTTGAAATGGAAGAAACATTGAGGCGTTGAATAACCAATTGTCTACAGGCTCGCAACGTCTAAAAATTAGTTGCACATCACATGCATCTCAACCTATAGAAGGATATGGAAAGACCTACTTGTTGTGTCACAATTCAAGCTCGAATATGAGTGTTTGGTCAAGGAAGCTAAACGAACTAATTGGAGGGTAAAAAATAGTACAACCATCTGTTTTCTCTGCTTTAATTAATTGGTTGCACATCACATGCATCTCAACCTATAGAAGGGTATGGAAACACCCACCTATTGTGTCACAATTCAAGCTCGAATATGAGTGTTTGGTCAAGGAAGCTAAACAAACTAATTGGAGGGTCAAAAATAGTACAATCATCTGCTTTCTTTGCTTTAAAGGTTGAGATGCATGTGATGTGCAACTAATTCTATGTCTTAATCAATAAAGAGTAAAATCAAAATAAGAGTAATTAAATGAAAATAAATAATTATCGGTAATAAACTAACAAAATATTTAGAATTTTTAAAAATATAAAATTATAACCTTATATTTATGAAAAGTTTATAAACGTTTTATATTAAGATTAAAATAATCAGGACCATATAACTATAGAATAAAATGAATTATGAAATAATGATATTTTTATCAACACAATAATTTTAAACAAATAAAAGTAAGTGATAAAATTTGTCAAAATAAAATATTTTAATTTTCTAAAATTTAAGTTCTTTAAATTGTCGTGAATCTCACATCGACAACTATAAGAGTATTAAACAATATATAATAGTATGCAAACCTCCTCCTTTTGAGCTAACTTTTGGGGATGAGTTAGACACTTCTAACATAAATTTTAATTATATCATTTATTTCTCATGATAGATGAATTTAAATATTTTTATCTCTTATTTTATTTTTATATATTAAATTAATATTTTGTTTTCTTATTTAATAAAAATTTAAAAATCTTACTAATTTTAAAATTTTAAGATGTGAATTAGATTAATTAAATAAATATACGAAGATAAATTATAAAGCCAAGAAGGCAATTCTATGAACACGATGAGGACTTATCGTGTTCATCACTTCGGTTGTAAACGGTAAGGTAAGGGGTTCATAAAGACATACACCAACTAGAGAAAGAAGACTTGATAAAATAAGTAAACGGTGGGGTAAGTGTTCACATATTGAAGAAAACGAAATATTTTTCTGATGATTCGTTCCGACAATTTCGGACCAGCTCATCACACTAAAGCAGTATCTTCATCGTAGTAAATAAGACTATATTTGATTGGACATTAAATATTTAATGTAATAGAATGATTTATAATAAAATGGAATGTAAATAAGTGTAATATTAAAAAATTTGCTTGAAAGAGATGAAAGAGTTTATACTGTAAAATAGTGAAATATTGTTTGAAAGAATGATTTATAATGTTTATTTATGATGAAATGAGATGTAATATAAAATCTTTCTCTTTTATTTCATTCTATTATATTTTATTATAAATCCTCCTAAAAGATAAAATAATATCACATTACAGCCCATTCTATTAATTAAACCCTAATTAAGTTACAGAGAAAAGAATTGAATATCTTACTTGAGGATTTATTATGAAACAATGCTTATTATTATATCGGTAAGACCAAACAAAATACAATAAAATGTTAAAGAATTTGAGAAATAAGCACTATAATTAAGATTTACTTTTAAATTTATTTTCAGACTAATTTTGAAATAAAAATTCTCTAATATGTTAGTTTAAATATTTGTATAACTGTATGTATAAATGAATCAAAATAGTATAGATGATTGAAGGTACTGATATTAATCAATTATTTATAAATATTAATAATTTTGAGCTTAAATTTAATTTTATAATTTAAATTTAAAAATTTTGGGAAGAAAACAAATAGTGTAATATGTATGACTAAAAGAAAAAGAAAGATTAGTTAGAAAAAATACATATTTTATCTTATACTAATATATTTTAATATCTTTGACTAGAAATCTATATCACCTAGACTTTATAGTTTTAATTATTGAGAATTAAGAAATTAATTTTATATAATTTGTTTAAAATAATTATATAAATTTTATTCCTATATAAATTAAGAGATAATAATATATAAATCTATAAATTATTATTCTTCAATTAAATCACATATTATCGTGTTAATCACTTTTAAAATAATTCATAAGTAAAATGTCTACAAAAATATGCACAAATATCCACATAAAACAAAAAGATTTTTTCAAGTGTTGTCGTGTTAATTACTTGGAAAATAATTCATATAGAAAAGTATATGCAAAGATATAAACAAACATGAATCAAGAAAACTTGGAAAAAAGAAAACACATAATAATTGTAATGTGTATTACTTTTCAATTAGTTGATTAAAGATAATGATTATGACGTTTGTGATTCTCAGATTAGGGTAATTAATATGCCTGGTATTCCTAACCAGAAATGGATATAAGTATCAGTTGCACCATTTCACTTATATATAGATGAATTCAAGTGTAACTTCACGTTGCATATTTAATCACCTTCTATAATTCTTTTATGTAAGACTTAATATTTATATGAAGTAATTTTAAAATTTTTGAATAAGAGAAAATAGAAATATTAATGACATCATTTTCTTATACACACACATATATATATGATTTTACCATTAAAATTATTAATGTTAATATTAAAAGTGATACAATAAAATTTCATGATACTAATTATTAAGAGTTTAAAAATTAAACTAATTAATCTTATATATTATAAGTTTACATTATTTATTATTTAATCACTTGAGTTGTTTATTTCTTATCATTATCATCGAACATTGTTGAGAAAATCCTCAGTTGAAGTTAATACAAGGATGTCGTACTATTGATGATGATTTACTGTTACGGGTAGTGAGAACGAGGGATAATGTCAAAAATTGAGTGGTATCGGTTCAATAAAGTCTTGTATAAAATTATTATCGTTAGTGAAAGTATTAAGTTGTGTGAAGGCCCTGTAGATATAAGACAAGATGTGTCAAACTGCGTTAATAAATTTGATGCTGATTTATTTTGCGTTTAATTTCTTTTATTTTCGTTTATGTTAGAAACAATTGCAGTCGAATCAAAAGTTTAATAAAACTACTACATCTTTTCAGATTTTCAACATTAATTGTATAATTTTACTGAGATAATATTCTACTTGTACGATTCTACCATTAGAAATTTATTAGAGATAATATTAGATGTAAATACCTTAACTCATTTATTGTAAGAGATGATTTCATGGTTTTAATTATTGACAATTCAAAAATTAAACTAACTATTTTAATATATATCTTTTAAAAAATTACATAATTAGTAATTCTTATATAATTTGTGAGATAGCTAATTCAATATATATATGTATATTATTTTTCAATCAAATCAAACTTTAGTGTGTTGATTACTTTAAAAATAACTTGTCCGTAAATTTTGGCCCAAAGACTGAGACTAATAGAAAGAAAGAAGACCTGGAAAAAGCAGATAATGGTTGTACCAATCCATATGTGACCTTTCAATCAGTATGTTTAAGCATGAATTGTCAAGAGAAGTTGGTTTTTCCTTAATTCTTCCATAGGCTGATATGTATGTGATGTGCAACTAATTAGTTTATGTCCTAATCAATGGAGAGTAAAAGCAAAATAAGAGTAATTAATTGAAAATAAAGATAACGAAAAATTGAGATGATTGTATGATTTTACCACTAGAAATTTATTAAGAATAATATTAGACTATATGATTCTATTTTAGGAATTTATTATTGATAATATTATATGCGAATACATTGAAAGAAAATTCATAATTTTAATTATTGAAAATTCAAAAATTAAACTAATTAATTTTATATAATTTTATATAATTATATATATAATTATATATATATATATATATAGTATTTTAGATAAATTTTATATAATTATAAAAATTTTATCCTTATATATGTTGAGATGCATGTGATGTGCAACTGAGTCTATATCTTAATCAATGAAGAGTAAAATCAAAATAAGAGTCATTAAATAAATATAAATAATTATCGTGAATAAACTCACAAAATATTTTTAAGGATTTTCAAAATATAAAATTATATTCTAACACTGAAATTATCATTTTCAAAAGATTATAAACTTTGCCTAGATAAGCTGTGAAAATCGATTCCCTTTGCCAAGAAAGTCACTAATATAGGTTAAAGACATAAAAGTTGTAAAAGTGTGTGATCTTGACGTTATTATGCGAGCCAATTTCATCCATAAAAATGAGAAAGGGTTGGAAATTAGAGAAGAACACAGAAAATGATTGAAACGTGTGACACCCTCCAACTAATGCATTGGTTGGAGAGTAGAGTACCGGAAAAGCGGAAGACTTTGAATAATTTGGAGAGTATACTTTGGTGTTCTTGACTACTAACCGATATCACCATCATTTACAACAGAATTTTATAGCATTAATTACCGAAATTTAGTTAAATGACTTTCTTAAAAAAGATTAAATAATATAAACTTGTAAGATTAAATAATTACAAATTTTATTTTATTTTAAGAGAGAACTTATTGTTTAAAAAATTAAATTAATTATTTGTTGTGTAATTTATTTAAAGATAATTACATAATTAGTAATTCATATTTAATTTATGAGATAAACAATTCAAGTGATTATATATTATTCATACTTGAGGTCTTATGAAACAATTTTTATTATTGTGTTGGTGAGACAAAGCAAAATAAGAATTAAAGAAAAAAGCACAATAATAAGGATTTACTTTTTATTTTTATTTTGACTCTAATTTCGAAAAAATATCATGTTTTTATGTACCATAAAGTTATAAAAACTGTAAAACTGTATATGTAACCTTGTGGATTACTTGGTTAAATAATGATAAGGAAAACTTAAAATGATTGTATGATTTTAAATTCATAATTTTAGTTATCAACACAATAATAAACTCATAATATAACTATAGAATAAAATCAATTATGAAATAATGATTGTAAAGGAAACCGAAAATAAGTCACACTCAGGCCCATCAAGTAATCATCCCACAAAGCCCAATTCACAGCAGCAGAAGCACATTCTAGAAGAAGATCGCAAATAACAAATCATCATCACTATTATTCTTTTTGTTGTAACAATATATAGAACTTTCTAGCAACAACCATGTATATAAATATACACATTGTACTCTATCATTCTTTAGTGAAAATACAAAACATTTTCGAATATTCTCTCTAAACTTTACATGGTATCAGAGCTCTTCTAGACTAACGTCCATGGCTGCCATATCTTCCTCTCCTTCTTCTTCCACTGCTACTGCTGATTCATCCTCTGATCAGCTTCTCAACTTTCCTTCTCTTGCTAAATCTCTGAACTTTACGATTACTAAGCTTACTCGGACCAATTATATTACTTGGAGAGCCCAGGTTCTTGTAGCTATTCGTGCCCTGGAGTTGGAAAAATTTATCTCTCCTACTTCTGTGATTCCTGCTGCCTTTATTTCTTCAAATGATAGTATTCCTCAGCCTAATCCTGAGTTTCGCCTATGGCGTCGATCCGATCAATTACTTCTTTGCTGGTTCTTATCTACGGTTGATGATGATATTGTTAGTCTTGTTACTCAATCCCAATCCGCTGTTGATATCTGGGTTACTCTTGAAAAGCTTTTTGCTCAAACTAGTATGGTTAAAGTCCTGCAATTAAAACAACAGTTATCATCTATTAAAAAGGGATCTGATACTATTAGTTCATTTATACAGAAGGTAAAAATTATTGGAGATTCTCTTCTTCTGGCTGGTCATCCAGTCTCTAAAACTGAGCTAATCATCAGTGCTCTTGCTGGTTTAGGACCAGAATATGATCCTATTGTATGTCTGTTATCAAACACTATGGTCTCTTCCTCTTTACAAGATGTTCAAAGTTCTCTTCTTATGCATGCGACTCGCCTAGATCAACAAAATGATGTATCTCAGGTTTCTACACCATCTGTGAATCTTGTCAATTTTTCTAGCACTCGTCCTTCTACTTTTTCTGGTGGTCGATATGGAGGACGTGGTCGTGGAGCAAGAGGGAGAGGTGGTCATTCTGGTTCTCGACTATTCTGTCAACTCTGCCAGAAGCCCAACCATGCACTACAAGGTTATAAACGTTTTGATCAACAATGGCAGGGCTCTCCACAGTTTCAGCAACACTGGAAATCCCCTTCATCGCCTGTGCACAACTACATTGGTTATAATACTTCTCCTCAAGTTAATTTTGTGCATTCTAGTCCTACCCATTCTCATATGGTTCCACAACAACAACAACCTCCATCGCCTGAACCACCTTCTGAGTCCACCTGGTTCGTTGATAGTGGTGCAACGAATCATGTAACTCCTGACATTCACAATCTGGGTATACACTCTCCTTATACTGGCAATGATCACTTGGCGGTAGGCAATGGTAAACTTTTACCCATCACTCACACTGGTTCATCCTCCTTTAAATTTAATTCATCTTCTACTCCTTTACATCTCAACCAAATTTTGCATGTACCCTCCATAACCAGAAATCTTTTGAGTATTTCTAAACTTACTAGAGATAATGATATTGTTGTTGAATTTACTAATAATGGTTGTTTCTTTAAGGACAAGCCTTCAGGGAACATTCTTCTATAGGGCACTCTGCAAAATGGTCTTTACCACCTCACAACAACTAAATCCTCTTCCTCTCGTGGTCCATCAGCTGCACATTCCTCTTCTCCTCCTACTGCCTATGTTACCACTGTTGATGCAGATGTGTTACATGCTACGATGGGACATTCATCTCCCTCTATACTATCTGTCATTGCTAAATCTATGAATCTCCATGTTGATCTTAAAACTCTTAAGTTTTGTGATGCTTGTAAACTTGGCAAGTTACATCAACTTCCTTTTCAAATTCACTCTATTAATGTCACTCAGCCTTTTGAAATTGTGTATTTAGATTTATGGGGTCCTTCTCCAACTTTATCCACAGAAGGACATCGATATTATATTATTTTTATTGATGCCTATACCAGATTCACCTGGTTCTATCCATTGAAACTCAAGTCTGATGCTTTTTCAACCTTCCTAAAATTCAAAACACATGTTGAACTACAATTTAATCATAAAATAAAGGCTTTGCATACTGATAATGGGGGGGAATATCAATCATTCATACCTTACCTTACAACACATGGGATCACACCACGATTTTCTTATCCCTATACTCATCAACAAAATGGTATTCCTGAAAGAAAACATCAGCACATTACAGAAATGGGACTCACCCTCCTAGCCCATGCATCTATACCTCTCTCCTTCTGGTTAGAAGCCTTTACTACGGCTACATATCTCATAAATCACCTACCTAGTCCTGTCACAAACTACAAGTCTCCTTATGAGCTTCTGCATAACAAAAAGCCATCTTATGATTTTCTTAAGCCCTTCGGCTGCAGCTGTTTTCCTTACCTAAGGTATTACTCTCCTCACAAATTCAACTATCATACTACTAAGTGTATTTTTCTTGGCTATAGCAATTTTCATCGTGGTTATAAATGTTTAAATGGTCAAGGCCAACTCTACATTTCTCGCCATGTAATGTTTAATGAAACAGAATTTGCTTATCCATTGCTTTTTCCTAAATCATCCATCTCTAAGTCTCCATCTCACGAAGCTCACTCTCACCTACCCATCTCCCTATTACAAGCAACATCATCTTCTTCGCAGCATTTTGCCAATGGTTCCCTGCAGCAAGAATGTTCCCCACAGGCTTCTCCAGCTTCACTTCCATTACAGGTATCTTCTTCATCTTTATCTCCAGTGTTACCGATACACTCTGTTTTACCTAATCATTCACTAGCCCAACTAATTTCTTCCTCATCTTCTCCTCTCCCAACAAACACTCAACCGACTCTTTCTCTCATACCCACCAATCAGCATTCGATGCAAACTCGTTCTAAAAGTGGCATTTTCAAGCCAAAATCATATCATACCCATCTCCACTCCCCACCCCTCACCGAACCCACATCTGTTTCCATTGCTTTACAGGATCCTCTTTGGAAGGCTGCTATGGATGCTGAAATGCATGCTTTACACCAGAATCAGATCTGGACTCTTGTTCCCTATACTTTTCAAATGAATGTTTTGGGCACTAAATGGGTTTTTAGAGTTAAGTATCACTCGGATGGTTCCTTAGACAAATTCTAAGCTCGCTTGGTGGCAAAAGGGTTTAACCAAAACCCTGGTGTTGATTTTACAGAAACCTTCAGTCCAGTTGTAAAATCCTCTACAATAAAAGTGATCATATCTCTAGCTGTCTCTTTTCAGTGGGACATACAACAACTTGACATCAATAATGCCTTCCTCAATGGGTCCCTACAGGATGAAGTTTACATTCATCAACCACAAGGGTATGAGAATCCCACTTATCCTACACATGTTTGTCGTCTTTCAAAGGGTCTATATGGACTCAAACAGGCTCCTTGAGCCTGGTTTTTCACACTCAAGCAGGCTCTTCAAAACTGGGGTTTTAAGCCTTCCACATGTGACACATCGTTGTTCTATCTTCATCTAAATCATGTCAAAATTTATCTACTCATATATGTTGATGACATCTTGGTTACTGGTAATGATCAAGCAGCTATCCATGCTTTCATTCATCGCCTACATCAGTGATTTGCTCTCAAGTCTCTTGGCTCCCTACACTATTTTCTCGGTTTTGAAGTTCAACGCAATTCTACGGGTCTCTATCTCTCCCAACAGAAATACATTCAAGATCTACTTCTAAAGGCAAATATGAGTACCTGTAAGCTGTGTTCCACTCCTGTTTCCATTGGTCAGAAACTCTCGGCACATGATGGTCTCCCGATTGACAATCCCTCTGTCTATCGAAGCATCGTGGGTGGTCTTCAATATCTCTGCAACAGTCGACCTGATATATGTTATATTGTGAACAAACTAAGTTAATTTTTATCTAATCCTCTTCAATCTCATTGGATTGCTTTGAAGAGGGTTCTCCGATACTTACAGGGTACATCTCACATGGCACTTGTTTTTCGCCCCTCCTCTTCTCCATTGGCGGTCCATGCCTTTTCTGATTCTGACTGGGCCGACTCTATTGATGATCGGAAATCCACCTTCGGCGGTTGTGTCTTTTTGGGGGGGAATCTCATCCATTGGAGTTCTAAAAAGCAAAATGTCGTTGCCCGCTCCAGTACGGAGGCCGAATACATAGCTCTTTCCACTCTATCCACTGAAATACTTTGGCTCTTATCTTTTCTCTCTGAATTAGGGTTTTCCCCTTCCAATCGTCCTACCATCTGGTGCGATAATAATGGAGCCCGAGCTTTGTCGCAAAATCCCGTGTATCACGCTCGCACGAAACACATTGAAATCGATGTGCACTTCATTCGTGACCACGTTGCCGATGGAACTCTGGAAATCAAATACGTCAGCTCTGAAGACCAAATCGCCGATCTGCTCACGAAAGCAATGACTACTGCCCGACACTCAGTTCTGTGTTCCAAACTCAATCTTTGGAGTCTACGAAGCTTGAGTTTGAGGGGGCATGTAACGGAAGCTGAAAATAAGTCACACTCAGGCCCATCAAGTAATCATCCCACAAAGCCCAATTCACAGCAACAAAAGCACATTCTAGAAGAAGATCGCAAATAACAAATCGTCAGCACTATTATTCTTTCTGTTGTAACAATATATAGAACTTTCTAGCAACAACCGTGTGTATAAATATACACACTGTACTTTGTCATTCTTTAGTGAAAATACAAAACATTTTCGAATATTCTCTCTAAACTTTACAATGATAATATTTTTATCAACACAATAATTTTAGTCAAATAAAATAAGTCATAAAAAGATTGTCAAAATAAAATATTTTAAATTTTCTAAAATTTAAGTCCTTTAAATTTTAATTTTATCATATATTTCTCAATTTAAATATTTTATATCTTTTATTATATTTTTAGATATTAAACTAATATTTTGTTTTTATTTAATAAAATTTAAAATCTAATTTTAAAATTTGAAAACTAAATTAGATTAATTACATAAATATACGTAGAGAAATCATAAAGCCAAGAAGGCAATTATATCAGCATGATAAGGACTTATCGTGTTTATCACTTTTGTAGTAAATGATACGGTGAAGGCTTCATAAAGACATACGCTGACCGTGGAAAGAAGAATTGGAAAAATAAGTAAATGATAGGGTAAGGGTTTATATAAAGAAGAAAATGAAATATTATTCTGATGTGAGTGATCCCCTTATAAAGAAAAGGATTTTTTGATAAGGACTTATCGTGTTCATCACTTCTGTTGTAAATGGTAAGGTAAGGGGTACATAAAAACAAAAAGATTTTTTTTCTTCATGTCTTGTCGTGTTAATTACTTGAAAATAATTCATAAATATCTATTAAGATATGAACAAATAGATTAACATAAATCAAGAAAAATGTTAGCTCATTAAAGATAATGATCGTAACGTTTGTGATCCTCATATTAGACGTAATTAATATGCTTGACCTTCTTGACCAGAAATAGATATAAGTAATAGTTGCACTATTTCATATTTTATCTCTATCATTTCTACTGATATATAATTGTAAATAAATAAAAGTAAGTTATACAAATTATTGAAATAAATATAATTTAAAATTTTAAAATTCTAGAATTTTATCGTTCTTGAAATTTTATTTTATTATATAATTTTCAAAATAAATTTTATATTTTTATGATTATACTTTTATAGATTAAGCTTTATAACATATATATATAACATTCGAAACATTCGGAGCCACTTCTTTCTCTTCCATCTATCTCATAGAGAAGGGCTGCTTCAGGTTTACCACACTTGCATGCACCATGAATAAAAAGCCATGAAAGCAAAGCTGTTAACAGTAACACTGCATCCATTTCATTCCTCAACAAAAAGAGCCCCATCAGACCTTCCAGCTAGCGTTGCATAAACCATTAATCAGTAGAGTGGTTAATTGTTACGATTTTTAATAGTTTTCTTAAAGAAGAAATAGAAAAACACATACTTATATAAATTAAGCTAATAGCTTCCTCGAAAAAGAAATCAAAGATTATAATGCCATAATGTTCTCCTGATAATTAAACTGCTTGACACCTTCAATGATTTAGCATTTATTTTTTGTGATCAATTTGATAAATCTCATGATCACCTCTTTCTATAAGAAAAGTGATTTCGCATTTTTAAAATAGTTAAATCTATTAAAAAATTGAAATAAATATTTTTAAATTTTATAGAATTAATTTCCTTTTGAAATGTTAAATAATTAAAATCTTTTCACTTCTTAAATTTTATTTTGTGGTATATCCTCAAATAGAACTTGAATATTTTTATATCTTTTGTATTTTTAGTGATTAAGTTTGTATTTTGTTTTTCAATTAATTTAAAATTTTACGTAATTTTAAATTATTAGTAAGTTAATTAGATAAATTTTGAAATTAAAAAAGTCTAGTTATTACTACTAGATATAAGAGACTTATCACTATTATATTAAGAAAATTTGAAATTTAAAAAGTAAAATTATGATGTCAATTTTAAAATTATATATCCAAAGGATATGATTTAATCATTAAAACATTAATATTAATATTAAGCAATATAAAGATTGTCATTTATCATAAGAGGCTTTCTTTATATTAATTACTAAAATTCAAGAAATTAAACTAATTAATTTTTATAATTTATGAGATAAAAAGTCAAATAATATGTGTGTATATATATATATATACGACTATTCTTCAATCAAACCACTTATTTGACACCGTTAATAATTTATAGGAGAAAAGTGTATATATATATATATATATATATGGATTGATAGGAAAAAGATTTTAAAAATTATAAGAAAATAAATAATTTACTCAGTATTAACAGAAAAGTGGACTTAAAATATTTATAAAAACTTTTAGAAATTAAAATGTATGAGAAATTTTAGAGTATATTCTTATTGTATATTTTTATTTAGATGAAATCTAATGGTTCCGAGATAAGCTATGAACACAGATTCCCTTTGCCAAAAAAGTCACTAATATAAGTTAAAGACAGAAAAGTTGTAAAAGTATGTGATCTTGATGTTCCCATGTGAGTCAATTTGATCCACAAAAATGAGAAAGACTTGGAAATTAGAGAAGAAAGCAGAAAATGATCGAAACGTGTGAGACTCTCCAAGTAGTGCATTAGCAAGAGAGTAGAGTACGAGAAAAGAGGAAGACTCTGAATATTTTGGGAAGAAAAGTCAAAATTTTCTTAAACTAGTATATTATACTTTGGTGTTCTTGAATAGTAACCCATATCCCCGTCAGTTGTACAAAGAATTTTATAGAAATAATTATTGAAATTCAATTAAATGACATTCATAAATTAGACAATTAAATGACTTTCATAAATTAGACAGCTTAAGTTAATGAATAATAATAATAATAGTAATAATAATAATAATGTTTCTTTTATCAGAGACTTTATTCATTCAGACATTCTATTATATGAACAAATTCTAAAATTTTAAAATAAGAAGGTAAATGATAAGTCAAAATTTTGTAGATGATCTTGACATGATTTAGATTCAATTTGACTTATTTTTGCTTGGAATTGAAGTTTTATTAAATGAATTCGCTCACATTTTGATTTGGTACTTAATAGGTAAAATCAGTTGATTTTGGGAGAAAAAAGGGCATAACTTCCTTTGGGGATGCCGGATCAAAACCAATCCAAGATGATTGAAAGGAGAATTTCGATCCCTACAACTTCCGAGAAGACTCCTAGAAGAAATAAGGACAAATGGACAGTCAAAGGCGTGGAAATGCTGAAATGGGCCATGTCCGTTAAACGGACACACATGTCCGTTTAACGAACATCAACTGGCAAGAAGGCATTCCAGACTTGAGAAGGTCCGTTTAACGGACATCAACTGACAAGAAGGCATTCCAGACCCGAGAAGGTCCGTTAAACGGACACACATGTCCGTTTAACGGACATGACATCAAGTGACAGAACAACCCTGCCAGATCCGTAGCTATTCATCAAACGGACACACAAGTCCGTTTAACGGACATGGGCGACCAGTAGACCCTTATTTCGGGAAGTTAGTTTTTTTGGAGTGTGTGAGTTATAAATACCAACTGTTTTAAACCTAAATGGGGGGCTGGACGAAGGACAAGAGACAATTGCTTCTGGAGGCACACCAAAAAGGGAAAAGATAGGGGGATTTTTGGGAGGAACTCAAGGATTTGAAGTTTCTTTGCTTGTTCCTCTGCTACTCTCTCTCTCTACTCTTCCTAAATGTTGAGCATTCTTGTATGTATGTCTTTTGTTGAAATGTGCAGAAACTAAACTTCATTTAGGGTAAGGGATGTAGCCTATTGGAAGGGAGCTTTGTATGATATAGATGATTGAATGTTTTTAATGAAAATTTCTGGGCTATGTTCATCTTCCTTGAACTTCATTATCGTTTCTATGCTTGATCTCCATAAATGCTTGTTTAGGAATTATTGGGTATGCTGAAGAGTTAACCATGATTCATGCTTAGGAAAGTGAACATCTTGGGTTTAGAGTTAGAGATAACCTAAACTAGGGTGAAAACTTAAGGTGGATTTTGCTTAATGGATTTGGTTAGAGAATTATCACATTGAGAAATGGATATTTCTTGCTGAATACTCCCTTGTACCTTGAGAAAGGATATGGGTATAATAGTGCTACAGTTTTCTTAGCCTGCATTCAATCAAATTCATATTGTTCAAGTACGTCTTTCAATTGGTGAACCTCTCTCCCTATTTCCAAATCAGAAATTAGATCATTTCTTTGTTTATCTTGTTATTACTTACTCGTAATTGGTCAATCAAAACCTACTCTATCCAATTTTACACAGGTGTCATTGAGTGGTACCTTAAAAAGCGAAACAAGTTTGTCATTGAGGTATCCGTGGCCGACCTAGTTGATGAAAAGCATAGGGTGCATGCCAACCTGGATAAGTTCCATTGGGGCAAATTATTGACCCTCAAGGGTGTTTACTACCTAGAGGCCGTCAAGCAATTTTATGCCAACCTAAGTGCAGTGACGGGCAAACAACCACCAGTGCTTACCTCACGCGTTAATGGAAACGAGGTGGTGATAACCGAAGAAATGATTTGCAGCCTTCTGGAGTTACCCATGGAAGGCAATGTCCCATATTTCGATAAGCGAAACCACTGTCCTTGGGATGAGGCTTGGAGTAAAGACGATGCTATGGATCGCCTTGGGGTTCGTAGGGTTTGGCGTCCATCCGATCAACGTTATTTTGTACATTGCAAGCACTTGGATGTCGCACCGAGATTGATTGCCTATGTGCTAGCTCACAATGTGATACCCAAGGCTAGTGATTCCGGGTTTCTTAGAAATGAAGACCTGCTTATTTTGGATAAAATGTTTTTCTTTGACGACCAATTTTAGGGCATCGCGGTAGCCAAGCTAATGATGACGACCATGTGACAAGTGGTCCACCATAAAGTCGATACCAAGGCTTTTGTCTTCCCGGTGCTTCTAAGTCAGCTATTCCATAAGCTACATGTTATCAAACGGGATGAACTGGTCGCTCTTACTGATGAGGGAGATGTGATCACCGCGGAGAAGATGCGGGAGTTTGAGTTTGATGACAATGCTCCTCATGGGTGGGTGAATCTGTGCAGGAGCCGCCCCGAGGCCACCAGTTCAAGGGAACCTCCACGTTCCGATGATGTCCCCGACTGACGGCAACTGGATGGTAACATTTGTTCTCTCCAGAAAAACATGGTCGAGATTGCCGCTTCGCAGAGGTGACTTGAAGCCATGATGAAGACCTTCATCGAAACACATCCAACACCACCACCAGATCGTTAGAGCTTAGGATTTTCTGTTTTTGTTCTTTTGCATTGTGGGTTGTAGTTAAAGCTTACTTTATTTTGCCCATGGCCCTTTGTGCCATTAACCTTGCTTTCATTTTAATTTCTACTTCCTCCATTTTGGTTGTTGCTAAGTGGGTTACATTTTTTAGGGCACTGCTACATCACCATGGCATTCTTCAGGGAGTTCTCTCACCTCTGCTTTAATTGTTCTCAATTCCACTGTTAGCCTTGCTTATGTTTATGTCATTGAAGAAAATGTCACTTTCAAGTGTGGGGGATCTGAATTTAAATCTAATGCAATCTTAGCTTTTATTCAATACTTGTCGGATGCTAACATCTTTTACGTCTAATTATCACCATATGTTTTTTTTTGTTTTAGTTAATTGCATTATGGTTGAGGTTGGCTTGGGTAGAATATATAATATGATTAATGTGGATGGCATGTCTTGTATCAATGGGGAGCATAATGTTAAATTGATTGAATGATTGTGCTTTGAAATAAGGGAACATAACCAAGTGAGCTAAATTGAGCCTAAAGGATTGCACTCAATCTTATTTTCTTGTGAGTGTTATAATATTCTCTTCCATCGTTGCTCACTTTTAGAACTTGCATCCAATCTCTTCAAGGTTACATAATCATGCTATGGTATGTCTTAGAAATGATAAAAGGCATTAGGAATGAGCTTGAGCCAAATAGCCAACCCTTGTTATATATCAATTCCCTAGTGAACCCCTTGAGCCTGCGATGCTAAATTGAGCCATATTCTTTGGAAACCCATCCAAAGCACCTTGAACAGAGTAAAACAAATTTACCCTTGTTCAATGGTTAGGAGAGCTGTCAAAGTTGTGCATTCACTACCTCTTTGGCTAGAAATACAAAGGAAAAAGTGTGGGGGAATTCAGGTGTGATACAAAGGAAGAAGTGTGGGGGAAGTTATGTTCATCTTTAAAAAAAAGGAACAAGGTAAAAGGATGGGAGTTTTCCAAAAGCGAAACGTGCACAATTCAGACTCCACGGTAAAGGAATGGAAAATCAGAAAATAGTGTTGGTTGAGTTCCACAATCTAATTTAAAAGTAGGAATGCTTAAGTTGGCTCTACTGACTGTTGAACACTTGAATTCCTATCCCTTCATTCATAACCTACTTCACCCATGGCCTCATTACAACCCAAGATTTAAAGACCTTTTTGATCCATGGACATGCCATAGATGGGATGTAGCACTCCACTCCCGCGAGACCCGAACCCTGTATCGATGGTGATAACCGAGTCCGTGACTCGCGAGGGTGATATGCTAGAGCAGTCAATACCCTTTCAAAACTCAGTAAGACATTTTTCATTTTTGAAAACGTTCACATATGCGGAATTCAATAAACAACTTGGGCCCACTCATATATAAGACATTTCGATCCAAAACACAATTTCAGTAATCACATTACAATTATAACGTTTATCAAATGGGGACCCTCTGAAACAACAGTACCATTTTTACAGAAATACAAATCTTATACAAAACAGAACAATACTAATGCAGACATGAACTGATCCCAACTTGAACTCTGACTTGCAAGCGGTAGACATACTCCCGTGCCTAACGGGGTACTTTTCAATCCCTGAAAAATATTTTGCAATGTTGGGTGAGTTTGCGAACTCAGTGAGAAACCATCATCGATGGTTCACCCAACTCATGCATATACATATACATTACCCAATATTACAATCCACACAATCGTACAACTCACATGCGCTATAATTTCACAAATCATATCCAAGCATTCATATACAGATATGCAATGCACATGTGACTCTTTTCATTTTATTACGGTGTTGTGACCGAGCGTCAATACTGTCTCAATTCAGGCAGATTACATAGTAATCGCATTTTGGCAAGTAGGAGAGCCCTTAGGGTATGCACTACTGCCCGCTCACACTAGGGATAGGAGAGTCATCTGGGTATGCACTATTCCCCTCGAGCTCGAGGCTCGGTTCAGTAATGATGTTTCGGTGGGCTTGAAGCCCTGATACAGTAAGCCTTAATGAGGTATCCGAGCACTGCGTGGGAGAGCCCTCAGGGTATGCACCACCTCAGGGGGCAAGTGATACCAAGGCATTACTGGCTGCTCCAGTCACAACTATCTCTATCTGATCATGCCCTTATGCAGGAATGCATATGTATCAATTCACATTCACAATCAATCACATTTCATTATCCAATTCCCTTTCCTTCGGACTTTTAGTCCGGCAATTCAGTTATATGCATTTACAACTTATTTCATTTATGCATTCATAGCCATATACACACACAATAGCACTTCAATAACACATATTCAATATTTCAAACACCCATGGCATAATTACATAAAATTAAACACATCAAGGTTGAGAAACTAACTAGGTTACTCACCTGCACTTCCGAGCTACAGCCTGGAAGTCCCAGCAATGTCTGTGGAATCGTTCCATCGGTGCCTCTAAAATAATCAAATAATTACTCAATTACTAATGCACAGTCAAAGATAATTTGATGATGCACATGCTTTAAATAAAAGACACTCGATGCCTATTCATGACCTTTCCCGATGCTATTTTCCACATTCCACTTTCTTTGACAAATTCTAATTTTTCACTCAATCCCAATTCCGAAATTCGAATATTCAGTCAATTTATTACGTCATACTCGCTAAGGTATTACCTCAAAATCAATATCACTATTCTCTAGATCAAATACATTCTTTATGCTCAGTTCTAATCTCCAATAGACCTCACAAATATACCCCCATTACCAAGAACAATCCTTAGGTTGAATTTCAATCACTCTTAACTGTCTTTCACTAATTGCGATCTCAAAGACCTAAATTCAAATTCTCATTCTTTTCCTCAATTGTAGACCTCTTTCTCTAGGTCATAACAAATCAAACCTCACCTCAATTGGAGGTCTACACCATTAGTTATGCCCCAAAAACCAAACTATACTCATTCAGGAAAAACAGCCTCAAACTCGAGGGGAATAGTGCATACCCAGAGGGCTCTCCTATCCCTAGTGTGAGCGGGCAGTAGTGCATACCCTGAGGGCTCTCCTACTTGCCAAAAATGCGATTACTATGTAATGTGCCTGAATTGAGACAGTATTGACGCTCGGTCACAACACCGTAATAAAATGAAAAGAGTTACATGTGCATTGCATATTTGTATATGAATGCTTGGATATGATTTGTGAAATGATAGCGCATGTGAGTTGTACGATTGTGTGGATTGTAATATTGGGTAATGTATATGTATATGCATGAGTTGGGTGAACCATCGATGATGGTTTTTCACTGAGTTCGCAAACTCATCCAACATTGCAAATATTTTTCAGGGATTGAAGAGTACCCCGTTGGGCACGGGAGTATGTCTACCGCTTGCAAGTCAGAGTTCAAGTCGGGATCAGTTCATGTTTGCATTAGTATTGTTTTGTTTTGTATAAGATTTGTATTTCCGTAAAAATGGTACTGTTGTTTCAGAGGGTCCCCATTTGATAAACGTTATAATTGTAATGTGATTACTGAAATTGTGTTTTGGATCGAAATGTCTTATATATGAGTGGGCCCAAGTTGTTTATTGAATTCCGCATATGTGAACGTTTTCAAAAATAAAAAATGTCTTACTGAGTTTTGAAAGGGTATTGACTACTCTAGCATACCACCCTCGCGGGTCACGGGCTCGGGTATCACCATCGATACCGGGTTCGGGTCTCGCGAGAGTGGAGTGCTACATTTGTAGTATCAGAGCTCAGAAGTACAATCTCACATGGGCAATCTGAAATATGAGTTAAGTACATGCATTTAAGTCATGTCACGGCAGACAGTGACAACTGATCCACAGTCTAGCATATGAGTCACATATATGAGCCTGTCTCAATTGTCTAAGCGGTTAGAAATAGTGAGGAAAAAGGACGATATGTTAGAATGTGATAAAAAGGAAGTTGTGAATATCGTGAAATAAGAAAAAGTGTATGGTTCGATTTGACAAATGAGGATTTGGTGTGTTGGTATTGGTGCATATATATATTATGAAAGGCAACATCAATGTTATACTGGAGGATATCCTGGAATGGAGAATAGATATGAATGTATAGTTGTGGATTGATAGAGGAAAATAGCGATATGATAAGAATGGTAAGATTGAAAGTGTATAATCAAAGTGGGTGGAAATAAAATGTTCTACGATCTATAGAGACTATCATTGGGTTTGATTACTGTGACGGGAGTTATGAATAGAGGTTTGTGACTTAAAGTCAGAATGTGTTAAGTGGGATCTCGAGAATGATTGTACATTTATGATATTGATTTAAGAGTGAAAATTTACGGGTATGATGCAATAATGAAAAGATTGAAATGTAAGAAAATGATAATGGAAGATGAAATAGATGTCAAGGTTAAGTTGATTTGCCTATGTGAACGCACATTTGATAATGGGGGTACCATGGCTAGCGAGTTAGTGGATAACCGCCAGTCATAGTTCTTATAGTGTAAAGTTCGATATGAGTTAAACTAAGAAATAAAAGTGTTTATAGTGATCTATTGGAATGAATTGAGATTGTAAACAGGATATGAATGGAGGCATAGATTGGATAGTGTAAGTGATTAATTGGTGAGTTATTTTACATCTGTCTCTCGATGTCGATGAAACGATCTTGATAGTATGTATCTCAATGAACAGTATTAAAAGGGATGTTCTGATTATACGAGTTATAGCATAATTGATTTTCATGTGATATTATGAATAGTTAAAATCGATTTTCTAAGTTATTGAGAATGACTGATAAGAAATGAGACGACTGTTAATGATTAGGAATATCATGAGAGGTATTGATGAAAGTAGTAAGAATTCTCCTTTCAAAGAAAATGATTCAATTGAAAAATTTAGCAAAGAAAGAACAAATTGGAGATGAATTTGAAATGAACGAAAAGTCATTAGTGGGAGTCCTAATCCTAGTGGAGATTTAAGAGTAAGAGATAGAATATGTTTCTGAAAGGATATGTATATGCTAAGGTAAAGAATCTGACTGTGTAATAGGATTAGTGAACAGTAAGGAGACATTAGTTGCGCAATTGAGGAGAATATCGGGTTCGAGTCTTGCGGGAGTGGGATGCTACATGGGAGTAGTGGAGAAGTAGATCAAATACAAGCTTATGGTAAGTGCCAGTCATGAGAAGATGATTGAGAGTAACCCTAAAAACTTTTAGTGCGAACTTGAACATTGCATGAGAGACTGCTTTCTGAGCACATGATTTTGATCGATTGAAGCATTATGAAATTTCATTGTTACTAGAGTGAGATCGAAATTATGAGGTATTATGTAATCTTTTCTAAGTCCAATTTTTGTTTTAATGCAGTTGACTTAGTGGAATGAACTTTGGTGATGATTAGGTGTGAAATGATGATAAAGAAATGTTTGTGGGTATCATTAGTTTTAAGTAAACCCTCAGGAGACTATAACTCCTCCATTATGGACAAATAGTGGTTTAAAGGCTTGTGATATAGGCTAAATGTCACCGTGCACCTACGAAAGTGGAATCAATAATTCGGTTAGGTTTGATAGAAGCTTTGTTGGTTGCTTGGGGAAAAGCAATAACTCAAGTGTGGGGGAATTTTGATAAGTCAAAATTTTGTAGATGATCTTGGCATGATTTAGATTCAATTTGACTAATGATTGAAAGGAGAATTCCGAGCCCTACAACTTCCGAGAAGACTCCTAGAAGAAATAAGGACAAATGGACAGTCAAAGGCGTGGAAGTGCTGAAATGGGCCATGTCCGTTTAACGGGCATCAACTGGCAAGAAGGCATTCCAGACCCCAGAAGGTCCGTTAAACGGACATGTGTGTCCGTTTAACGGACATCAACTGGAAAGAAGGCATTCTAGACCCTAGAAGGTCCGTTAAACGGACACACATGTCTGTTTAACGGACATCAAGCGACAGAACAACCATGCCAGACCCGTAGTTGTCCGTCAAACGGACACACAAGTCCGTTTAACAGACATGGGCGGCCAGCAGACCCCTATTTCTGGAAGTTAGTTTTTTTGGAGTGTGTGAGCTATAAATACTAGACCTAAATGGGGGGCTGGACGAAGGACAAGAGACAACTGCTTCTGGAGGCACAACAAAAAGGGAAAAGATAGGGGGATTTTTGGGAGGAACTCAAGGATTTGAAGTTTCTTTGCTTGTTCCTCTGCTACTCTCTCTCTCTACTCTTTCTAAATGTTGAGCATTCTTGTATGTATGTCTTTTTTTGAAATGTGCATAAACTAAACCTCATTTAGGTGAGGGATGTAGCCTATTGGAAGGGAGCTTTGTATGATATGGATGATTGAATGTTTTTAATGAAAATTTCTGGGCTATGTTCATCTTCCTTGAACTTCACTATCGTTTCTATGCTTGATCTCCCTAGATGCTTGTTTAGGAATTATTGGGTATGCTGAAGAGTTAACCATGATTCATGCTTAGGAAGGTGAACATCTTGGGTTTAGAGTTAGAGATAACCTAAACTAGGGTGAAAAATTAAGGTGGCTTTTGCTTAATGGATTTGGTTAGAGAATTATCACATTGAGAAATGGATGTTTCTAGCTGAATACTCCCTTGTACCTTAAGAAAGGATATGGGTATAATAGTGCTACAGTTTTCTTAGCCTGTATTCAATCGAATTCATATTGTTCAAGTACGTCTTTCAATTGGTGAACCCCTCCCTCTATTTCCAAATCAGAAATTAGATCCTTTCTTTGTTTGTCTTGTTATTACTTACTCGTAATTGGTCAATCAAAACCTACTCTATCCAATTTTAGTAATTCTTTGTTTTGTTATTGATAGCATGCAATTAATTAGATTTAAATTGAATGATAAAGGAATTGGTCCTTGAGGGAGACGACTTTAGAATATTCGTTGTGTGAATACTATGATGATTCTGTGCACTTGCAGAAAAATTAGATCAGTAAAATATTTGTAATGGTAGGGTAAGGGTAGGAATTGAAACAAAGTAGGAATAGATAGATGAGATCAGACGATCTGTCCTATTCTTTTGCTCATTGCAAATTCTCTTCATCTCCCATTACCTACAAAGCTAAAATTGTGAACAGTTCATATGTTACTCCATGGAGAGTCAAGTGGGCAAATCAGAGTATTTTTATCCACACTTTAATTTTAAATAAATAAAAATAAGTTATAAAATTATTGAAATAAATACAATTAAAAAATTTAAATTTTAAAAATTTTATCATTCTTTAAAAATTATTATATATATATATTTTCAAGATAAATTTTAAGCATTTTTATATTTTTATGGTTATACTTTTATAAATTAAGCTTTATAATATATTTTGTTTAACTATTTAATAGATGAAGTAATAACAAAGACAAAAAGAATGTAGCTATATTCATAAAAGTATTGCAATGTTTGTGGTCTAAACAAAACAATTAAATTTTATCTAAACCAATTAGAGGCAAGTGCACCCCGTCGACAAGTAATATAAATCGGTAAGAACCGGATATCGTACCAAAGGAAAAAAATTTCAACACGTAAGACAATTAAATTAAACGATGAAAAATTACTCAGACGATCTAAAATTGACTGATTTGAAAATAAAATAAAATAAAATAAGTAAATCAAGGAAATATGAAAATTGCAAGGTATGAATTAAAACGACTAGATTTAATCAATTGACAAAAGTTCGGTTAAGGTATCAGATTCCAATTGGATTAGACATTTAAAATAAAACTGTAATGGTGGATTGATTTAGGAAATACTTCACTTAAACAAGTCAAACCCAATGTTCATGGTGTTCCCTTCTCTTCTAAATTTGAGTCACTACTTGGTTCATAGATAATTCGGAATAAAAGACGTTAAATACAAGAAGCCTAAAATTAAGTTCGTTAATTCTAGGTATCCTCACACAAGATCACAAGGTTGGTCTACACTTTAGCCTCAAGATGTCATTGATTAATTTTTCGACAAATTAAATCTCATTGGTTGTGGCATTCAATCATCTAAGGTCTTAATTTAGGTGATCAAGCTAAATTAGGACTAAATATGAATTTAATCAAGCAAAAAATCAATACCACAAAAATTATCCTAATTCAATTTTAATATTAACCTTAACCGAAAAGAAAAACTTACCCACACATATTTATCAAGGTAACAAAAATTATGGTCATAATATATGCTTGCATTGATTAAATCCACACACTTAAAATAAATAAAGAATAACAAAAAAATTAAAAGCACCCCCTTTTCTGCAGCTGACGTAAAAATAAACTCGTTGTTTTTCATGCACTAGCTGACCATGTAGGAGTCTCCACCAGTTGAATCACGTCCCTTTTCTTTCCAACCAACTGCCAACGATTTCTCTTCTTTTTTTTTAGAACTTACGTTAATGCCCAGCTGCTTTTGTTGTTCACTAATTTCTTCAACATGCTCATGTCATCTAGTAACCACCTGCTTCAACGTGAGTGGAGAGTATATTTTAAATGGGGCTGTGATGTGTGTGTTTGAAATGGGCTGTTTTTGTTGCTTTATTCCTTCAACAGCTCTCCTCCTCCCTTTTGCTAGGTGTCAACGTCTCAAGACCTCCCAAGCCTCAAGCTCTAACGTGTCTTCTTCAAACCAGCCTCTAACTTATTTCAAATACTTCTCCAACTAAGTCACGTTCTTCCTCTTTGCCAACAGCTCACGTATCTTTCTTTTTTTTTCTTTTTTACTCACCAATTCAACGTCTTCTGCTTTGTGGTGTTACGTTCTGTCAGCCTCTCCACGCAGCTGCTTCCTTCTCTGCTAGCTACCATGTGCTTTTGACGTTCTTTTACCAACCAGCTGCCATGTAGAGAATCTCCTCCAGCTATCTTCGGTTTTTGCTCTTGCAACTAGGTGCTACTTCATGTGAAAAGAGAGTGTTGAGTGCTGTTTTTTTCTCCTTTAACGTGGTTGCTCCCAGCTGTCTTCGTTGTTTTTGAGTGTATTCTCACCCCAGCTGCCTCACCTTCTCAAGTTTTTTTTAAAGCTCCAACAGCAGCTCCTTCTTTTAACTCCACCAGCTTACGCATCTCTCCCTCCCATCTGCTATTTCAGCTGCCTTTTTTATTCTTCATGGAGAGATGGGTGCAGTGTTTGAATAGGAGTGGGGCTGCTTCTTTTTCTCTTCAGCTCATGTCTTCTCTTGGTTTTTGTTCACGCCCTCTCCAGACAACTAGCTCACGTCCTCCTTCAACTCTTTATTTTTCTCCTTGGCAGATGCGTTCTCCAACTGGTCAGCATGGGCGTCTTTAATGGATTTCTAATTGTCTTCTTTTTCCAGTTGCCTTCTTCAGCTCTTTTCTCCCTTGTTTTGTTCTCCAGCCTATGCTCTGTTGTCCCTAGCTAACACCACCTACTGCCTCCATGTGCTGCCAACGACCTCCATTATCCAACCAGCTAACATTTTTTGTATCTTTGTTTTTTTTTCTTTAGCTCATGGACGTTCCTTCTTTTATCTACACCTGCTTCTTTGTTGTCTTCATTCCAGCAGCTGGAATGTTGTATGTTTCTTTATTTTCTTCCTATTCAATGTCCACGCCTATGTCTTTTCTCTAAACTCCTGTGCAGATGAACTCTTAATTAGTCCAATTTAAACATTAAACATATAAGAGTTTAGCAAATTATGTATCAAAAATTAATACAAAATGTTCATTAACAACACCCCCACACTTGAATTGTTGCTTGTCCTCGAGCAACTTACTTAGGTCACAACCAACGTATTCTATCATTTTATTTTCAACGAAAATCAAGTGCTTGCAATTCCGTAAAAATTCGGCGAACTCAAGTATCAAGCTACAACATGTATCATAATATTTTCATCAATGCACATAAACAAAATCAAAGGTAGATATCTGTGATAAAAAATAAGCACAAAATTAAAATGGACTACCCTCACGATATTCACTCATGTCGCTCAAGTGTATTGTGTTTCGCTCAAAACTTCCTCTAGGAGATTACACTACCATAGGCTTGCAAATTCACCTATTTTCTACTACATAGAGTACATGCCATCATGGATCAAAAGGGCTTTTATTCAGGGTTGTAATGAGGTTTAGTTAAGGTGATGTAAAAAGAACAAAGGCTGCTCACAAGCATTCACAAAGTACTAAGTGACGTGGGACAATTAAAAAGAACTTTTGAAATTTACATACAGAAATACGAGACTACAACTACTCAGCACTATCAAACGCTATGGATTTGATTTTTTTGATTTTTTTTTGAATTTGTTTTTTTGTTCTCTCTCTTTTTTTTCTTCTTTTTTTGTAACAATAAAAAAAAGATAGCATAACAAAAATCAACAACAATTGAGTAGATGTGCCTCTAAAACATCTCATAATAACATGTAAAACAAAAGTCCCCAAATCAAGGAATCAAATGCTTAGTACTTCATTTAACTTGTGAAAGGGTAAGGCTAAAATTTCTCAAGTTTCAATGCAATGCGATTAATAAGAAAACAACAAGTTTAAAGGTTCAAAGGGAGTAACAAGGGAAAACTGATTTGGTGGGTCATTTAAGCTAAAAGGTAAAAACAAAGAAGGCCTTTATCATGTCCATAAAGCATGTAACTAGCAGTATCAAACAGGTTCAGAGCAAGTTCTGAAGGTAATCCACATAGGGAAGCATCAAACATGACAAAGAAAATAGATGACTATGAGATGCAGTCATATGGCTCAAAACCTCACAAATGTTGAAATGAAAATCCATCAAAATTTCATACATTGTCTCATCACTCAGCATCAGTTATTGACTAAGTTTATGCAATTAACTACTTTAATTAATCCACATGCTTCACTATCTTCTCAAGTTGCCTATTCCAAGTTCATGCATACAAATCAACTTTCCATCCAACTATTTTGACAGAATCATATAATCAAATTCAACATAAATAGGACCCAAGTTAGCTACCAGAAGAGTCGCAACCATTGAAGTGTGTATCTCTCAACATCAGCATCAATATCATCAACATCAGTAGCATGCACATAATTTCAATCCCCTTACACTTAATAGGAACATGGTCCCTAATTTTCATGTAGTCAACAAGCAAACATAGAGAAGGGAAAGAGGAAGAAGAAACTTCCCTGAAAAATGATCAGCTAAGAACTTTTTGCCACCAACCACGCAAACCTAAAGAAAACTCAAAACAAATTAAAGAAATGCATTAAAAGAAACATGAAGGAAACAACGAGAAAAGACAAGAAAGAAAACTACAGTCCTATCGGAAAACATGCACCGCAATCAAGGAAGCGAAGTGTCATGAAGAGACAATCGCTCCCCAGAGTTACCCACAAACTTGGGCATATACAATTTAGCCCGTTGTCCATTTACCTTGAATGAATTTTCATTTTCGCGTTTTACCTCAAGGACCCCAAAAGGAAGGACTTGGATCACAGTGAATGGACCATACCACCTCGACTTAAGCTTCCCTGAAAAAAGACGAAGACGAGAGTTGTAGATCAATACCTGGTCACCTACCTTAAAGTCTCGGTGGAGGATCTTCTTGTCATGCCACTTCTTCACACGTTCCTTATACAACTTTGAATTGTTGTAAGCATCCAAACGAAATTCTTCAAGCTAATAAAGTTGCATAAGTCTCTTAGCACCTGCAGCAGACAAATCAAAGTTAAGAAATTTAGTAGCCCAGTATGCACGATGCTCTAACTCAACTGGAAGATGACAAGATTTCCCATATACTATCTTGAATGGTGACATGCCTATGGGTGTTTTAAATGCGGTCCTATATGCCCAAAGTGCATCATCAAGCTTTAAAGACCAGTCCCGCCTAGAAGCATTAACAGTTTTTTCCTAGTATTTTCTTTAATTCCCTGTTTGAGACTTCAACTTGTCCACTAGTTTGGGGGTGGTATGGAGTAGCAACCTTATGGGTTACCCCATACTTAGCTAACAACGAATCAAAAAGTTTATTAAAAAAATGCGACCCCCCATCACTAATGATAGCCCTCGGTGTGCCAAAACGTGTAAAAATATTCTTCTTCAAAAATTTAACAATACGTCTAGACTCATTTGTAGGCAATGCCTCTGCTTCCACCCATTTGCTAATATAATCAACAACAACCAATATATATTGATTAGAGAAAGACTTAGGGAACGGTCCCATGAAGTCTATTCCCCAAACATCAAAAACTTCACATACAAGAATGTTAGTCAATGGCATGTCATGTCTCCAACTAATGTTTCCGACCCTTTGACACCTATCACAAGATTTGACAAATGTAAATGCATCCTTAAATAAAGTGGGCCAATAGAAACCACACTCCAAAACTTTATGAGCTGGCCTAGATGCACCATAATGTGCCTCAGCCTCTCTAGAATGACAATGATGTATCACAGAGGACATTTCCTCTTCAGGAATGCAACGCCTAACAATACCATCCACACAAATCTTGTAAAGCAAAGGGTCATCCCAAAGATAGTACCTTACCTCAGACAAAATTTTTTTCTTTTGAGCATAAGAAAGATCAGGGGGATAGATATTACCAGCAAGGTAGTTTACATAATCTGCAAACTATGGAATGACCATCATAACCATCAGATGCTCATCAAGAAAAGTCTCCTGAATGTCCTTCTTTGTTACACTCTCCATGACAGCTTCATCTAACCTTGATAGGTGATCAGCTACAAAATTCTCAGTCCCTTTCTTATCCCTCAGCTCAAGTCAAATTCCTGCAAAAGTAACACCCAACGAATTAATCTAGGTTTCGCGTCGGGTTTTGTCATCAAGTATTTCAAAGCTGCATGATCAGTATACACAATCACTTTAGACAAAACCAAATATGAGCGAAACTTGTCAAAAGCAAACACAACCGCCATCATCTCTTTTTCCGTGGAGGTATAATGGCGTTGTGCACAGTTTAGTGTCCTACTTGCATAAAAAATAGGATGAAAGATCTTACCTTGTCTTTGGCCTAAAACAACACCCACTGCATAATCACTTGCATCACACATTAATTCAAAAGGAAGAGACCAGTCAGGAGATATAAGAATAGGTGCAGTCACAAGCATATCCTTTAACAATTGAAAAGATGTCAAACATTTATCGTCAAAATTAAACACAACATCTTTTTCAAGCAATCCAGTTAAAGGTTTAGCAATTTTGGAAAAATCCTTAATGAACCTACGGTAAAAACCAGCATGGCCTAAAAAACTTCTAATGGATCTAACATTGTTCGGTGGTGGAAGTTTCTTAATGACATCAACTTTTGCTGGGTCTACCTCTATACCCTTGTTGGAAATCTTGTGACCTAAAACAATGCACTCCTGTACCATGAAATGACATTTTTCCCAATTAAGCACTAAATGGGTCTCTTCACACCGAATTAGGACTTTCTCTAAGTTATCCAAGCATGCATCAAATGAAGTACCAAACACAGAGAAGTCATCCATAAAAATTTCAATGCAAGATTCAAGCATATCAGAAAAAATAGCCATCATGCATCTTTGAAATGTAGCCGGAGCATTGCATAACCCAAAGGGCATGCGTCTATAGGCAAATGTACCATAGGGACATGTAAAGTTGCTTTCTCCGATCTTCGAGGCTACGTGAATCTGCAAATATCCACTATATCCATCTAAGGCACAATAAAAATCATGTCCAAATTAATTTCTCAATCATCGATCAATGAAAGGTAAAGGAAAATGATCTTTCCTGGTGGCATCATTCAACTTCCTATAATCTATGCACATTCTCCACCCAGTTACCTTCCTAGTGGCTATTAATTCATTTTTTTCATTTTTAACCACAGTAGTGCCTCCTTTCTTTGGCACTACATGCACAGGACTAACCCAACCAGAATCAGAAATGAGATAGATAATACCTGCATCTAGAAGCTTAACTACCTCATCTTTCACCACCTCTTTCATGTGTGGGCTAAGTCTCCTCAGGGGCTGCACTATCGCCTTGCTTCCATCCTTCATGAAAATGTGGTGTGTGCAAAAAGAAGGGCTTATACCTTTGATATCTGTAATGGACGACCCAATTGCCTTTTTATGGTCCCGCAGTACCCTTAATAATTACTCCTCCATGGCACCTGACAAACAAAAAGAAATGATAACCGGTAAGTGCTCAGGTGGGTTAAGATAAACATACTTCAAATGACTTGGAAGAGGTTTAAGATCAAGAGAAGGGGGCTCTTCAATCGAAGGCTTCGAAAATAGCTTGGCTGGATGTTAGAGAGGCTCGTATTCTCTATAATGTGTCCAATATGCCTGCTCCAACTCATCTGCAATTTCCTCCAACTCTTCTTGCAATTCTTCCCCTAACTCTTCGATTGTTCCTTGTGCTTCCTCTTCCAACAAATCTGCACAAACAATAGAAGAATCATCAGTATCAGAAGAATAAATATCAATAAAATGGCAAGAGTCAAGAGTAGAAGGATGCTTCATAGCATTGAACACATCGAACACTAGTTCTTCATCTTGAAGTCTCAAGATGAGCTTTCCATGTTGTACATCGATGATGGTCCGTGCAGTGGCCATGAAAGGTCTCCCAAGAATGATGGGGATGTCTATATCTTCCTCCATATCAAGGACTAAAAAATCCACCGGGAAGATGAACTTCTCGACCTTGACCAAAACATCCTCAATGATTCCCCTCGGATAGGTGATTGACCTATCTGCCAGCTGAAGCGAAATAGTTGTGGGTTTGGGCTCCGCTAATCCTAATTTCCTGGAAACAGAAAGAGGCATTAAATTAATGCTTGCACCCAAATCCATTAAAGCCTTATCTATATGTAAATCACCAATAACACAAGGAATAGTAAAACTCCCTGGATCCTTAAGCTTCGGTGGTAACTTTCTTGACAATATGGCCGAACACTCCTCATTTAGCTTCACCGTGGCATACTCCTCAAGCTTCCTCTTGTTAGACAAAATTTCTTTAAAAAACTTAGCATAAGAAGGCATCTGCGCTATGGCCTCAAGAAAAGGAATGTTTATATGCAACTTTTTAAATATCTCAAGAAAATGACCAAATTGCTTATCTAATTGCGTACCTTTCAATATTTGAGGATAAGGAATCCAAGGTCTTACCGGATGTGTAATGGGATCAGCAAATAACCTTGGATGGTCCTCCTTTTCAGCTGGTGCGTCTGTGGTCTCCTTGTCACTTTCCCGACTCTCATCTTCTTCGCTCTTTTCCATTTTTTTATCCTTCTGTTTCTCCTTAACTTCTTCAAGTTCTCTGCCACTTCTCAATAAAATTGCCTTTGCATGTTCTCTCAGGTTGGCCTCAGTAGTGCTAGGCAATGAACCCGAAGGTCTTTCCTTCAACAAACTTGCAATCTGACTCATCTGATTCTCCAAATGTCTGATAGAAGATTCTTGGTTCTGCATCCTGACCTCGGTAGTGGAAATGTACTTCGACAGTAGGTCATCAAGATTAGATTTCTCTGGTGGTGCAGAATTAGGAGCCTTGAAACCTAGGGGTGGAGGTGGTTGTCTTTGAACATTGGATGATTGTGGTTGTACCACCTGATCATTCCGCCAAGAGAAATTTGGATGATTCCTCCATCCTGGGTTGTAGGTATTAGAATATGGGTCCAATCACTGTCTGTTATAATTGCTCACATAATGGGCCTCTTCTGTTTCTTGAGCAAAAGGATTCCCGACTTGACACTCAGAAGATGCATGGGAATCTCCACCACAATGTTCACAAAATGTACAACTCTTTAAAGAAGAACTAGCTCCTCCTCTCACACTGTGCATCAAATTATCCAATTTCTTCGTCAGAACATCCATCTGAGCAGATAAAGCCACTGTATTGTCGACTACACGAGCTCCTGTAGGTCGCTTGGGATGCCTTTCTGAATGATATTGGAAACTGCTAGTGGCCATTTCATCAATCAACCTGTAGGCTTGATCTGGCGTTTTCCTCATTAAACTACCTCCTGCGGCAGCTTCTATGGTACTCTTGGTCGATGGGTTCATTCCTGTATAAAAAGTATTGACTTGCTGCCATGTAGAGAACCCATGACTAGGACACTGTGTCAACATATCCCGAAATCGCTCCCACGCTTCATATAAACTTTCATTTTCATACTGAGTGAAGGAAGTGATCTCATTCTTTATTTTTGCAACCTTGGCAGGAGGAAAAAATTTGGCCAAAAATAATCTCATCATCTCATCCCATGTAGTAATCGATCCCGACTGCAAACTAGCCAACCATGCTCTAGCCTTATCCCTTAAAGAAAATGGGAATAACCTTAATCTCACTGCGTCTTCCGATACTCCATTTTGCTTGAATAAATCACAAATATCCAAAAATGTCTCCAAATGGGTGTTCGGATCCTCCAAAGGCAATCCTCCAAATTGAGACGCCCTCACCGTGGATGTAATGCTGTGAGGAATCTCAAAACTCGCAGCTGTAATAGTCGGCCTTATAATGGGCGGCATGGGTTTATTGTTGTGCCCCATTGTCAAATCCATCATAGTTAACTCCCTTCTTTCTTCAGTATGTGGCATCAACCTCTCCTCGTGCTGATCCATCTCTGAAAACTGCTCTTCTCTAGTCCTTTCTGCTGAAGTACTACTCCGAGCCAATCTGGTTTCCTTACGTAACCTGCGAGCAGTTTTTTCAATTTCAGTATCTAATAGCAAATTCTCAGGCTTTTGGCCACGAGTGAGCATAAACAAAATATAACAAAATAAAAATAATAACAAACCTAAGGATGAAAAATAAAACAACCGAAATAAAGCAATCAAACAAACAATTAAAATACGCAAATAAACAATAAAACAAAATAAAATCTGAGACAATTAACACCGTCTAATTTAATGAATCAAAATAAAAAAAATTTTCTCCCCAGCAACGGTGCCAAAAACTGTTTGTGGTCTAAACAAAATAATTAAATTTTATCTAAACCAATTAGAGGCAAGTGCACCCCGTCGACAAGTAATATAAATCGGTAAGAACCGGATATCGTACCCAAGGGAAAAATTTTCAACACGTAAGACAATTAAATTAAACGATGAAAAATTACTCAGACGATCTAAAATTGACCGATTTGAAAATAAAATAAAATAAAATAAGTAAATCAAGGAAATATGAAAATTGCAAGGTATGAATTAAAACGACTAGATTTAATCAATTGACAAAAGTTCGGTTAAGGTATCAGATTTCAATTGGATTAGACATTTAAAATAAAACTGTAACGGTGGATTGATTTAGGAAATACTTCACTTAAACAAGTCAAACCCAATGTTCATGGTGTTCCCTTCTCTTTTAAATCCGAGTCACTACTTGGTTCATAGATAATTTGGAATAAAAGACGTTAAATACAAGAAGCCTAAAATTAAGTTCGTTAATTCTAGGTATCCTCACACAAGATCCTAAGGTTGGTCTACACTTTAGTCTCAAGTATGTCGCTTGATTAATTTTTTGACAAATTAAATCCCATTGGTTGTGGCATTCAATCATCTAAGGTCTTAATTTAGGTGATCAAGCTAAATTAGGACTAAATATGAATTTAATCAAGCAAAAAATCAATACCACAAAAATTATCCTAATCCAATTTCAATATTAACCTTAACCGAAAAGAAAAACTTACCCACACATATTTATCAAGGTAACAAAAATTATGGTCATAATATATGTTTGCATTGATTAAATCCACACACTTAAAATAAATAAGGAATAACAAAAAATTAAAAGCACCCCTTTCTCTGCGGTGACGTAAAAATAAACTCGTTGTTTTTCATGCACTAGTGACCATGTAGGAGTCTCCACCGGTTGAATCACGCCCTTTTCTTTCCAACCAACCGCCAACGATTTCTCTTCTTTTTTTAGAACTTACGTTAATGCCCAAATGCTTTTGTTGTTCACTAATTTCTTCAACATGCTCATGTCATCTAGCAACCACCGCTTCAACGTGAGTGGAGAGTATATTTTAAATGGGTCGTGGCGTGTGTGTTTGAAATGGGCTGTTTTGTTGCTTTATTCCTTCAACAGCTCTCCTCCTCCCTTTTGCTAGGTGTCAACGCCTCAAGACCTCCCAAGCCTCAAGCTCTAACGTGTCTTCTTCAAACCAGCCTCTAACTTATTTCAAATACTTCTCCAACTAAGTCACGTTCTTCCTCTTTGCCAACATCTCACGTATCTTTTTTTTTTTCTTTTTACTCACCAATTCAACGTCTTACGCTTTGTGGTGTTACGTTCTGTCACCTCTCCACGTAGTTGCTTCCTTCTCTGCTAGCTACCATATGCTTTTGACGTTCTTTTACCAACCATCCGCCATGTAGAGAATCTCCTCCACTATCTTGGTTTTTGCTCTTGCAACTGGTGCTACTTCATGTGAAAAGAGAGTGTTGAGTGCTGTTTTTTCCTCCTTTAACGTGGTTGCTCCCCAAACTGTCTTCGTTGTTTTGAGTGTATTCTCACCCCACCTGCCTCACCTTCTCAAGTTTTTTTAAAGCTCCAACAAGCAGCTCCTTCTTTTAACTCCACCACCACGATCTCTCCCTCCCATCTGCTACTTGGTGCCTTTTTATTCTTCATGGAGAGATGGGTGCGGTGTTTGAATAGGAGTGAGGGCTGCTTCTTTTCTCTTCACTCACGTCTTCTCTTGGTTTTGTTCACGCCCTCCTGCACAACTAGCTCACGCCCTCCTTCAACTCTTTATTTTTCTCCTTGGCAGATCGTTCTCCAAATTTGGTCAAGATGGGCGTCTTTAATGGATTTCTAATTGTCTTCTTCTTTTCCAGTTGCCTTCTTCACTCTTTTCTCCTTGTTTTGTTCTCCACCCCATGCTCTGTTGTCCCTAGCTAACACCACCTGCTGCCTCCATGTGCTGCCAACGACCTCAATTATCCAACCAGCTAACATTTTTTGTATCTTTGTTTTTTTTTTCTTTAGCTCATGGACGCTCCTTCTTTTATCTACACCTACTTCTTTGTTGTCTTCATTCCAGCAGCTGGAATGTTGTATGTTTCTTTGTTCTCTTCCTATTCAATGTCCACGCCTATGTCTTTTCTCTAAACTCCTGCGCAGATGAACTCTTAATTAGTCTAATTTAAACATTAAACATATAAGAGTTTAGCAAATTATGTATCAAAAATTAATACAAAATGTTCATTAACATGCAACTCCCATCATCATTCCATGCTTGTTCATATGTACTAATTTAATCATCTTCCTTCACTTATAAGTCCTATTATCTTCCAAATATTAATGTTAAAGAAACATGAAGAGCTAGTTCTTTCTCTTCCATCTCATAGAGAAGGATTGCTTCAGGTTTACCGCGCTCAAGTACATCATTGTTAAGATATATGCTATAATATACCTTATTATTTACTTTTAGACATTATTTGTTAATTGAACTTAGTTAGATTGAAGTGGGACTCTTTCAAGATATGATCAAAATGGAGTTCAACTAATGAAAATCAATCAAGTGAAAAAGGAAAGATAGAAAGCAGGGGATCATGATTCGTAAATTTTGCAAATGTTTTGTGTGTATGCAGGGTATTTAGCAATAGAGTTATATCTTGCAATTCATGGCCTGATGCAATCATTTCATCCTCAACATGGTAAAGGAAAAGGGAAGTCAGATTAAGAAAATATGAAGTTATTGATTCTCCAACTAGGAAATTTTATCTCGACATTGTAAACAGTATTTTATGATGAATTAACGGTATTTTCATATGTAATATTCCCTAGCATCAGATCAGTTGTTCCATGGGCGTTGTTCCTACGCTGTTCCATAATTACAACGACGTTTTAATTAAATCAAAACTCTCGGCTTTAATCCAAGCCGATGCTCCTCGTGATCTTTGATTTTGCTTCCCGCTTCACTTCTTCGATCTTGCGCCTATTCTTCTTAACTCTTTCTATCCTCCTTTTGCGTTAATTCTTCTTTGAGGTATGCTCTTTACGGCGATACCACAGCTGGTCCTCAGAGTTTCGCGCAACAATATCATTTGTTGCTTTCATGTTATTCATGCTCGGTTGTCTCCTCTTTGAGGCTGTCTCTGTCCGCTTTGTCACCGCCGTGCTCGGCCTTGATTGGCATCGGTAGGTGTTATGATGTCTCTGTTACAACATCGGTATAACAAAAAATTGGAAGATAGGAAAAGATAATGAAAGAGATAAAACACACAGAGAAAATTAACTTGAAGATTGCTACTTTTATTGAATAATCAACAGCTATTTATAATAGCTTTACATGAATATGGAATGAGAAAAATTAGGAAAACAATCCCATTAACAACATGAAAGAGGGAAATTAAACTACCCACTAACTTAATTAAACTACCCACTAACTTGATTTAAAGTACCCACTAACTTGATTAAACTACCCACTAACAATTAATTAAAGAACAAGAATGAATAACAATTAATTAACACACATGGTCGTGCACGCATAACACATGACTTGTGTTTCTTCAGTGCTGAGTTTTACACTAATTTTATCAATCGGGTCACAGATGTTGAACTTACCCAGATTGTAGATTCGTTGGTAATTGGTAATTATAAGTGGAAATGGTTATTTTCCGATCTTCTTTTGGATTAATATTATGAAGGCAGAGCTTGATTTGAATCATTTTCTGTTTATAGCAAGAGGGTCAGGTTTGATTTTCCCAATGATTTGGGCATTGGTCGGGTTTTGAGCTGTGATGGCTTGTTACTGAAGATTTACAAAAGAGTTGAATGCATTTTATTAAGATTTGAAGTCATGCGCTCGAGTGTATGTAGAGTGCACTTATCCTACCTTAATGCTTAGTAGCAACACGAATCTATGTTAAGATCAGATGTGGGTTTGGCTTTAAACAACTATAGATCTACTTTCCTTTTGTATTTTTGCTAATTACTTCGTTTTAAGTGAAAAAAATTTAAGCAAGTTGTTTACTGGATTTTGATTGGTAAAAATGTCTCTAGTTACTTTATGTGTTCCAGAAGAGTGCGGTTCTTCCCTTTTTAAATATGCAATTAATATGCTGAATTATAGAATGTCCCCAACGTTGATTTCAATTTCGAAGGAGTCTTTGTGCAGACACATTAACAATCTAGCTGATCATGATTCTTTTAGCATGAATATCAGGATCAGATTCTTTGGTGGATTATACATATATATGTAATCTTAATTTTGAACAAGTGAAGTTTCCCATCTAATGGGTGTCGGTTACAATATGACTGTCAGTACACTTGTTGGTATGTTTATCTTAGCTCTCGACGGTTATTCTTTGTCCTGTATTATGTTGCTTTTGTGTGTAGAACATTGGAAGTAATGCCCTTACTCTAGTGGAGCCTTCTAGAATCTGTCTGTCTTGTCTCTTGGAACTGGTTCCTGCACTCATTGGGTGTTTTTGGAAGCTATGTTTTGTGGTGTCTTGAAGGGCCTTGTTCTTTGGAAGCAAGGCTGATTACCCTGGGGTCTTTTCGTTGCGCCAGCTAGATCAGATACTTCTTTTGATTTCCTTTTTCACTTTTCCCATCTGGTTTCTTTGTTTTGTGATTGCTTTAGGTTGTAAGATCCTTTGGCCTTGTTGTTTGATAATCTGAATTTTCTGCATCTGGGGTTGTTGAAAATTAGGCTTTTTTTGGTGCTATGAACTTCCAGTCTTTTTAGGGAAGTTATCTGTTTATAGAGTTTCAGTTCTAGAAGCTTAGATTGATATAAATGCAAATTATACTGTGTGTTGCTTGCTGGGAGATATCTTTCACATTCTTAAGTATTATTACATTAACATCAGGTAACTAGGCCTCTCTCTTGAGGGGCATTACATCTTGAGAATGTGCTCAGCACTTCAATCGATTCATTCATAGTTGCTAACTTGGAAGGTCTCATTTGTCTTCTTGGCCTTTTTGTGGTTTCTCGTATCAGAACGGTTGCATCATTTTGCTTTATTATATGTTGAAACTGCAATTGTTTTTTTTCCAGCAATTCACTCGGTTAGTTTCAACTAATACTCTTTTTAACTCTTTTGAGTCCTTCAAATGGTTGTTAAACAAGTTCTTTCAATGATATGCATAGTCATTTAATATGAGCAGAAAGCTTTGTTTTTTCTTTAGCAATGGAATCCTTAAGTCAGTAAGTCTAATGGATAAAAGTTATCATAGAATAGTCCTTCTAGTAAGAGTGTTGTTGGAATCCAAGAAAAAGTGTACCAAGTTAAGATCAATCCAAGAAACCATTTGTAGCTGATGTATGGAATCTGCTTCATTTGGTTTTAGTGGTTAAAGTGAAAAGAAATGAGGATACTTTTCCCCAGTTCGTGGATGTATGATATTTGTCTGCAGAATGAAGGGAACACTTTTGAAATCCTGAAATCGTAGCATGTATCTACTAAATCTTAGACAGTTGAAGCTCAAGGTAGAAAGAAAAGAGGAGATCGATTTCGGATTTTTTTTGGGAAAATGGTTCCTAACAAACGGCTTGGAGCTCTCCTAATACTCGTACTTGGCCTTGTCAACTACAAATTAGGTAATTTTGTAAGTTTTTTATTGCACCTTCTGTTACTCTTTGTTAGTCATTCGATCTACGAGATAAATGGACTATAGTCTTGTATGATGTACATGGGATCATCTCGTTAGAATTAGAGTTGATAACGGTTTAATAATCTTGTATTATGCACACCAAATCTTTTGTAAACAAGATTACTCATCTGAGTATCTAGAGAATGCTGTTTGTGGCTACTATTGCTTTTGCTCTTTACCATCTTTCTTGTTGCTTATCAACTGCTGATACTAGTGCCAATTGAACTAAGCTTGTTACACTCTCAAGTATTGACATAAATTTGCTCTAATGTATTCGTTGATAATGTATCATATTACACAACGAAGCAGTGTATAGAACTGAAACTAAGATGTTGGTAACATTCTAAGGGCATGTCTTATGCATTTAATCTAGAGAACTGTACAAAGACGTTATGCAGTAGCACCATAAAATACAAACAGAATAACACTGTAGTAGAAATTCTAAACAAATGAACAGACCAATATTGATTTCTGCACTCGTTTCCTCGGGAGAAGCAAGTCTCCTAGCTAACAACATGCCGGCTAAAATGCTCCAACAAACATCAATAGATGCATCCAAAACTACCACATATTGGCAACCATACTATAGATAGTGTCAAGCATATATGATCTTT
Source organism: Erythroxylum novogranatense (assembly GCA_029891385.1). NCBI lineage: Eukaryota > Viridiplantae > Streptophyta > Magnoliopsida > Malpighiales > Erythroxylaceae > Erythroxylum > Erythroxylum novogranatense. The sequence goes on along the minus strand of CM057226.1, from coordinate 108,306,918 downwards.
GAGCTCAGCAGTGTCCAATGCTCTGAATACTGTAAAGTAAAGAACTGAAAGCACTAGTGTCAGGTTATCATAGTCATGCCTATTGTGCGGAAACGTGAATAAATACGGAGTGAAAAATAAACAGCAACAAGAACACCAAATATTTTTATACTAGTTCGGCAATGCCTACATCCAATTTAGAGACGACTAAGTATTTCACTATAACAATGAGAGCATACAATAGTGTCTATCACTCAATTTTTCAAGAGACCCAAAATAACCCAAGCTCACAAAAAAGAGAAACAAATATATATATATATAAGTTTTTTTTCTCTCACTATTCTTCTCTCTCCTCTCTTCTGGAGATTTTTCTCTCTCACTAAACAACACTCTCTTCTCACTCCCGAAACCTTAAGCTCTCCTCTTGTGCTCTCTATCTCCTCCTTCATTTGCTTCCCTTTTATAGAGTTCTTCATGGGTGTGAAAGCCTCCAAGTTGTGAAAGCCTTCATTGGGTGTGAAAGCTTCCATTAGGTGTGAAAGCCTCCAATGGGTGTGAAAGCTTCCATTGGGTGTGAAAGCCTCCAATGGGTGTGAAAGCCTCCATTGGGTGTGAAAGCTTCCATTGGGTGTGAAAGCCTCCAAGCCTCCATTGTTGAGCCACCATTTTTGATCACTGAAAGTAGCTAAGATTTCTGACTTTTCATTTGAGCCAATATTCAACAATCTCCACCTTGGCTCAAATCCTCGAAGTGAAATTTTCAATAGTCGTCTTCCAATCCCCCACAGGGCAATCAACAAATTTTACAAATACCAATCAAGTTTAAGCAATGCTTAAACTTGAGTAACGAAACTGGTTTTGTCAACATATCAGTAGGATTATTAGCGGTCCCAATCTTCTGAAGAAGAATATCTCCCTCATCAATAATCTCACGAACAAAATGGAACCTCACATCAATGTGTTTTGTACGTGCATGATGAACTTGATTCTTTGTTAAATAAATAGCACTCTGACTGTCGCAATGAACATCCACATGGTCTTGATGGACCCCTAAGTCATCAAGCAACCCTTGAAGTTAGATGGCTTCTTTAATAGCTTATGTTACTGCCATGTATTCTGCCTCAGTAGTTGATAAAGCAACTGTAGATTGCAAAGTTGATCTCCAACTCACTGGACCTCCAATAAGAGTGAATAGAAAACCTGTAGTGGACCTACGCTTGTCTAAATCACCTGCGTAATCAGAATCTACATATCCAACAACACATTTACCATTAACGTCTTCTTTTTGAAATAATAAACCAACATCCACAGTACCTAGAATATACCGTAGAATCCATTTCACAGCTTGTCAATGCCCTTTTTCCTAGATTATGCATATATCTACTAACAATACTAACAGCTTGTGAAATATCAGGCCTAGTACACACCATAGCATACATCAAACTACCAACAGCACTTGCATATGGAATTTTAGCCATGTAATGACTCTCCTCATCTGTTTTAGGAGACAGAGAAGCACTGAGTTTGAAATGAGGAGCAAGAGGTGTACTAATCGGTTTTGAATTTTCATTCATCCCAAAACGTTCTAGTACCTTCTTCAAATACTGCTTTTGACACAGACCAATCTTACCTTTTGCTCTATCTCTTTCAATTTCCATACCTAGTATCTTTCGAGCTTCTCCCAGGTCCTTCATCTCAAATTCATTACTCAGTTGAGTCTTTAATCTTTCAATTTCCACTGTGCTTTTACATGTTATAAGCATATCATCAACATATAAAAGCAAATAAATAAAGGTTCCATCTTGTAGCTTGCGAAAGTATACACAATGATCATAATGACTTCTTGTGTACCTTTGCTCGATCATAAACTTGTCAAATCGCTTGTACCATTGTCTTGGAGACTACTTTAAACCATACAATGATTTTTGTAATTTACAAACCCAATTTTCCTTACCAACAATCGTAAACCCTTCTGGCTGAGACATAAAAATATCTTCCTCCAAATCACCATGTAAGAACGCCGTCTTGACATCAAGTTGAGCCAACTTAAGGTCAAACTGCACAACTAAAGCCAACAAAATACGAATAGAAGAATGTTTTACTACAGGAGAGAATACCTCATTGTAGTCAATGTGTTGGGCCCGGGCCCCGGATCCCCGAATCCCGAGGCGGCCCCTCGGGTCACGCCCGCACCGAGCGCCCCAAACCGCGGACCCGATCCCAACATTTAGGCACAATCGATTATTCGATACATACATACACAACCATACATAAAAGACCCTATAATCATAGGGATTTCATACTATTGCAAATTAAAGAAAAGTCAACAATTATCCTCAATTATAGCAAAATACAAAATGAAATCTAAATCAAAAAATACGTAAGTATGCTCAATGTTAACATGCTCGGAGGGCCAACAAAATACGAACTTAATACAAAGCTCCTAATTTGACCGAAGTTTCCGATGCCGCGCAAAGTCAACGATCAACCGGATCTGCACCTGAGGAGAGAAAGGAATGGGTTGAGCTACACAGCTCAGTGGCTAATATAATTATAGCCATTGGCAATTAGCTCAAATCCCAGCATATGAATGTATATATATTATATCTATATACAACATCAGACATTCACATGCCAATCACTAAAGTACACATTCATTATAATTAATGCAGTTCATAAATACGTCACATAGTATGCGTCATAATAATCCATTCACATATGCAATGCACATAACAATGGCTCGAGGGTTCCATGGAAACAAAAGGAAGAAACCGAAGTTTACATCCTGAACGAAATGAGTCCATTCGGAGCTCATAGGCCACAAGCGGGCAGCCGGGAGAAGGCTCTTGTCAACGTGCACGTGACGAACGAAATGGTTCCACTCTCGCCCAAATAAAATCACATAAGCATGCTCGTAATCATTTCATCATATGATATTCTTTCATATCTTGCATTTAGTCAAAATGCCATGACCGAAGTCTAGGCATAACATGCTCAAAATCTATGTAATGCTATCAATTTTCATGCTTCTTTCCAAATATATGATAATCAAAGTCATTCAATTCATCACATTTAACATGCATAGATATAACATATATTCATACATAGGCAAGAAATTGCCTAATCACACAATAACTATAAGAATATTACCCACCTCTAATCGCCGAGAATCTGATTCATCGATGTCCTTCTTCTTGCGATAAAATCGAATTGACTTGGTTTCCTAAAACAACCAAGTTCTATTTAGTCAATATCCATAGTAAATGTGCGAAGCTTGGAATCCAAAGAAAGCATTAAAATCTATATCCGATCTTCTCCTAAAATTCGAACCTGCGAGGCAAATTCGAACTTCCCGACTTCATACAACTCGGAGCCCTTTATTTCTAGGTCACAATGAATCCAAATTCACCTCAATCGGACATCTATACCAAAAGATATTCCCAAAAATATGAAAATCTTATTTCGGAAACACAGGGGGATCGCCGCGACGAAGAGACGCTCGTCGCGACGAATAATCCTACTCGCCCATGGCGATAGTCATGACAAGTTTAAGGTTCGCCATGAACCAAACGTCTGCGTCGCGACGTCTCGATCATTCGTCGCGACGTCCACAGCAGAGCACACGTCGCGGCGAATAAACGTAAATTAATTCACACGTCGCGACGTGGCTCCCTTCCCACACGGCCGCGGCGACATTCATACGCTTCGTCGCGACGTCTGGTTCGGAACTCGACTCCGAACCCCAAATTTCTGCATAACCCAAGCTCGATTACATTCCAAACTCAAATCTACCACATGCAAAGCATAAATCAAGGCTTATACTACCATTCTAACTCATTCTAAGCTTGATTCATCCTAAAATCATCAATCTAAGGATTTTCCCAATTTTCACCCTAAAATCCTAAAACATAGATTTCTCTCAATCCAAGCCATTACAATGTTTAATCCAAATGAAAACATGATAAGGAGGTCGAAAACTTACCGATTGAGGCTTTAGAATCGTCAAACCGATCGAAATCGCAACTCTTCTCTTCCTCTTCTCCTCTCCGTCGACGGCCACACTCTTCCTCTCTTCTTTTCCTCTTCTTTTTCTTCTTTTCCTTCTCTTTTATAATCCTTTCTCTTTAAACCCTAAGGGCTTGGGCCCTTCCTAATAAGCCAAAGCCCAAAATCATTTAAACCATAATTAAACCTTAATTCCGCATTAATACCCTCGATTAACTCAAATTAAAACATAATCACATAATTACCACAAGTCATGCTTAATGACATCATAAAGAAAATTCGGGGCCTAACATTTCTCCCCCTCTTAAAAGAAATTTCGTCCTCGAAATTTACCTGAATCATCGAAGAGATGCGGATACTTCTCCCGCATGGCCTCCAATGGCTCCCAAGTAGCCTCCTCGACAAATTGATTCCTCCACAAAACTTTGACTAACTGAACCGTCTTGTTCCTGAGAACCTTGTCCTTAGAATCCAAAATCTGTACTGGAAGCTCCTCATAACTCAAATCATCCCTCAATTTGAACCTCATTAGTCCGAATGACATGCGACGGATCCGACCTATATCTCCTCAACATAGACACATGAAACACATTATGGATGCGTGACAATTCCGAGGTAACGTAATCAGAGGCAAGTGGTCCAATCCTCTCAAGGATTTCATAAGGACCTACATACCTTGGACTCAACTTACCCTGCTTGCCGAATCTCATCACTCCTTTCCAAGGAGATGTCTTAAGGAACACTTTGTCACCGACTTCATACTCCATCTCCTTCCGGTGAGCATCAACATAGCTCTTCATCCTATCCTGCGCTGCCTTAAGACGCTGCTTAACCAAGTTAACTTTTTCAACCGTCGTCTGAATCAACTCTGGACCCATCAATTGCCTATCTCCTTCCTCATCCCAACAAATCGGAGTCCTACATCTCCTGCCATACAAAGCCTCATACGGAGCCATCTGAATGCTCGAATGGTACGAATTGTTGTAAGCAAATTCGACCAACGGCAAATGCTCATCAGCTCTCTCGAAATCCATCACACAGTTCAAGCATCCCTCCAGAGTTCGAATGGTCCTCTCAGATTGACCATCCGTCTGAGGGTGAAACGCCGTACTGAAATGCAACTTGGTCCCCAAAGCATCCTGCAAACTGGCCCAAAATCTCAAGTAAACCGCGGATCTCTATCAGACACGATCGAATCTGGAATCCCATGCAACCTCACTATCTCGTCAATATACTTCTTTGCCAATACATGCAAAGAATCAGTCTGCTTAATCGCCAGAAAATGCGCTGACTTAGACAACCGATCTACTATCACCCAAATAGCATCATGCCTCCTACTGGTCTTAGGCAAACCCATCAGAAAATCCATAGTCACTCGTTGCCACTTCCACTCCGGAATAGGCAACGGTCTTAACTTGCCCGAAGGTGCCTGGTGTTCAGCCTTGACTTGCTGACACACTAGACATCTACTAACAAACTCTGCTATATCCCTCTTCATGCCTTTCCACCAAAAATGTTCTCGTAAATCCCGATACATCCTGGTGCTACCGGGATGCATGGCATAAGGTGCATTGTGCGCCTCATCCATAATCTCATCCTTAACTGCCTGAACATCTGGAATACACAATCTGTTGCCCACAGTCATCAAACCATCATCTCTCACCTCTACCTCAGAAATCTTGCCATTCCGAATCTCATCTCTGAGCTTACTCAAATCCGTATCCTGAGCCTGCAATTCCCTAATCTTCTCCCTAAGAATCGGCCTCACTCGAAAATTAGTCAGAAGACAATCCGGCTCTTCCTGCGTCAAACTGATCTTAAGCTTGGCCATCTCTTCTAATAAAGGAAGATACACTGATCGAACATGCGCAACCGAAGACTTTCTACTCAAAGCATCTGCTACCACATTGGCCTTGCCCGGATGATACTCAATCAGCAAATCATAATCCTTTAGTAGCTCCAACCACCTCCGCTGCCTCAAATTCAATTCCTTCTGACTCAGCAAATACTTTAGACTCTTATGATCAGTAAAGATCCGAGTCTAAACTCCATACAAATAATGCCTCCAAATCTTCAAGGCAAATACCACAGCTGCTAACTCCAAATCATGCGTCGGATAATTCAGCTCATGAGGTCTCAATTGCCTCGAAGCATAAGCAATTACCCGATCTCCCTGCATCAAGACACATCCAAGACCCTTCCTCGAAGCATCACTGTACACAGAATACCCCTCATCTCCAGAAGGCAAAACCAGAATCGGAGCACTCGTCAATCTGCGCTTAAGCTCCTCGAAGCTCCTCTGACACTCTTCACCTGCACAAACTTGATTCTTCCTCAGCAACCGTCATCGGAGCGGATATCATCGAAAATCCTCCACAAATGCAGAGTAACCCGCCAAACCCGAAAACTCCTCACCTCTGCTACATTCTTGGCGCCTCCCAATTCACTACTGACCTCTATCTTTTTCGGATCCACATGCACTCCCCGCCGGAGATCACATGCCCAAGAAAGGAAACTTCTCACCAAAATTCGCATTTCTAATTTGGCATACAACTCATTACTCCTCAAAGTCTCCAAAGAAATCCTCAAATGCTCCTCATGCTCCCGATCACTCTTGGAATACACCAATATATCATCAATGAAGACAATGATAAATTGGTCCAAGAATGGCTTGAACACCCGATTCATCAAATCCATAAAAAGTGCGGAGCATTTGTCAATCCGAAAGGCATCACCAAAAACTCAAAGTGCCCATAACGAGTCCTGAAAGCAGACTTCGGCACATCCGACTCCTTAATCCTCAACTGATGATAACCCGATCTCAAGTCTATCTTAGAGAAGACTCTCGCTCCTGCAATTGATCAAACAAGTCATCAATGCGAGGAAGCGGATACCGATTTTCACCGTAATCGATTCAACTTCCCGTAGTCTACACATCCTCAAAGATCCATCCTTCTTCTTCACAAAAGAACCGAGCTCCCAAGGCGAAGAACTTCGGTCGAATATACCCTTTTCTAATAACTCCTCCAATCGCTCCTTCAACACTTTCAATTCCGCCGGAGCCATCCGATAAGGCGGAATCGAAATCGGCCTCGTACCTGACACAAGCTCAATCGGAAACTCAATCTCCCGAGCTGGCGGTAGTCCAGGCAATTCCTCGGGAAAGACATCCGAGAATTTCGACTCTTGGAATATCTTCCAACTTCCTCTATCCGCCTCAGAGTCCATCACGAAGCTAAAATGCCTCACATCCTGAACTCATCATCTTCTCTCTTTGTCAAAGCCGAAATAAACTGAGCGGACATGCTCTCCGTCCCCAACAAACACTACTTCTTGCCGTCACCCACATCAAAGTCCACCGTCTTACGCTTACAATCCAATCGGGCATTGTACCTCTCCAAAGTATCCATACCCAAAATCACATCTAAGCCTCGCATCTTCAGTGGCATCAGATCGACCACTAGAAGTGCTCCACCAATACCAACCTCACAATCCCTGAACACCTGACTAACCACAATATACTGACCAATCGGAGTACTCACCATCAGCGGAGTATCCAACGGGCTCACAGTCCTATCACACATAGGTCTACTCGCCGAAACAAACGAGTGAGTAGAACCTGGATCAATCAACACAAGCACATCATCAGAAAACAATCGAGCCATACCAGTCACAACATCTGGCGCGGCCTCTGCATCCTCCCGCGTCATAGCAAACACCCTGGCTGGTGCCTGCCCTCTCGGTCTTCCCGGAAGACTCACCCTCTTGGCAGCATCAGAACTGCCTACCTCTGTCACAGTCCTTTGACCCACAGTCTCTGTCCTCCTAGGAGCCTGCATCTGAGATTCCTCTCTCCTGGACGGCTGAGGACACTCTCTAGCCTCGCGTTCCTTTCTCGCCCACGGTTGAAGCATGCACCCGTCAATCGGTAACACTCTCCACCATGAAACTGACCACAATGCTCACACTTAGGAACTGATGACCTGTCCCCATCTCCCTTCCTACTGCCGCCCACCGTAGAAGCTTGGTGAGAAACAGTAGAGGTCCGCATCGGCCTCGGACGGCCGCACCATCGCTTCCTCCTCTCGACGGTGAGTAGGAAGCTCCTAGCACTCCGCTTCAGGACATAGGAGTACTAGTCTTACCTCCTCTCCGAAGCGCCTCTCCGCCTTCCTTTTCTTGTTGATCGCACTCTTGATATTCTCAATATTCTCTACCTCAAAGTCGCTTCAACCATTTCTTTGGAAGTCACAAAAATTCTGCACAATCACCTTCTCTCTGATGGCCAAATGCAGTCCCGACTCAAACCGACAACATCTGGCAGCCTCACTCAGCATCAAATCTGAAGCATACCGGGACAACTGCGTAAACCGGCGCTCATACTCGTTGACTGTCATCTCCTCTCGAACCAAGCGAGGAACTCCCTCCGTCATTGAACATATACCTCGACAGATACTTCTTCTTGAAAGCAACCAAGGAAGTCCTGCCAAGATAACCCAACTGGCCTCATCTGACTGCCTGGCACAGTCTCCCACCAATGGAGAGCATCTCCTCAAGGCACTAGCAAAGATACATGCTCTCTCGTCATCCTCACAATCCATCTGCTCTAGCACCCTCTCTGTCTTCCTCAACCAAGTCTCAGCTTCCTCAGGATCTGCTGTCCCAAAGAAGTCAACTGCTCCATACTTTCTCAGCTTGTCGAACTGCTTTCCCCTCTTAATCGGGGTCAAAGAAGGTTGTGGCATCGACCCATAGCTGAACAAACACTGGTAAAGGCTCAAACATCCTCGGATCAAATCGAGGCACTTGCCTCAAGCGGAATCGGCAATTCACGAGATCATGACATAGGCTCACCGCTTAGCCCTCTGAAGCCTCGGCATTTAGGGCTACGGACTCATCATCCTCTCCTCTCTAGTAGGAGAGTCAGGTGCAACTGATCCTTGCAAAAGTCCTCGTGTTCTTCTACGAGGTGGCATCGTACTCCTTCAAATAGAAACACTAAGGATTAGCTATACGGAAATCTACATGTATGCATGATGTGCATGTCACTTAATCGATGCAATCAATCCAATGCAACAAATAAGCAAATAGCAAACACGTCATCCTATATGCATTCTAAGCCGAGGACACACTAACCTAAAGCTCTGATACCAAACATGTTGGGCCCGGGCCCCGGATCCCCGAATCCCGAGGCGGCCCCTCGGGTCACGCCCGCACCGAGCGCCCCAAACCGCGGACCCGATCCCAACATTTAGGCACAATCGATTATTCGATACATACATACACAACCATACATAAAAGACCCTATAATCATAGGGATTTCATACTATTGCAAATTAAAGAAAAGTCAACAATTATCCTCAATTATAACAAAATACAAAATGAAATCTAAATCCAAAAATACGTAAGTATGCTCAATGTTAACATGCTCGGAGGGCCAACAAAATACGAACTTAATACAAAGCTCCTAATTTGATCGAAGTTTCGATGCACAGAAAGTCAACGATCAACCGGATGCACTGAGGAGAGAAAGGAATGGGTTGAGCTACACACTTTCGATGGCTAATATAATTATAGCCATTGGCAATTAGCTCAAATCCCAGATATGAATGTATATATATTATATCTATATACAACATCAGACATTCACATGCCAATCACTAAAGTACACATTCATTATAATTAATGCAGTTCATAAATACGTCACATAGTATGCGTCATAATAATCCATTCACATATGCAATGCACATAACAATGGCTCGAGGGTTCCATGGAAACAAAAGGAAGAAACCGAAGTTTACATCCTGAACGAAATGAGTCCATTCGGAGCTCATAGGCCACAAGCGGGCAGCCGGGAGAAGGCTCTTGTCAACGTGCACGTGACGAACGAAATGGTTCCACTCTCGCCCAAACAAAATCACATAAGCATGCTCGTAATCATTTCATCATATGATATTCTTTCATATCTTGCATTTAGTCAAAATGCCATGACCGAAGTCTAGGCATAACATGCTCAAAATCTATGTAATGCTATCAATTTTCATGCTTCTTTCCAAATATATGATAATCAAAGTCATTCAATTCATCACATTTAACATGCATAGCATATAACATATATTCATACATAGGCAAGAAATTGCCTAATCACACAATAACTATAAGAATATTACCCACCTCTAATCGCTCGAGAATCCGATTACTGATGTCCTTCTTCTTGCGATAAAATCGGGTCAGCTTGGTTTCCTAAAACAACCAAGTTCCATTTAGTCAATATCCATAGTAAATGTGCGAAGCTTGGAATCCAAAGAAAACATTAAAAATCTATATCCGATCTTCTCCTAAAATTCGAACCTGCGAGGCAAATTACGAACTTCCGACTTCATACAACTTCGGGCCCTTTATTTCTAGGTCACAATGAATCCAAATTCACCTCAATCGGACATCTATACCAAAAGATATTCCCAAAAATATGAAAATCTTATTTCGGAAACACAGGGGGATCGCCGCGACGAAGAGACGCTCGTCGCGACGAATAATCCTACTCGCCGCGGCGATAGCCGCGACGAAGCGAAGGTTCGCCGCGAACCAAACGTCACACGTCGCGACGTCTCTGATCATTCGTCGCGACGTCCACAGCAGAGCACACGTCGCGGCGAATAAACGTAAATTAATTCACACGTCGCGACGTGGCTCCCTTCCCCACACGCCGCGGCGACATTCATACGCTGTCGTCGCGACGTCCGGTTGAACTCGACTCCGAACCCCAAATTTCTGCATAACCCAAGCTCGATTCTGTTCCAAACTCAAATCTACCACATGCAAAGCATAGATCAAGGCTTATACTACCATTCTAACTCATTCTAAGCTTCAGATTCATCCTAAAATCATCAATCTAAGGATTTTCCCAAATTTTCACCCTAAAATCCTAAAACATCGATTTCTCTCAATCCAAGCCATTACAATGTTTAATCCAAATGAAAACATGATAAGGAGGTGAAAACTTACCGATTGAGGCTTTAGAATCGTCAAACCGATCGAAATCGCAACTCTTCTCTTCCTCTTCTCCTCTCCGTCGACGGCCACACTCTTCCTCTCTTCTTTTCCTCTTCTTTTTCTTCTTTTCCTTCTCTTTTATAATCCTTTCTCTTTAAACCCTAAGGGCTTGGGCCCTTCCTAATAAGCCAAAGCCCAAAATCATTTAAACCATAATTAAACCTTAATTCCGCATTAATACCCCCGATTAACTCAAATTAAAACATAATCACATAATTACCACAAGTCATGCTTAATGACATCATAAAGAAAATTCGGGGCCTAACACAATGCCTTCCTTTTGAGCATAGCCTTTAGCTACCAATCTGGCTTTGAATCTTACATTGTCTTTTCCCAAAAATTCCATCTTCTTAGCATATACCCATTTACAACCAATTTCTTTCTTTCCTTTTGGTAACTGAACCAGCTTCCAAGTCTTATTTTTCTGAAGAGATTTCATCTCCTCGTCCATAGATTTCTTCCACTCCACGCTTTCTGAACTCCTGATAGCTTCTTTGTAGGTGGATGGAATATCATCTTCAATAACTGGAAGTGCATATGCCACAATATTCGTAAACCGAGCAGGCTTTCGAATTTCCCTTCTTGATCTTCTGGTTGCAATAGAATCTTGTTGTTGTGGTGGTTCTTGGGTAGGTATTTCCTCTCCATTAACCTCGTCCTCATCATCAAAATCAACTGTAGGACTAGTGTTTGTAACATCAGACCTTACTGGATCAACTGCGCTCTTCAGTAACTCCACCTGCTTGGAACTACTCATGGTCTTGGTCGCTTCAATTTCTCCTTCATGCTTGTTTTGATTAACCATGGCAGTTTCATCAAAATTCGCATCTCTGCTTACAACAAATTTCTTCTCCTCTGGACACCAAAGTCGGTATCCCTTCACACCAATACTAAAGCCCATAAATAGAGTTCTCTTTGCTCTTGGATCCAACTTGCTTTCCCCGACATGATAGTAAGCAGGACAACCAAATATGTGTAAATACTTGTAATCAGTACAAGGTTTACTAGACCATACCTCCATAGGTGTTTTACCATTGTTTGCAGTAGTAGGCAACCGATTAATAATATGGCTTGCATAAGTAATTGCCTCAGCCCAAAACACCTTGTCTAAACCAGCATTAGACAACATACACCAAACTTTCTCAAGTAAAGTACGGTTCATGCTCTCTGCCACTCCATTTTGTTGTGGTGTCTCCCTAACCGTGAAATGCCTCACAATACCCTCATCTTGACAGACTTCCAAAAAAGGATCTGACTTATATTCACCACCATTATCTGATCTGAGAGTCTTGATCTTTCAACCGGTTTGCATTTCAATCATCTTTTTCCACTTCAGGAATATCTTTAAGACTTCATCTTTATGCTTCATAGTGTACACCCATACTCTCCTAGAAAAGTCATCAATAAAGGAGACAAAATAATGGCTACTTCCCCAAGATGCATTCTTGAAAGGTCCCCAAACATCAGTATGAACATAATCTAGAATGCCTTTAGTATGGTGAATAGCAGTACCAAATTTCACTCTAGTTTGCTTACCCAATACACAATGTTCACAGAATTCTAACTTACATGTCTTTACGCCTTTCAATAAGCCTTGCTTCACCAATCCTTGCAATATTTTTTCACCAGCATGCCCAAGACGCATATGTCATAACCTTGTAGTGTCTGAGCTATCTCCATCAATGACTTCGATGATACCGCCCACCAAGAATCAGTATTCCCCTGCAAGACGCATATGCCCCATACACAGCTTTCAGAATTCCACCCTCTATGGTAATCTTGATACCCTTGGATTCCAATGCTCCTATTGAGATAAGATTTTTTCTTCATATCCGGTACATACCAAACATCACTCAATTATCTGACTGTACCATCGTGAATCTTCAAACAGATTTTACCTATCCCTTGTGTTTTGCAGGCATTATTATTTCCCATCAAAACAACTCCACCATCTAGCTCCTGGACGCTAGAGAACCATTCCCGAATGGGACACATATGATAAGTGCAACCTAAATCCAAAATCCACTCCTTGGAGTGACTATCAGCAGATGAACTAGTCAAAGCAAACTCGAAATCATTATCTTCAGATTTTGCAACGTTTGCTATAGAACCCACTTTCTCCTTCTCTTTGTTCTTCAATTTGGGGCAGTCTTTCTTCCAATGACCCTTTTGACGACAAAAGGCACATTCATCTTTAGCAGGAAACTTCCCTCGTGACTTTGAACGAGATTTTTCCCGCTTCCCATGTTTTCTTTCCTCTGTTTGTCCCCTTGCAGTGAGTGCCTCAGTTTGTGAATTGTGAGTCTTTAGTTCCTTCTTACGATACTCATGATTCACCAATGCCGCAGAAACCTCATCAAGTTTCACCTCAGATTTTCCATACAACAAAGTAGTTGTCAAATGATCATAATCATCAGGCAATAAATTTAACAAACATAGTGCCTTATCCTCGTCAGGAATTTTCACATCAAGGTTTGCTAAATCAGCAAGTATTTTATTATAATCATTTAGATGCTCATGCATAGAAATACCTGGACAATACTGAAATCGAAAAAGTCGCTTCTTCAAGAAGAGCCGATTTTCTGCGCTCTTGGTCATATACTTTTCTTCCAATTTCGTCCATAACTCCTTAGCTGACGTTTCCTTCATATAAGGATATTTCAGCTCCTTATCAAGGAATGATCGAATAGAGGCACAAGCATGGAGATTAATTGGCGTCCACTGCTTCTCATCCATATCTTCGGGTTTATTGTCCAGAACCATATCCAACTCTTGTTGATACAGTACATCCATAACTTCACACTGCCACATACCAAAATTATTAGAGTCATTAAATTTATCAACCTCTAACCTTGTAGTAGCGATTGGATGTCTACTAGATGTAGGTGTCGATGCTGACAATAACGACTCCATCTTAACAGGCTCGTTTTTATCTCCAGCCATCTATTCACATTCGTTCACAAATACGTCATCGTCATCGTTTCGAATATTGTAGCACCTAAGATCGCTCACGGGATTTGTAGCAATCGACATTGTAGCACGACACTATTCACCGGTACTGTTGCTCCAATATATTTTTACTCCGACAATACCCCAGTCGAAAACCTAGAACTCTGATACCACTTGTTGTGCGGAAACGTGAATAAATACGGAGTGAAAAATAAACAGCAACAAGAACACTAAATATTTTTATACTGGTTCGGCAATGCCTACGTCCAGTTTGGAGACGACTAAGTATTTCACTATAACAATGAGAACATACAATAGTGTCTATCACTCAATTTTTCAAGAGACCCAAAATAACCCAAGCTCACAGAAAAGAGAAACAAAAAATATATATATAAGTTTTTTTTCTCTCACTATTCTTCTCTCTCCTCTCTTCTGGAGATTTTTCTCTCTCACTAAACAACACTCTCTTCTCACTCCCGAAACCTTAAGCTCTCCTCTTGTGCTCTCTATCTCCTCCTTCATTTGCTTCCCTTTTATAGAGTTCTTCATGGGAGTGAAAGCCTCCAAGGTGTGAAAGCCTTCATTGGGTGTGAAAGCCTCCATTGAGTGTGAAAGCCTCCATTGGGTGTGAAAGCCTCCAATGGGTGTGAAAGCCTCCATTGGGTGTGAAAGCCTCCAAGCCTCCATTGTTGAGCCACCTTTTTTTATCACCGAAAGTAGCTGAGATTTCTGACTTTTCATTTGAGCCAATATTCAACAATGCCATCATACACTTACATATTAAGAAACTTCAAAGGGAAAGTCAATTCATCAAAATGGATAAATTATATGCTTTAACATGGCTAGCTTAACCATGCCATACATCAAACCAAAAACAAAACATTCACAAAGATGCTTCACATCATACAAAAATGAGATCATCTAATCACAAAGTTCACACATCATGTACATACAATTAAGTTGGAAGTACACCTCCATATGGGTATACCTAGTAAGATTCCACTTACGCTTGCCCAATTGCAAAGTTCTCAGCCTGCAAACACATTGATACAGATAAAGAACTTGAAAATCACTGCAACATGCAAAATACTGAAGAGGTGGCCTTTCATCAAATAATCCATCAAGTAGACTCATTCTGGTAGCAGTAAGCAGGCAGAATAATTGGCCTCTAAAACCGTAAACAAAAAAGCTTCAACTAAGATGAATGGATCACTGCAAAGAATATGCAATAATGCATATTCTAGGAACAAATGGAACATCTTTGGACATACATCAACGTTGCTGATAATATGTTCACAATTTGGACCGATCTTTGTAAGATTGTTCCTCCATGTGAATTTTCTAGGATTGCATGCACTCCTTATTTCCATTGTAATCCTCCTTGTATCCACCAGCCCTGATTGACTGCATCTGCACCAATTATAAAATATCATAGGATTCACGACCTTAATTATTGAGAAATATCACCCCACTTCGTAGAGCATGCATTTGCAGATCTTCATTCATTGATGACTGAAATAATAAATAACGGTGTGTTTTATCACTTCCCTATAACCTCAGTTGCAGAGCAATTTGAAGAGTCAACGGAATTATCACCAGCAGAAAGAAAATTGAAGTTCCCAAAGTCAAGTTTACCACAAATTTTTTTTTTTTTGGCATTAATATCACCTGCAAAGATCACAAGTAATACATCAAAGAGTCCAGTTGATGACTAGATTCCCACAGAGACATGTAATGATATGTAGAGACCCTGCAATCTCAGGAACTTTGAATATTTACACTACATCCTACACTTTCTATTATTCCCAAGATACTTCAACTACCTAGTCCGTCAAATGCAACTCACCATCCCTGAATGCTAACACCATTTATTAACATTTAATAAAGTTAAGTTTCATTATCTATCTGGTAGTTATTGTTTCCCATCCAATGGATCAAAAGGAAAGTTTCATTAAAAGCTCCCAAGGAACCAGATCATATTCTTACCCCAAATTCTGGTTTTGTTTTGAAAAGAGCCTGTCTTTCTTAATTTAGCTTATCAATCACTAAATTGTTTCAAACATGTCTACATTTTAGACTGCATGGTTTATGAATGATTGGACCATCATAGTTTGAACAGATTATTATGTGATTTTATCCTAATATTTTCAAACCCAAACCTAAAAAATGGAAAAGGAAACTTGGGATATGCTAATCTGATTAGTTTTTCATTTTCATGACATAAGCTACTTCATTAATCTGATTACTTGAGAGCTTCTTCTGAGTCTATTTAACTCTGTTTTTTAATGGGTGACAGGTTTGAGCATCTAATTCAGTTTTCACTCTGCATGCCGTAAGAGAAAGAATTGTGAAGATTACTCATAATCGCGGTGTACGTTGGCATTTCTTCGGTCGTTCATTCAATCTTTGGTGTGTTTTAGTTGTCAAAAGGAATCAAGCCTTTGACATTTGGTGGTATCATATTGTCTTCAAGGTACGATTTGCGTCTACATAATAGATTTTTTTGGTAGAGTGGGACAAGTGTTCTTTTATGAATAGGCTTAAGGTTCTTCAAAGGGGCTCAGATCATCTGTATTGTTCCAACTCTGTAGAGCTTGGTAGGAATAGGATGTGGTCTCATGAGCACAGACATTGATGCTGCAAGTCAAGCCTACATTACTGTCATTGTCCATTGCTCATGAATGCATTTACATTCCATATTTTATTTCAGTTTCCCTTTCGAGCGCTTTCTTTTATTTCGGTAGCCCTTTTTTTAAATGTAATTTTAGTTTAGCAAGCCAAGCCAAAGTACATGTTTTGCTATTACAAATAGACCTTATGTTGTATTGTCTAATACTTTAATGAGATGAGTTGAGTTTTTCATGTAAATTCATATGTGTTAAGTGCCCCTACCTTCCATATCACAATCTAACTTGAATTTTATATAATAACACTTAATCGATTATGATGAAAAAAGGAAGTAACTTTTGTTTTAATTATTTAAAAGAAATGGATTGTTTCAGTGCTTGTCAGTGATTATTCTGATCTTCTGTTTCAATAAATCTATTCCAACCATGTTTCACCACAATACAACGTCATTACAATAAAACCCAATTTTGTTGTGTACCAATCCACTCTCTTTGAGCTTCAGCCAGGTCGATTTCTTTTCATTTTCATTTGTTTTTTGCTTCTAGTTTATCATCACGCATGAACGCCAAATAGGGAAACCAAACATTTTTTAAAGAATTTATTTAGCACTAGCTATTATATATTTATTTGGGTTTAATGCTAAAGGATTCATTTTTGCTTCTTAATTAAATTGTGAATTCTTAGTGTTTTTCTATATCATAAAAGTGACATAGAAAATTTTCAATTTTTTTCATTTGTTTTTTTGGATTTTTGCTTCAGGATCAAACCTAATAATTCTATGGCGGGTGCATCTTCGTCTTGTCGGCAGTTAAAATTTGAAGATAGTAATGAAGTTGGCAGGAGTAAAGGTGAAGATGAGATTATAGGTATCATGAGTTTAAACAGTAATCAGGATTTGCAAGCTACCCGCTCATTTGCTTCAAAAGTATTAATACCAAAAATTAGAATGAAATTTGAGATTGAAGAAAATGCATACTAATTCTATTTGACATATGTTAAAGAAGTTGTGTTTGGGATAAGGAGAAGTAGAAATCACAAAGATAAATATGAAAACTTCATTGACAAATTGTTTTGTTGTAGTGCTGAAGGCAAACGAGAAAAAGACAGACATATATATGTGAAAGCATCACGTCCTGAAACAAGGTTTGGTTGTGAAGCTAAAATAAGAGTCAATCATCGAAGAGGCAGATGACTCTATGTAATTCAGTTTATTGAGGAGCATAATCACTACCTCTCGAGTCCAAACAAGACGCACTTACACAGATCTCACCGAAAAATAAGTTTACTTGCAACAATGCAAATTGAAAATGGCAAATGATGTAGAAATACCACCAAAGACATCATGTGATGTCATGGTTAAGCAAGAAGGTGGTCAAGAGAATTTAGGTTTCATACCAAATGACTACAGAAATTACTTACGGTCTAAATGAACGAAAGATGCAAAAAGAGGGGATATAGGAGGTGTTTTGGAATATTTGCATAAAATGCAATTAAATGATTCAGATTTTTTTATGCTATCCAAGTTGACGAAGATGATTTAATAACCAACGTTTTCTGATCAAATGCAAAGCTGAGAGCAGATTTTTCAAAATTTGGTGATGTGGATTGCTTTGACACAACTTATCGGAAGAATAATGAAAGTCATCTCCTTGCATTACTTGTAGGTGTCAATCATCACAAGCAAACTATATTCTTTGGTGTTGTATTGTTATATGATGAGACATCTCTCACGTTTGAACGGTTGTTTAATACTTTTGTTAAAGCTATATATGATAAAAGACCTAACACTATTCTTATAAGCCAAGATGCAGCAATGACAAAGGCTCTAGTACTAAGATAGCCTAAAACTCATCATGTTTTTCAAGAAGACAACCAATGCGCGAATTTCTTAGCTCAATTGGGTTCGACAGGAGCACCTGTAGAACGCATCTGGCTTACCCCCTCCTGGCCTAAGTCACCACCTGCGCGCTGTAAGGGGTTTTGTTTAGTCCTTAATGTGTTGGTTATTCTTCTACTGTAACAAAAAAAAAATTTAAACAATTTATCAGTCTTGAAACTTAGAAATTCCAATCTTCTTGTGGGAAGTTTGGCGCATAAAAAGATCATCTCGATAATTTCACTAACCTCTGCAAACAGAAGTAGATAAAGTAGACAGCGGCCTCTTGTCTTGTCATGAAGATCTATTGGTGGATATGGCATCGGTGGATTGAAATCCCCGTAAGTGATAGTATTAAAGTCACAATGTTTTAACTATCTCAATTATTGTTCTTTTTTTGGAAGTTCTCAATCATTGAAGTACTTAATACTTACCATGATTCACTATTAAAGATTTTTATTGCATTCCCTCTTGTCCAAATCACGATAAGTGTATATTATAAATGATTAATTACATTTAATTTTACTTTTCTATTTTATTTTAATTATTATAGTTTAAATTTATTATTTATTTTATATAATTATTTAGGTATTATATAGTTCTCTTGGTCATTTATACCTCAAAAATTAATATCATATTAAAATTTTAAAATATATAACAAATTCATAATTAAATAACAATAATAATTTATTGCAGACTAAAAGGTGTTGGTGCTCATTTTAGTATTATTATTTTTGCTTTGAGCTTTCTTCTCCATTAAGCACAAACTACACCTACTTCGTAGGGCATGATGAACCAAAACATTAAAATAAAAGATCAACTATTAAATTATTGAAGAGTGAATGTTCAATTTTTCAATTATATAAGTACAAATGATATTTTAATATAATTTATGCAAAATTTGAGAAGTTAATAACTAAATTAAAATTTTATTCATTTTAAATATATTATCTCTTAATATTATCAATATTGATTTTGAAGAGTACTTCCTCGAAACTATTGGTTGAGAGTGGAAAACCAGAAACCAAAGAACTTTACGAAGGCAAGCCTTTGGTTGCAGTCACCGTACGTCTTCAGGAATCAATGGGCGCAAAAACAGCAGTAACCCAGAAGATGGTTTTAAGCTGTCAACATATAACGCATATGTTATATACGTTATATATCCTTGTGTAAATTCAATACATAAATACCCCTTTATGTAATAATTTATGCAGAAATTATATATGCTTGTGTAAATTCTTGTATAAATACCTCTTTATGCAATAATTTTATGCACAAAAGAATACAAAGTTTTCTTCTCTTCTTATATGGATTTTCCTCTTAGGTAATAGGTATGAAATATTTTTTGTTTATCCTCGCATAGTTAAAACTTAATTTCCTACAAAATTAAAACTTTGCATATTAATAATGTCATTGAATACAAAGAAAAATATTTTGCTCATTTTCTTGATTAACAAGGAACTATTATTCAAAGGTCTCGTCTAGATACTTCCCAACATAATGGTAGAGTTGAAAAAAAGTATGGACACTACTTGATTATCATTCATATTTCTACTCCTGTTTTAAGTAATATCTTTCCTTATGATCGCTTGAATAATTGTACTCCTAATTACCAAACTCTCAAAATTTTTGCTGTGCTTGTTTTATTCTTCTCCAACCATACGAATATACCAAATTAGAACCATGAGGATGATTATGTTGTTTCCTAGGGTATGGGAATTTTTGGTAGTGTTTGTTCTGTTCTTCCCCAACCATATGAATATACCAAATTAGAACCACGGGTATGATTATGTTGTTTCCTAAGGTATGTGTTAAGGTAAATGCCTTTAAATCGGATACCGGTTGAATTTAATAGTATGAAAATAATAACGAAAATAAAGATAGACAAAATAAAATGAAACAGAACACAAATATTTACGTGGTTCAGTCAATATGACCTACATCCACAGTCAGAGGGTGAGCAATTTTACTGATATGTGGAGAATGTATACAAGTACAAAAGCTGGAACAAAAGGTTTTCAAAACTCATCAAATATATAGAAAATAACTGAAGAAAGGATGAGAGGATTTGTAGGAAGGAGTGGTTTTTTTTTTAAGTCTCCAACCATGCCTTCTATTTATAGCTGAAGTCCTAAGCATCTGTCCAAATTTTCTTCAATCTATATCTATGACAATTTTCTAAATGGTGGCCATTATTGTTGACTTAAATGGAAGAGGCCAAAGCATGCAACCAATAGCCATTATATTTGACTTATTGGAGGAGTCAAGGCATGTGCATGTAACAAATCTCTACTTTGACTTGGCCCTAAACAATTAGTGATCTCCTCTACCTTTTCCAACAATGCTCCAAAAGGGTTATATCACTAACTATAAATGTCAATCAAGCCCAAGCACTGCTTGAACTTGTAAACTGAAAAAACCTTCGTAAACATGTCAATAGGATTGTCCTTAGTGTTGATTTTTTGAATAAGGACCTTCTTGTCTGCAATAGTATCTCGAAAGAAATGATACTTCACATGAATATGCTTCGACTTCTTATGATACATCTAGTCTTTTGTCAAATGAATAGCCCTCTGACTGTCACAATAAACAATAGTAACCCCTTAATGAAGGATAACTCGTCAAATAAGCCTCTCAACCATAATACTTTTTTAATAGCCTCAATAACTGTCATATATTCTGCTTTAGTAATAGATAAAGCCACTACATATTGTAGAGTGGCTTTCCAACTAATGACACAACCTCCAATGCAAAATATATAACCTGTCAGAGATTTACGTCTGTCGAGATCATTGACATAATTTGAATCTACAAAACCACCCAAAGTGTTGCTGGTTCTACCAAACTCCAAACAAAAGTTTGAAATGCCCTTTAAGTATCTGAGAATCTATTTCATAGCCTGCCAATGTTCTTTACCAGGATTGGCCATATATCTGCTAACGACACTAATAACTTGTAAAATATCGGAATGAGTACATATTATTGCATATATAATACTGCCGACGGCACTAGAATACGAAACTCATGCCATATAATCTTCCTCTTCCTGTGACTGTGGTGATTGAGTACCAGATAGTCTAAAATGACTAGCGAGAGGAGTACTAACTGCTTTGACATCTTGCATGCCAAATCTCTTTAAAACTTTATTGAGAGAATTCTCCTCGGTTAAGAATAATTTACTAGCTTCTCGATCACTTCTTATCTCCATGCCAAGAATTTATTTGCTACTCCCAAATCTTTCATCTCAAATTCACCATGCAATAAGGTCTTCAAATAGTGAATATATGTGACATTCTTGGCAGCAATGAGCATATCATCAACATATAACAATAAATAGATGAATGAGCTATCATCTAACTTCCGAAAGTAAATATAACTATCATACATGCTCCAAGAGAAATCATTACCCAACATAATTGAATCAAACCTCTTGTACCACTATATTGGGGATTGCTTCAATCCGTACAAGGATTTCTTCAACAAACACA
The DNA here is from genome assembly GCA_029891385.1 of Erythroxylum novogranatense. Classification (NCBI taxonomy): domain Eukaryota; kingdom Viridiplantae; phylum Streptophyta; class Magnoliopsida; order Malpighiales; family Erythroxylaceae; genus Erythroxylum; species Erythroxylum novogranatense. The sequence continues at coordinate 108,284,940 of CM057226.1, read as the reverse complement.
TATGATCTTCTTTTCCTGCAACTTCAAAACCTTTAGGATATTTCATATAAATCTGCTTATCTAATTTGTCATGCAGGAATGCTGTCTTGACGTTAAATTGATCTAATTTCAAATCAAACATGGCAACCAACGCAAGTAATACACGAATAGAACTATGTTTCACCACTGGTGAGAAAACATCATTAAAATCAACACCTTGTACCTGACTGTAGCCCTTTGCAACTAAATGTGCCTTATACCTTGCATTTTCAATACTTGAAGTACCCTCTTTTCTTTTAAAGACCCATTTACAGCTAACAATTTTCTTACCCTTTGGCGACTTCACAGAACCCAAGTATTATTTTTGTGCAAAGATTTCATTTCTTCATTCATGGCCACCACCTACTTATCAGCATCAACATTTGAAACTGTCTCCATATATGTAGAAGGTTCATTGTCTTCACCTGTTTCCTATGCCACTAATAAAGCATATGTAACTAAATTTGCATACCTCTGTGGTGGTTGAATCTCTTGTCTTGGTTTGTCCCTGGCTATGGAATGTTCTTCTTCTTCTAGTTCATCTTGAACATGATCAGGATCTGGTTCATCAGCTTGATCTATCTGATGTGTAGAAGACGTTTGTAAAGGACTTGAACTACCAATCTATAACTCCACCTGTTTCTGTATACTATCCTTTTTTCTAAATTACAAGGATTACAATATTCTTTTTTAGGATACAACATAGAGGACTCATCAAATATAACATCCCTACTAATTACAAATTTAAGTAACTTGGGATCAGGACATCACAAACGATATCCTTTCACCCCTGAATCATAACCAAGGAAAATAAATTTCTTAGCTCTAGGCTCTAACTTTCCCTCATTTACATGCATATATGCTAGACACCTAAATATTCTTAAAGTATAGTAATTAGCAGGAATACTTGACCAAACTTCCTCTAGAGTCTTGACATTAAGAGGAGCACAAGGAGAGCCGTTGACGATGTAGCAAGTTGTAGCAATGGCTTCTGCCCAAAAATCAAATGTCAACCTTGCATTAGAGATCATACACCAAGCCCTTTTCAAATGAGTCTGGTTCATATGCTCGGCAACTCCATTTTGTTGTTGTGTAGTCATTTTGACAATGTGATGTCGAGCAATTCCTTCATTCTTACAAAATTCATTGAATTCACCTCCACAAAATTCCAAACCATTATCTGTCCGTAACCGCTTAACATGTTTTCCTGTCTGCTTTTCAATCAAAACTTTCCATTGTTTAAAGGTTAAGAAAACATCATTTTTATGTTTCAAGAAATATACCTAAACTTTTCTTGAATAATCATCAATAAAAGTCAACATATACCAGGCACTACCTTTAGATGGAACACGAGAGGGCCCCTAAAGATCAGAGTGAATATAATCCAAAGTGCCTTTAGTTTTGTGAATAGCTGGAGAATTGCAACTGACTCGGTTCTGCTTCCCAAAGATACAATGCTCACAAAAGTCCATCTTATCGGTACTTTGACCACAAAGTAGGCCTCTCTTGCTTAACAATGTTAAACCTTTCTCATCCATATGTCCCAAACGCATGTGCCACAATTTGATAATGCCACCATCAGTAGAGACTGCCGCAATATCTGTTACTGTAGATCCTGCAAAATATACAAACTGCCAGACTTGTAAGCTTTCATCAATGCAAGAGCACCTTTAGAAATTTTCAAAACTCCACCTTCAGTTGAGAACTTGCACCATTGAGAATCGAGAGTGCCCAAAGAGATGAAATTTTTCTTCAAATCAAGAACATGTCTAACGTCAGTGAGTGCTCTAATGATACCATCATACATTTTGATCCAGCATGTACCTTTATCAACAACTTTACAGACAACATTATTACCCATCAAAACAATTCCACCATTCAATAACTCATAAGTGAAAAAACACTCCCTATCGAGACTCATGTGGTAAGAACAACCCGAATTTAAAATTCACTCCTTATTAGACCTAAGTTTATCTTCTGTAGCTACAAAGATAATTCTCCCATTCTCATCTGCTGCTACACTAGCCTCGATGATGTTGTTGTTATTCTGCTCAACTTTATTTTTCTCCTTATATTTCAATTTATAGCAGTCAACTTTTATATGCCCCTTTTTCTTACAATAATTACAAATTTTATTTCTATGTATGAATTTTGACCTGCCTTTGGATCTACTTCTTTCAAAATCTCTATTTTCAAATCTACCCCGTACGAATAATCCCTCTGCCTAACTTCCACTAGTCTCCCCAGTGATGTCCCTATTAATATGCTCTTTTGACTTTAATGCAGACTTAATACTATTATATAAGACTGACTCTTTCCCATAAATCATAGTATCGTGAAAATTTTTGAAAGACTAGGGAAGGGAACATAACAACAATATGGCTTGATCTTCATCCTCAATTTTTACATCTACATTCTTCAAATCCAAAATAAGAGAATCAAATTTATCCAGATGTGAAAGAATAGATGTACCTTCTGTCATCCTCAACATGTACAACTTCTGTTTCAAATAAAGCCAATTTTTCACCGTCTTCTTCACGTACATAGCTTTCGACTTGTCCCACATACCTTTAGCTGCGCTTTCACCAGCAACCTCTTGCAAAACCTCATCGGAGAGATTCAATATGGTAGCTAATCTAGCCCTTTTATCTAGATCCATTAATTTATCTTATGTCATATCTGCTAGCTTTTTCTCCACTCCATCAAGTGCAATCTCACACCCATCTTGTATTAAAATGACTTACATCTTGAGCTGTCACATATCGAAGTTAACACTCCAGTCAAACTTTTCAATAGACATCTTCGTTATCGTCATGATGGCTAAAAAATTGATATTCTGACTATTTTTCTACAGGTAAGCCCCACACATAAAATTGGGACAACAAATCCCACAAAAGCACTTAATGCAGGACCCACAGGCAAAGTTGAGATGTGGGCCCCACAAACAAAGTTGAACTCTATTTACAACGTGAGGTAGTGGACCCCTCAAGATAAAAATTAAGGTAGTGGGTCCTGCAAGATAAAACTGAGGCAGTGGGCCCTGTTTAGACTCATAATAAAAAAATCTAAGTTACTTTCTGATGGAGGAATCACCTTAGTGGCAACCACAGAGCATACAACAAGTTAGACCAAAAGGAGAAGCTCTGATACCAATTTGTTAAGGTAAATGCCCTTGTATCGAATATCGGTTGAATTTAATAATCCAAAAAAATAATAACGAAAATAATAATAGACAAAATAAAATGGGACAGAACACAAAGATTTACGTGGTTTAGTCAATATGACCTACGTCCACAGCCGGAGGGTGAGCAATTTTACTAATATCTGGCAAATGTATACAAGTATAAAGGTTGGAACAAAAGGCTTTCAAAACTCATCAAATATACATAAAATAACTGAAGAAAGGATGAGAAGATTTGTAGGAAGGAGTGGTTTTTTTTAAGTCTCCAACCATGTCTTCTATTTATAGTTGAAGATGCTTATAGTTGAAGTCCCAAGCGTCTGTCCAAAATTTCTTCAATCCATATCTAGGATAATTTTCTAAAGGGTGGCCATTATTGTTGACTTAAATGGAAGAGGCCAAAGCATACAACTAATAGCCATTATATTTAACTTATTGGAGGGGCCAAGGCATGCGCATGCAACAGTATGGGATATAACATAAAGGTATAGGTGTTGGGATTCATTGTCACATAGACTTTGTATTTATTAACATATGAGTTTTAGGGAACCTAAGATGTTCTCATTTCTTTTAAAATTTCGTGTCAATGAACCTTCTCGACAAGTTTTCTTTGATCCTACTATATCTTTGTTCTCTGACATTTCTCTTGCAAGATAATATAATAGTTCTAAAAATTTGACACAACTTATGTCTAATCCCATCCCATCTCTACCAATTGTCGATCCATCACCTTCTTCAAATGATTACTTTTTCTCTCTATTTAAACCTTAAATATATCGCCAAGCAAGTTTTGACCCTCTATGACAACAATCATTGGCAAAAGAATTACAAGCATTTACTAGCATCAATACTTGGGACATGATCGACTTACCTTCAAGAAAGTTTGTATGGTATTGATAAAGGATTTACTCAAGAATATGGTATTAACTATGAGAAAACATTTGCTCCTATAACACGTTTAACATCAATTCGTAGACCTTTAACAATTGCTGCTAGCAAACATTGGTCATTATTCTAGACAGATGTTAAGAATGCATTTTTTAACGATGATCTTATAGAAAAAGTATATATGCAAACTCCACCTAATTATGATCATCCACCCAATAAGATTTGTCGATTTTGCAAAGCCTTGTAGAGCTGAAACAAGTTCCTTAAGCTTAGTTTGCAAATTTTAGTTCCACTATTAGTCTCCTCGATTTTCAATTTAGCTCTTGTGATCGTGCCTTGTTCATTCGTAAAATGACTCAAATATGCCATAGATCTTGTCTCTTGACCAGGCACCATTGAAACCAAGACTATTACCACTCCTCTTGAGCCTATTGTTCATCTCTCTACTACTAACGAAACTATCCTCAATGATGGTATTCTTTACCATCAATTAGTCGATAGTCTTATATACCTTATAGTTTCTCGTCCTGATATTACTTATGCTTTTCACATAGTTAGTCAATTTATGTCAGCATCTTGTACCACTCACTTTGTTGTTGTTCTCCGTATCCTTCAGTATATCAGAGGTACTCTTTTTCATGGTCCTCACTTTTGTCATCCATCTCCATTAGAGTTACAAGCATACTCTAATGCTGACTAAGCTGGAGATCCAATTGATTGATGTTCAACTTCTAACTACTGTTTTTTTGGCACTAAGAGAGATTTTAATCAAAGTTATGATAATAACAAAACATAATTACTACTAATGAATTCTTTTAGTGTTGTTGATGAGAAGGAAAATGAGAACAAAATGACATGTTGCAATCTTCAAAATGAGGATCAAGTCAAGCAATAAATCAACACACATCGATATTAATTAATGTATTATTCATTGTAAGCTCATTTTGATCAACTTTGATATCTTAAAATGTTCACCATGCATAATCATTACATATTACTTCATTGCATGAGTCTTTACATTCATTAAGAGGCAATGAAGTTTTGATTTTACTATAAAAGTCTTTTAATCTTTTAAATAATCTTTAGGAATATTTTGGGAAGTGTTTTTTAATTATGTTTGGATTAACAATTACGTTTTAAACATTTGAAGTTGTTAAAATCATATTTATAGGGTATTTGATCGATCAATATAAATTAAAAGTTGTTAAAATCATATTTATAGGGTATTTGATCGATCAATATAAATTAAAATTGTTAAATTTGATGTATCAAAAGCTTACAGCAACATTAGTTGATGTATTGATTAAGCAATGTGCCATATTGGTCGACCAATATAGTACTGGTCAACCAATACTCGAATGACCGGTGATTCTGGAGTTTTAATACATACAGGTAGACTAGTATGACCAATACTCAAACAACTAGTGAATCTGGGTCGACCAGTGCCTCAAATATAGTTGGTTGCTTTAAGATATGAGCGTTTCTTCTTTTTCTACAACTCTTCTACTTTGTAATAATCATAGTGTTATAAAAATTGCTTATATAATGTCTTTAATGAGCGTATCAAATATATTAAAATTGATTGTCATCTGTGCAGTACCATATTGCTCGAGGAACTATTCAACTTATCCTTCGTCACAATCACAAATTGCAGATATTTTCACTAAATCTCATCCTTCTCGACGATTACAAGAACTTGTCTTCAAACTCAAAATGTTCAGTTATTTACACCTTGAGTTTGAGAGGATGTTAACATATAACGTATACATTATAAACGTTATATGTTTATATAATTAATTATAAAACATATATATTTTATATATTCTTCAATAAATTCATGTATAAATACCCCTTATGTAATAATATATAACTTTAGAGGCTGGTGGGTCTCTTCACAACTCTTAAGTTCGAACAAATTTGAGAAGTGATCAAAATCAAACCGAGGTAGAAGAAAGACTGGAGCTTTTAAGAAAATGTCGGGAAGAACTGCTAGTCAAGTGATACGTTGCAAAGGTAATTTAGTTTTCTTTTCGGGGTTTGTGTTTTCTGTTGTTTTTGTTCATCCCATGTGAGTCTTTTTGAAGTTGTGGGGTGGTGTTCATTTTCATGTGTTTAGCGTTTGGTTTGGGGGAAATGCGAAGGAAGTTCAGATAAATCTGTGTCGTTCTAATGAAAGATCGATTCTGTTGCAGCAGTTTAGTTATCTTTGTTCATTAGTTCTTATTGTGTATGATCTGTAACCGTATGTGTCTGCTTTATAGCTGCTGTTGCATGGGAAGCTGGGAAGCCTCTGGTGATAGAGGAAGTGGAAGTGGCACCACCTCAGGCTATGGAGGTGCGCGTGAGGATACTATTTACAGCCCTCTGCCACTCTGACGTTTACTTTTGGGAAGCCAAGGTGAGTGCTGCTTCTTGGACAACTTTCTTTAAGATCTTATGCTTTTCATGTTGAGTCACTAAAAGCTGATATGGAAATTGCAGGGGCAAACTCCATTATTTCCTCGCATATTTGGCCATGAAGCTGCAGGGTACTAGCATCACTTCCTCTACTTACATCGTGCTTAAGCTTTTCATTTCCTTTTTTCATTTAGCGATTAAGCCTCAGAGTGTTTGGTTTCTTTTTTTGTTTGTCTTCCTGAGAATTATTGGGGGTTTACATTCTGAAACTGCAATCCCCAGTTGTGTAATGAAACTGTGGGTATTTGTGAAAAAAGAACTATCCAACTTGCCCTCTAGAATGTATTTAATTATGTACAAAATCATGGAAGTTCATGTCCTCATCTACCACTTGATCTGTTGATGCTCAGGATTGTTGAAAGTGTTGGTGAGGGTGTCACAGACCTCAAACCTGGGGACCATGTGCTTCCACTCTTCACTGGAGAATGCAAGGAATGTAGTCACTGCAAATCAGAGGAGAGCAACCTGTGTACTCTTCTTAGGGTTAACACTGACCGAGGGGTTATGCTTAATGATGGAAAGTCAAGATTCTCTATCAGGGGACAGCCAATTCACCATTTTCTTGGAACCTCCACTTTCAGTGAATACACTGTGATTCATGCTGGCTGTGTTGCCAAGATCAATCCTAATGCTCCACTTGACAAAGTCTGTGTTATTAGCTGTGGAGTCTCTACAGGTTGGACAAACAATTGCCTTGATTCTTTTACATAAATGTCTTTTGAACTGTGCTCCATATCAGTTATCATAATTTGGCTGTGTTTCAGGTCTTGGTGCGACTTTGAATGTTGCAAAACCTAAGAAAGGCTCCACAGTTGCTATTTTTGGATTGGGAGCTATTGGCCTTGCTGTGAGTTTCTAATCGAACCTCGAACGGGAAGGTCCTCTAGCATTCAATTCTACTGTTTCTCTAAAAATGTTTTGTTTTCTTTAACATCATTAGGCTGCTGAAGGGGCTCGAATTGCTGGTGCTTCAAGGATCATTGGTGTTGATCGGAACCCCATGAGATTTTTGGAAGGTAAGAGAAGCTTCTAATGAAAGTGAATGCATAATCGTCATTTGATGTCTGTTTAGTGTTGCTTGATCGTCATCCTGCACAGCCGGTACAATTGATGTCATTCTGAAATCATGGATAGGCACTTGTGCAGACAGAAAAGGAGGAAAAATTTTGTTAATTTAATACTTTAACTCAAAAGATAAAGAGTTTATTGAACTCAGCAAGTTACTTTCTGTTGCAACTCTTATAAAACTTTTATATGAACTTACCTGTGATAAGAATTTTTTACATCACTTTCATCAAAGCTGTGTATCTGATATATGTTTGCATTCTTTCTTCTCAACAGCCAAGAAATTCGGCGTTACGGAATTTGTGAACCCAAAAGATTATGAGAAGCCTGTTCAACAGGTTTGTGAGCCAATGAGCTAGATTTTGAGTACCATATGTAAATGAGTGTTTTGTTCCGCCCTAATCCTGTTCTTATCTTCAGGTGATAGCTGAAATGACTGATGGAGGAGTCGACAGAAGTGTTGAGTGCACTGGAAGTGTCGACGCGATGATATCTGCATTTGAATGTGTTCATGATGTAAGTTTTTGTTGAACTCATTGGATACTAATGAGAATGGAACTCAAACAATCATGTCTTATATACGATACCTCGGAATGCGTTGCAGGGATGGGGTGTTGCTGTAATTGTTGGTCTTCCAAGTAAAGATGATATTTTCAAAACTCATCCGATGAACCTCTTGCACGAGAGGACTCTCAAGGGAACGTTCTTCGGCAACTTCAAGCCGCGCTCTGGTATTCCTACTGTTGTGGAAAGATACATGAATAAGGTAAGCAAAACTTTCTGTTAGAACTTCGTAGCCAGAATAAGATAAAGGACTTCAGAATCAAAGCAAAGCAATCTTGTATTGAATTGGTAAAAAATGGTCAGGAGGGGAATGGATTTCTGCTATCTTTAACAGAAGTATCATCAGATCAGATCATATAGGGAGTACAATTTTGCTCATCCAAATGACAATAACGAAGGCTCAAAGAAATCCAACTTTGAAAGTGGCTGCATTTATTTTTTATAGCCAGTTTAAGTTCGAGTATGACCTCAATTCCTGGTGAAAAACGAGTTTTATCCGTTGACTTCAGGCTGGACACAGATTGTTTTGTCGTGCTTACGTTATATGACAATGTTGCTGCAAAGTAGAGCAGGGTAAATTTGACAGCACACCGCTGTGGCTGCATCTATAACCATAACCAGTTTTATGTTATTGGAAATCAAGTTTTTGATTATCTGATAACTTGAAACTTTAACACCAGACTAGAAGTTACTACTTCGGCTTGAAGCATTATACCTGATGAAGTCTATATTCCTTGAATGTTGACAGGAGCTTGAGGTGGAGAAATTCATTACACATGAAGTTCCATTCTCTGAAATTAACAAGTCTTTTGAGTTAATGCTCAAGGGAGAGGGTATCCGGTGCTTGATCCGAATGGATGCGTAAGAAAAGAACAGCTAATTGGTGTTTGCGTGAGAGGAAAGAATGAGACCATGAATGTTGATAGTGTTCATAGCTGCATATTGGATTTGGTTTTCTTGTGTAATCTGAGAGCAGTGTCCATGTAAAAAGTAAATAACAACCCTAATGAGGTTCCCGGGGTCTGAGAATCCCGAAACGCGAGGTCTGAGAGTACCCATTTAAAGAGCACAAACCGATAATATGTCACTTTGTGGCAGTACTGTGTCAAAGGTCGGAACTTTCAGTTGTTCATCTTCCGTGTAAATCTACTTATATACTTAAATCTCAATCCCTGTCTTTCCTTTTCCCGCTTAAAATCTTTTCTCCTTTCAATACTTAATGGTTCATCAAGCATTTAATGCTTCTAAACTCATTTAATACTTACACAGTGTCAATATCAAACATTTTTCAAGGCAACAGAATTATATGATCTTTCCTTCCATTCATGTGAAAACAAAATTTATTACGCACACCATTTAAGGAATTTTTCTCTTTTATTTAAACAAAGTCACGCTTTTCTTACACTGAATTGTGTACACTGGTTTCTAAAAGCTTTGCTGACGATGGCGGCCTTCATCATGAACAAGTCTATTTCATTAATAATAATAATGAATATCATAATAAAAATAACAGTAATAATAATAATAATCTTAAATAATTTTTTGGAATTTAATAATAATCATAATGATATTTTTATAAATAGTGCACAATCAATTTTATAAATAGTGCACAATCAATTTTACTGTTGATATTTATAATATAATATAATTCATTAATTAATTATATTATAATTTATTTAAAATTAATTTAATTCATATTTAATATTATTGACTAATTAGCCCATATATATATATATATATATATATATATATATATATATATTAATACCAAAGTCACGAGGGTGACTCCCCAAATTTTTCTGTATATATATATATATATAATTAAAATAATACTTATACAAATATATAAATATATATGATAAAGATAAATCAAAATTAAATAATTAATTTTAAATTAATTATATTTTAAAGAATTTTTAGTTGTTGTTAAATGTATTATAATTAAAATTTATTATTATTATTATTATTTTTATTATTATTACTATATTATAATGTCAATAGTTAAATCACAATTAACTAATTAATTAATTAAAAACTTTTTTGTTGTTAAATATATTATAATTAATACTAATTAATAATTTATATATTTGTAATTATATATATATATTATATACATATATATAATAACAAAAAATATTTTGATAAATATATAAATTAATGCTAAATAGTAATATATAAATTTGTTATGATACTTTGTTTTTGTTTTGCTTATAATATAATACATAAATATATATATATATATATATATATATATATATATATTATAATTAATACCAAAGTCACCTCGTGCACACTTCTCAATTGGCAACAATACAAAGTCACCCTCGTGCACTTGCACGGTGAATCCTCAATTTTTTCTGTATATATATATATATATAATTAAAATAATACTTATATAAATATATATAATAAAGATAAATCAAAATTAAATTAATAATTAATAATTAATTATATTTTAAAGAATTTTTAGTTGTTGTTAAATATATTATAATTAATTTTTTTAATTATTATTATTACTATATTATAATGTCAGCAGTTAAATCACAATTAACTAATTAATTAATTAATTAAATTTTAATTAAATTTAAATTGTTGTTAAATATATTATAATTAATACTAATTAATAATTTATATATTTGTAATTATATATATATATATATATATATACATATATATAATAACACAAAAATATTTTGATAAATATATAAATTAATGCTAAATAGTAATATATAAATTTGTTATGATACTTTGTTTTTGTTTTGCTTATAATATAATACATATACATATATATATATATATATTATAATTAATACCAAAGTCACCCTCGTGCAAGTGCACGAGGTGACTTCTCAATTAACAACAATACCAAAGTCACCCTTGTGCACTTGCACGAGGTGAATCCTCAATTTTTATGTATATATATATATATATATATATATATATATATATATATATATATATATATAATTAAAATAATACTTATATAAATATATAAATATATATAATAAAGATAAATCAAAATTAAATAAATAATTAATTATATTTTAAAGAATTTTTAGTTGATGTTAAATATATTATAATTAAAATTTATTATTATTATTATTATTATTATTATTATTATTACTATATTATAATGTCAACAGTTAAATCACAATTAACTAATTAATTAATTATTTATTTATTTTTAATTAAATTTAAATTGTTGTTAAATATATTATAATTAATACTAATTAATAATTTATATATTTGTAATTATATATATATATATATATTATATACATATATATAATAACAAAAAATATTTTGATAAATATATAAATTAATGCTAAATAGTAATATATAAATTTGTTATGATACTTTGTTTTTGTTTTACTTATAATATAATACATATATATATATATATATATATATATATATATTTATAATTCATTTTAATTTTATATTGAGTAATTAGGCCATATATTTTTTCATTCTTAATTAATTTTAATTTATATAAATAATTTACTAATGACATTATGATTGATAAATTTATTTGAACTTTATTATATATATTTATATATTTAATTTTATTTAAAATATATTTAATTAATTAACTAATTAACTAATTTGTTATTTTACTGTTGATAGTAATAAAATAAAAGATTAATTATTTTAAACTTTATTTAATTAATTAATTTTTATTTGTAATAATGTTATGTAACAAAGTCACCCTCGTGCATATTTGCACGAGGATGACTTTTTTTTGCTATAATATAATATATATATATATATATAATAACAAATATATATTACTAATTATTATTAATTATAATATATTTTACAGCAATCAAACACATTTTTCTTTATAATATAAATAATTTTGTCAATTACAGTTTATTATATTATAATTATAAACGATTATATCAAAATTAAATGATTAGTAAATGAATTTATTATATTTTAAATCATTTTTAATTGTTGTTAAATATATTATAATTAATACTAATGAGTAATATATATATTTGTAATTATATATATATATATATTTTATACGTATATATAATAACATAAATAATATTTAGATAAACATATAAATTAATACTAATAAATAATATATATATATTTGTTATGATATAATTATTATTATAATAAATTTAAATAATAATAATATTAACAAAAGTTATTTAATATATTATAATGTTATATAACAAAGTCACCCTCCTGCAAATGCAGAGGGTGACTTTATTTTGCTTATAATATAATATATATATATATATATATATATATATATATATAGATATAATAACAAATATATATGTTACTAATTAATATTAATTATAATATATTTAACACCAATCAATAATTTTTTGTTCTTTATAATATAAATAATTTTAAGACAATTACAATTTATTATATTTTGATTATCGATAGTTAAATCAAAATTAATTAATTAATTGATTATATTTTAAAGAATGTTTTAATGCTTCTTCGTTATGGAAGTCATCCTTCTACTTAAATCTCAATCTCAAGTTCTCCTATTCCCGCTTAAAATCGTTTCTTACACAGTATCATTTAATGCTTCTGAACTCATTTAATGCTTATATAGTGTCACTGACAAACCTTTTCCAAAGCAACAGAATTATTTGCTCTTTACTTCCATTGTTATTAAAACAAAGCTTACGCACAAAAAACGAATTCTCCTCTTTTATTTAAACAAAGCCAAAAAAAAAAAAAGAATGCTTTTCTTTCACTAGATTGTCTACACAGTACACGGAGCTGTGGATAGGATAAAGTTCCTGCCTTCTCGACGACGAACTTCCTCATTCACTACAATAGTTGTGGAGCTGATAAAGGGGTCAGTCTTCTGGAATAATATTTTGCTTTCAATAGAGTATTTAATGCTTCTATGTAGTAGAAATTATGCTTTTCTACTAAAATCATCGTAAAAGCCACCATTTAATGCTTACGAAATAACATTTTGCTTCAATAAAGTTTTAATGCTTCTTTGCAGTTAAAATTTTGCTTTTCTACTAAAATTATTGTAATGCCATCATTTAATGCTTCCCGAATAACGTTTTGCATTAAACAAACCATTTAATGCATGCCTTTCTACTAAAATAATCCTAATCCCTTCTATTCCACCTCTTTTACTTCCCACATCATCTATTGACTTTTCATGTGAAACTTAACTTGCAAATTTGCTGTTTAACCACGGCAATTGATGGACCTTGGATTTTATCACATATTATTTTCCATTGTTTCCTTCTTCGTTTTGTTGTTCCTTATACTTTTCAAATAGATTGCACATAATTAATAGTGATTTTTGTTGTTCTGGGTCCATTTGAAATAGGTGGTATATAATTGTTGTCCCTAGGCTTGGGTATTCTTTTACCTTCTTTATGGTTTCGTCTGAACCGCTTTTATTTCTATTCTTGTGAAATTAACTACAATAATACTTTTGTAGGACAGTAGCCTCGACGTGAAAACTAGCAGCCGAAGTTCCAGAGTCGAGGTGATTGATAATTTTTTTATTGAATATTGTAGTCATATGTATCAATTATATGAAGCATTAAATTTTGTTTGCACAAGCATGCATATATATGATAGGTGAATAGGTTACAACACTTTCTCTCACAAGTTGTTGAGCAAAACTAGCAGCATGAATATCAGGTTGTTATATATGTCCTTGCTTTGGTTTAACTACTGAAACTGCCTTAGAAGACAATGGATCATGTGCAACCAATATAGAATTCACCGTGTGGTTTCACTGACAAACGAATGTGGTATGATGAGAGAAATTCTGAAGTCGATGGTAGAAATTCTTTTCATCTTGAAGAAAATCAAGATCCACTTTTCAAGGAAAATGCATCGACTTGTCAACTTGATTGTCTGTTGCTATTGGTGTTTAGGAGGTACAATGGCGGTCTTTATGCAAATTTAATAGATATATATATGATGTGGTCTTTGCATTATTTTTTTAAGCTTAAAGTATGTCCATTTTTTCTCACATTCATTTATTGTGTTGTTATTGTTAGGAGTTCATGGAAATAATATGACAAATTGTTGTTTACAACCTTCCTCTTCAATTCTTCCAAATCCGTCTTCTTGGGAAAGAAGAATATCATCAGTTGAAACTCATCTAGGACATAATGGTGTTATACCAATTTCTGAAGGAAATGGAACCCAAGCATCCAGTTCAGCCAATAGTAGTTTAACATATTCTGGATTCAAGCAAAGACATCCATTTACAGATATTTCAAACTGTGCTAAGAACCTTTTCAAAGATTTTAACTCATTAGCTATTCCAGGTTTGACAATGTTTGATTGTATATAAAAATTTCCATTTTTGGTTACTTATCCAATCTCATAAACTTTCTTTTATGTTTAGAGAAGTTGGTTGCTCAAACAAACGGCTCAAAACAAGGAAAATTTATGAAGTCAATAGCGTTCCTCATATTCAATCTGTTGCAAGTTTACCATGTTTAATCTCCAAGAGATGTCAATTTGCAAATCCCTTACCGATGAAGCCAGGAAGACATATAATTAGAAGTATGGGCAATTGTAGTGCTATAACTTGCAATTGCAAAATTCATGACAACATTGAGGCTTCAAACATTGCATCGAAATTGGATTGCCACATCTAAATGTTCCTTTGGAAGATTATACAACCTCAAACATTGCATCGAAATTGGATTGCGGATCTAAATGTTCCTTTGCAAGATTATACAAATAATGAAGCCAATGACATTACTCATCTTGCGTCGGAAGATTCTGATGAACTATCGGATGAAATTGGCGGCCTGATAGATAATAATGTGAATGGTATGGATATAATTGTAAATATGCTAAATTAAGCATCTTTCAATTTTTATGTAATTCTTTCTTCTTCTTTATTACAGCTATTATCAATGAATTGAATCTTGCATCTATTGAACAAGGTACACTTCACATGTTTTATTTTTCAATTTATATAATTTGGTTGAGACATTCTATTTTTTAATCCAATCTACTTATAGAATATTGCATATTTGAATTCATTTATTATTATTGCGGTTGAAAGTGATGATGCGAACTATACAGCTGATGTTAATCAAGATGATAATATTGAAGAAAGTACTTACTTTGCACATAAAGGTTTAATATCTCATAGGTTATTTAACATTTTTGCATAACTTCTTTTGCCTTAGTTAAGATTAGAATTATTTATCTTATCTGAATATATGGATCTTGGTGATCCTCGATAAATGCACTTCTTGTGGAGCTCAAATGTGGTTCGTGAGAGGATTCAAAATCTAAGCACACTACTAACCCAGATTTGGTCTTTCTTGTGTTCAAGGCAAGATTCAATTACCACATTTAAAGCAACCTCCGAGTATATCGGAAGTTAGTATTGATAAACATTTGGCAATATCCAAAATTTCATGAAATATATCGGATTTATAACATGATGTTCGGTTTCACTTATGGGAGGAAAGGTTGACAAGTCACTTAATGATGGTCAAAGTCCTTATTCTTTTGTTATGTCGGTCGAATTATCATCATATTGGCGACTTACTTCCGGTTGAAGGCCACCCACCAAAATTTTCCCAAATGTATATCTTTGATCTGAACATGAAATTGAGAATCGAATGACGTAATAAGATACATTTTAAATTCTCAAATCACGTGTTGCATTTAATTTTCATCTCATTATTCATTTCCAATTATGAAACTACATGTTCCATTTGCAGATCAAAAGATGATGACAATTTTCTTGATCGTACTATTATGATGAATTTGAAGGAGATGCTTGATAGTTATAATATATTGGCTCAGGCTTTTAGAATGGCAAGAGATAGATTTCAAACTACCAATAGCAAGGATTTGAAGCTCAGACTAATCCACAAGAGAGAAAGTGATGGCAGAACTTATAACTTTCTGACATCACAGTAGCGACATTAGTGGTTGGTGATGTGGATACTTGATTATTGGGAAGGATATTATTTTCAAACACAATGTGGGCTATTACAAAGAGTACATGATTTGCATCCAGCCTATCTTCCTTTGCAATATCCTTTGTTATTTCCTTATGGTATAGAAGGATATAGAAGATATCTCATAGTAATGCATCACTTTGTCAAGTACTAAAAGAAGACTAAAGTCACATTACGGAGTATTTAGCCTTTAGAATGCAAGATAGAGATCATGAAAATTCTCTTCTATTACATGCTGGGAGACTGTTCCAACAATTTGTTGTTGATGGATACACAATGATGGAAAATCAAAGAATCACTTATGTTAAAACTCATCAACGAGATCTTAGAGCTGACCTTTATAGCGTTGTTTCAAACACAGTATCGCAAGGGCATACATCAACTGCGTCTGTTAGTAAACGTATAATTTTGCCGTCAACTTTTGTTGGAGGGCCAAGATATATGATACAAAATTATCAAGATGCAATGGTCATTTGTAAATGGGCTGGCTATCCAGATATCTTTGTCACTTTCACTTGTAATCAAACTTGGCCAGAATTGACACGTCGATTAAAGGATTTGAATTTAAAAGCACAAGATAGACCAGATCTAATAGTTCGTGTTTTTAAGATGAAGTTAAATTGTTTGATGAAAGAGCTAATGCGAGGCAAAATTTTTGGGACTGTTCAAGCTGGTAATTCCTCTCTCCATTATTCTTCATTTTGTATCATGACTTTCTATTAGTTTGACCTGTTAACGTTGTTTTTTTCCCTTTTAATGACAAATTGCGAAGGACTTTAATTGTTTGTCTTCCAATTATTGCTTAATTGAACTGTTCTTATTTGTTAACCAGTACTTTTGTACATATTTCATGGTTCATACATTTGTTATGTATTTGTTACAAGCATATTTAACTAATCATTTAATGTCCATCCTTTATTAAAGATCCTCTCAAATGTTTATTCATAAACACAATGTAATCCAATATTCGTTGAATCATTAGCATTACTAAATCTCATTATTTTAAAATTGATTCATCAACATCTTTTTTCAAGTTTATCTTGATACTTAACTGATTTTTTATATATATTGTATAATATATTATTTGATAATTCTTTGCATCCTTGTCGATTGTTTACACAATTAAGTTCGAAACGTGGCTTACCTCATGCTCACATCCTACATTCTTAAATGATAAAGAGAGGTACCATAATCTGAAGAGCTTGACAAGATTATTTGTGCTGAGATTCCAGATCCTATTACTGAGACAACTTTATATAATATTGTCTCAAAACATATGATGCATGGGCCTTATGGAAGTCTAAATCCTAAATCTCCATGCATGAATGAAGGTAAATGTGGAAAGTATTATCCTAAATCTTTTGCAATAATCAATTCTTTTGATGATGAAGGATTTCCCATTTATAGGAGAAGAGATGACGGTAAGTTGATACACAAAAAAGGGGTTGACCTTGATAATCAATTTGTTGTTCCTTACAACCAGGAATTGCTTATGAAATATGCATCCCATATAAATGTTGAGTACTGCAATCAAAGTTCATCAATCAAATATCTTTTCAAGTATTTGAGCAAGGAAATGATCGATTCTTCTTTGCCTTATATGATCACAGTCTGAGCAATAATGAAATTGATGAACCTAAAATGTTCTTAGATTGTCGATATATTTCTTCTCATGAAGCATGCTCTAGAATATTTGGTTTTGAAATTCATTATAGACAACCATCTGTTGAGAGGCTTTATTTTCACCTTCCTGATGAACAACAAGTATACTTTACAGAAGGGCAAACACTTGAATCAATTGCTAACAAACCAAGGAACAAAGAGAGCATGTTTCTTGCTTGGATGGAGGCCAACAAGAAATTCCCAGAAGGTAAACATCTAACCTATGCAGAGTATCCCTCTAAGTTTGTCTACCAAAGTGAGAATAAAATTTGGAAGAAAAGACTCAAAGGACTGAAAATTGGTAGAATGATTCATGTTTCACCAACTGCTGGTGAACTTTTCTATCTCAGACTTCTATTGAGTCAAGTGAAAGGCTCAGAAAGCTATGATGATATAAGAACTGTCAATGGAATAATTTATCCAACTTTTAGGGATGCATGTTATCAACTTGGGTTACTAAGTGATGATAGAGAATATATTGATGCGATTAATGAAGCAGCTTTGTGGGGTACTGTTTATTATTTGAGATCTCTATTCATTACAATGCTCTTGTCCAATTCTATTTCACGACCGGAATATGTATGGGACAAGACATGGAGGCTTCTAGCAGAAGATATTGTTTATTCTCAGCAAAAAAAATATGGATGCAATGGTGAGCAACATAATCTTCGAAATCATTCCAAACTACTGTATTTTTATTTGTTCAAGCATTGGATTATATTTCTCTTCATACTATTTCAGTTTCTATTAGTCAAACCATCAATTTTTTTATATCAAATATTCCTTTCAATATTCCAGCTATTTTATGTTTATACATTAGTATCGTTATATCTTAAGAGCTGCTTCACACATTTGGTCTTATTTTTTGTGAAAACTATTTCAATGTTAATAAATGCTTTTTTTTTGACTTTAAGACTTACAGATTCTCAAGCTGCAAAATTTTGCTCTAGCAGAGATAGACAATCTCCTCAAAGGCAATAGCAAAAGCTTGCAAGATTTTCCTCAATGCCTATTCCTCAAGGCCATGTTGATCTTGATTTGCACAATAGACTTATTGCAGATCGTTAAACTTTAATAGGCAACTACTTTCGAGCGACTAAGTACTCTTTTGAGCACAATGGTGATGAACAAAGAGTTGTGTATAATACAATTATGGAATCTATAATTCAAAACAAGGGAGGAACTTTTTTTTTTGTATGGCTATGGTGGAACGGGAAAAACTTTCATATGGAACGCTCTCACTTGTGCATTAAGGTCAGAAGGGCATATTGTGCTTACTGTAGCATCCAGTGGTATTGCATCAACCTTACTTCCTGCTGGACGTACTGCTCATTCTAGGTTTGCTATTCCTATTCAATTGACTGATGAATCAACATGTAATATCAAACAAGGAAGTTTCAACGCAGAGTTGTTGCAAAAAACTAAATTGATAATTTGGGATGAAGCTCCTATGGTTAAGAGGCAATGCTTTGAGTCTCTAGACCGCACGCTTCGTGATATTCTCAGATTTGACGTTCCTGATAGTCTTCATAAACCCTTTGGTGGAAAGTCTGTTGTATTTGGTGGTGATTTCAGACAAATACTACCTGTAATTCGTGGTGGTTCAAGATCTGACATTGTTCATGCATCGATGAAGTCTTCTTACTTATGGCCGCTTTGTCAAGTCCTAACTCTGACAAAAAACATGCGATTGCATCTAAATTCTCAAAACACTGATGCTGATGAATTGAAAGAGTTTTCAGATTGGGTGCTTAAGATTGGAGATGGAAAATTATCAGAACCTAATGATGGAGAAGCAGTAGTGGAAATACCTACTAAATTTCTACTGACTGAGTTTCATGATCCTGTTGCAGCTATTGTTGAGTCAACTTATCCAAAGATTAAAGATAAATTTAATGATCCGTGCTACTTGAAGGGCAGAGCTATTTTAACCCCAACTTTGGATGTTGTTGATAAAGTTAATGATTATATTCTATCTCTTATTCCTGGTGAAGCTAAGGAATACCTAAGCTCTGATTCTATATTTGCAGCAAATGAACAATGTGAATTCTTGCAAGAATTGCATCCGGTTGAGTACTTAAACACATTACAGTGCTCAGGCTTGGCTAATCACAAATTGATATTGAAAGTTGGAACTCCTATTATGCTCATCCGAAATATTAATCAATCAATTTGGACTTTGCAATGGCACACGACTTATTATTACGACTTGGTGTTAATGTTGTAGAAGCTAAACATATATCTGGAAGTCACTTTGGTGAAAGAGTATACATCTCTAGAATGACAATGACACCTCTGAGTCAATTTGGCCCTTCCAACTTCAAAGGAGACAATTTCCATTCAATATCTCATATTGTATGACGATAAACAAAAGTCAAGGCCAATCTCTTGATTATGTTGGATTGTATCTCGCCAAGGCCCATTTTCACGCATGGACAATTATATGTGGCAGTTTCAAGGTGAAATCAAAGCATGGACTCAAAATCACGGTTCATAATCTGAGAAAATGAAGCATTATCTCGGACACTCAATGTTGTTTATAAAGAAATATTTCAAGATCTTTAGCATTATGCTTCATTTATTTTGAAACATTTATGAATTGTTTAATATTATATTTTTTGGACTATCAACCACATGCTAATATATTTGGTTCTTTCTTTGTTAAATCTTTGATTTAATTTATTTATGTTGTAGCTTCTTTGCTTGTATTTGTTATTTACATTTTATACATTGGAGCTTTAGTTTTGAATTGACTGTTTTTTTTTCATATTTTGTTTCATTCATATTTTGCTCACTTATTTGCCTTTTATAAATAAAAGGCATTTGGAATGCTTCACTAATTTATCTTTTCAGTTTTTTATTCTTTGAGTTTTTATTTCCTAACACATCTTCCTTGAATTAAATAGCTTTTCAGGTAATGTGAAAATGTCTTCCATGAAAGTCAACTACATTGGTCAGTTGCATACTGAGAAGGAGTCTTGGAAAATAGCTGTAAGAATTATTAGGTTGTGGAATGTTTGTTATCGAAACTCCCCTAATGTTGTCTCTAATCTGCAAATGTTGTTGCTTGATCAGAAGGTATATTCATTTTTCATTTCTTATTATTGATATTGATAGCTGAGTATGTTAAAATGATTACAGTTTATAAACAAATATGTTGTATTTTGACAGGGAGATAAAATTCAAGCTACAATTGGAACAGAGAAGTTGGTGACCAAGCATCGTGATTCATTGGGAAGGAAAATGTGTCATCATACATAAATTTGTTGTGGTAGACAATTCGGAGATTATAGAGCAAGTCAACACAAATATAAGATTAATTTCCACTTTGGCAACAAATCAATGCTATTGATTTGGATATTCCTCTATTCTCTTTCAATTTCGTGCCATTCACAGATATTCTGGAAGACAAGATTCCTAAGGGTTATTTGATTGGTAATCATATATATTTATTTCTTCAATGGTCTCCATTTATATTTTTACCAAGTTAGTCATTTATGATATGATTTCTTTTTTTAGCCTTTATTGATTTCTTTATTCTTGTCAAACAGATGTCCTTGGAGAGATGACTTCATATGAAACTTGTAAAGAATTCCAAATGAATAATCTCAAATCAAAATTTCTGAATGTATATCTGATAGATAAAAGGTTTTCTTTACTTTCAATAACTATTCTATTATACTCTTTGTGTGCAAAATAGTATTTATCCATTAATGTTATTTTCAAGAATAACAAGATCAAGTGCACATTGTTTGGTGAATATCTTGACTTTTTCTGAATACAATGAGGGATACACAAGAAATATCAATCATTATTGTTTTTCACTTGCTATGATATCAAGCTCTCTTTGGTACATTATTTTCTTCAAAGCATTTTTGTTGTTCACTTTGTTCATTTTTGAAAAAGCTTAACATATCACACTTTTCCGTGCGGGAGAAATCAAGATTTCTAATGCTTGGAATGCTTCAAAACTCTTGATTAACCCCGACATCCCTTACATTCAAGAATTTAAAATGAGGTAATTATATTTTATGATGACTTATTATCATGTTATCTTAAATTTGTATCCTTTGCATATATATGCACTACCTATTTATTTAATTCTTTTTTACTTTAGCCTCAGCTTGATCATGGTTGGGGAAACACCTTCCCAAAGATACTCTCAGCTTGATCATCCTTTCTTGAGTCAATCCCCTTTGAATGATTTCTTATCTCTTGAAACAAGAAAAAAGATTACAGAACTGAGACGGTGTGAGGTAAATTGAAAATACATAATTCTTTTCTAAATTCTGAATTTAGCCATCTACATTTTACAAGCTGACCCATATTTTCATTACATGACAACAGAATGGCATTTATACTATTCTTGCAACCATTAGAAAGATCCAAACTGAGCAGAATTGGTACATTGATGCATGCTCCATTCATGGATGTAAAGTCAAAATTGAGAATGACCTACTCATGTGCTTTAAATGTCGGAACACTCCAAATAGAATTGTAACGAGGTATATCATGATTTTCAATTTTACGAAAACTTTATTTTGTATAACGATTAACACTAATCTTTGATATATTTATGTATTCTAGATATAAAGTACATGTTCAAGTAAAAGATGCTTATGATGGTCTGGAGTCATTTGTGTTATTTGATGATCAAGCTTTCCAATTGATTCAAGTTAGTGCAAATGATCTCAGAAATCGTCTAATTAAGGTTTGTAAAAGATTATATTCTTCATTTTTTTTATCAAAAATTGCCTACTCTTTCATGTGTTTATGCACATTTAATTTCTTCATTAGGAAGGAGATGAAGATGGCTTTCCTGATGAGTTAGAATGGTTGGTTAAGAAAATGTATCTTTTTAAGGTACAAGTAACAGAATTTAATAAAATCAACAAATCTTCAAGTTTCACTGTCAAGAAAGTAAGTTGCAATGAGGAACTAATCAATAAATACCTGGATTCTCCACCCAGGTCTCGGTATTACTCCACTTCACACATTTCTTATGATTTTGTTTTATTTTTGGTGGCGTTTTATTCGCAATCGATTGATGCATTTAGAAGTTATGTGGTTGTTACAATGTTCTATTGACTCCATTATCTTTTCTATCTTTTTTAATTATTGGTGGTGTTTGCATGATGCTTGACTTTAGTTGTTTTTTTGGACAAAAATGCAAGTTTTAGGTTCTTATGTTTTGGGAACTTTATGGGTTTTGCTTTCACCATAATTTGGTATAAAGGGTTTTTCATATTTTGCATTCTATTACCGAAATTATGGTTCTTTTCATAACTTCATGATCAATGGCGGTTTGGAAATGTTGAGTTTATCGTTCTGATTGTCTTTGTTAATCTTCTTCATGTTTTTATTGTTGGATAAGTGCCAATTAGCTGGATATTTATTATATTACGTCCAAAAAATAGTTTTTATTTCTTATAGTCGAAAACAAACAATAGTATTTATTTCCTTTTGTTTTGATAGTCTACTTTTTTTTCATTTCAAAAATATTTCTTGTGCTTCTCTGATGGACAATGGTTTCAACTCTTTTGGGATTACCTTAAGACCCGTATCAGCCAATTATTACAGTTGCTGGATACTTGCATATGATTTTCAGACCTGTTTTCCTCTTCATACGTAATGTTTCAAACAATGTATGATAAAAACTTCATTCTGTTTGGTTACTAACTTTATAAAGCAAGTACTTCCTAATTGCCCTATATGGTGGAAGAATTTGTAAGAAGCTCGACTACTTGCTACATTTAGTGTATGAAAGGTGGAATCTTGATGATTTGCTATTGAGGGAAACTAGAAATTAGATGTATTCAGACCTGTTTTTCTCTTCTTTTCATTGACGCTATATTAAATAATTCAGACACATTATCTCATTGTTAAACCAATCATTGCTAAATTAATTACATGGAAATAGACATTCAGTAATCAATTATTAACTTCTACTTTGCAGGATTCAATTCTGGATGAATCACAAAGTAACATTCCTGTTGATATTGTGACTCTGTCCGAATTACCTATTTCCAACAAACAAGTACGTACATTCCATTTATATTATGTCTAATGTGGAGCACACATGAATGATTAATTTAATTCATTTAAATTAATGCTAGGATTCTATTCAATCCAATGCACCACAATCAGTTTCTGTATCTGAAATTGTAAGATGATCTCTTGCTTTGCAAACTTGAATTTTGTTGTTTGATGAAAAAAACAATAGCATAGTAACCTATAGAAAGTGACAACGTATCTGCTTCTCTTATAACATACTTTTCATTCTGCAGCACTCAAATCGCATTGATTCGCTCAGCTACTTTTCAGAAAATATTCTGGATGAGTGTATTTATGTCTCTATAGTTGATAACAAAGTATGTACATCTATTTTTTCAATATATTTATGTATTGTGCCTTCCACTTATTGAGTTTATTTAATTACAGGATGATAGATCTGCAATTTGTAATACTGAAAAAGACATTGTTTCTTCAGCTGAAGTGACACCCCATATTTCCAAAATGAATAGACCAATTGCAGAAACTTCTGAGACTGATATTCCTTTATGTGATTTAATATCACCACAAATGTCTTCAACCAAGTTCACCACAAAAATCAAAAGAGAAAAGTTAACTTAACAGTCTAATGTTCAAGAATGATCATTTTGTTGACAGCTACTTTTTGTTTACTACACTATGTATCTATTTTGGGGTCTGCAAGTATTTTGTACTTAAATAGTAAATGATCTATCTTTTGTACTTGTCTAAATACGCCTCGCCCTCGCGAGAATTGCCTTTTGTTTTTTTTTTAAATTTTAGAATTCCCTACTATTGAGTCACCATTTTATTACGATTATTATAAATTTTCTTCTTCATGATAAATTGAAAAAAAAAAACTTAGGCCAATGTCCCTCGCCAGAATGCACCACTGTTAAAAATTATTCACAATTTTATTACGATTAGTAAATTTTTTATGATAATAAATAGGAAAAATTATGCTTATTTTTTGTCATTCATTATCAACACTTTTAACTTTTAGAGGATTTCAAGAATTTTTATTAGAATTTATATTATAACTTATAATAAAATTGTTATCTTTCTTTAATCATTCTTATTATTTTAATTGTTTTCACATTTGATTATTCTAATTTCATTATTATTTCTTATTTTACAAATTACGCCACAATTATTATAAGTTGTGCTAAATTTATATTTGTTATTAATTTTCACAATTATATTAATTTTAAAATTTATTATGGTTCTTTAATTATTGTAATTAATATAACTTTTAAATTGAGCTTTAATTATTAATTCGAACTTACTATCATTCATCTTATTAATACATATGCTATTATTAATGCTATTAAATAATATAATTTAATTCCAAATTTTTATTAGTTTTATCCTTCATAACAATAACGATTTTATAAAGTTATGACTAATAATAAGCAAATTCTTTTCAAATTATACATTTATTAATTATAACTAATATTCTTATTAATATTATAACAGCCCGTGCAAAGCACGGATTTAGAACTAGTTTATATAATAAGTGAAGGTTTGAGCCTCCAAACTATGAAGATACCTAAGTTGGTTTAAAGACTTGATTTTTGATTTAGATTTCTTTTCTTGGCTAATCATGTAATTTATTTATTTTATTATTAACCAATTATTAAAAATCCAACCGAGGATCAATCGTAAAATTTTAAGCCATCTAACTTTTAATTTAATTTTAAATTTTTATCGATTTACTTTAATAACTTTTGTTATTAAATATTGATTATTTTATTAATTAATTAGTTAATTTTATAAATTAATACGTTTTTACGAACTAAAATAAATAAATTAATTTTATTTAATAATCTTTTTTAATTAAATTACTGGTATTATCTTTTATTTATATGGATTTATTTCATTATTATTATTACGTGTGTTCGTGCATGCGAGTGAGCGCGCACATTTTTCTTCCTTTTTCTCCAATGGATCTATCAGAAAAATCTTTATATCGTTAGTGGTAAAACCAGTGTTTTGGATACCGGACTGTACCGGCCAGTACAGTACCAGGAGTCGATTATACTGGATTTAAATACAGATTGATACCGACCCATACCAATCTATACTAACCCGTATTCAAAATACTGGCCAAATATTGACCGGTATCGAAAGCTTTAAAAAATGGAGAAGCTTTTTTGCAAAATTTTCAAAAAAATTTAAACTCTTCTTCTCTCGCTTCCGCTGGCCAAATATAGAAAATTTAAAAAGATAGAGGAATTTTTTTGTTAAATTTTCAAAAAATTTACTCGCTCACTTCCACCTCTTTTTCCCCTTTTTTTTCAAAATTTTTTTAATTAGTTATTTTATTTACTTCAACTTTTATAATTATTATGAATTTTAATTTTGTTTTAAAATAAAATAAATATTTTATTACTAATAATAATTATAAATTGAATAAAACTTAAAATAAATTATTTTATTTTATATTAATATTTTATATAATATTTATTAATAATTTATTAATAAAAATTTATTTTTAAAATAAATAATTTATTATTTATTATTTATAAACCAATATTTTAATTATTAAATAAAATTTATTTGAAATTTATATATTTCAAAAATATATTTTAATTTTAATTATATTTATTAATAATTATTAAATTAAATTATAAATTAAATTAAAATTAAAATTATTATTATTATTTATTATTATGATTTTTAAAAACATGGTTAAAAATATACAAGACAACAATACAATATAACAATAGAATATTTTGTAATTTTCAAAAAATTCAAGAATTATTTCATAAATTAAAAAATACTGAAATTATACTCAGTATTAATTGATATTGGTACAATCTGTATCAAAACTCAATTCGATTAAATCGATACAATATTCATAACATTGGGTAAAATTATGTATTATTAAACCTTCTCAAACTTTGCACAAAATGTTAATTTTGTTAATATTTTTGGGTTGCTTTGGACTTATATTCCGGTCGAAATGTGATCTAAATTTCTAAATTATATTTTTAAGTCCAATTTTGATTTAAATTTTGGTCGAAACAAAATTTTAAAACGATATAAATCTTTGAATTCAAATGAGCCCGAGTTCAAATTAATAGACTAAGAATGGTTTATTGACATCTGAGTTTGAAATAAATTTTAAAAATTGAGTTAAAGTTTTCTCTATCGTAACCTTAATCTTATCTCTTTTTTTTAATTTCTAAGAATTAAACGGTGAAAATGTTAAAAAAAAAAAGAATTAAGAGGTGAAAGTAAAAAAAAATAATGAAAAATTACATTTTTAATGAATTAATTCGAGTTTGATGGAATCATCGAAACTCGATCAGAACCGAGTTTTTGCAATGAACCAAAATGTCAATAGGTATCTTGTATTCTTGTTAGCTCTGCATGGTCATGAGATTATGTTAAAGAAATGTAGGCCAAGTAATGTCACACAAAATCGTTTCTAATCTTTCTTCATTGTTGAGAAAATGTGTTCATAGCTCTCTAATCTCACAAGCCAAGCAAGCGCATGCCCAAGTCCTTGTTAACAACTACGTCCTCGACGTGACAATCCAAACGGATGTATTGTTAGCTTACACAAAATGCGGCTTCCTTGAAGTTGCTCGCAACCTGTTTGACGGAATGCGTGAACGGGGCATGCATTCTTGGAACATCTTGATCGCGTCCTATGTACAGAATTCTCTTTATCTTGATGCTGTTCGTGTCTTTGACGAGTTTCTGAAAATGGGTCTTCGACCGGATCACTTTACTATGCCTCCATTGTTGAAGGCATCTGCAGGAATTAAAGATCGTCGCTTGGGGTGGATGCTTCACGGTTTTGTGGTAAGTTTTGGGTTTGAGCGATATGTGGTTGTGGGTACTTCTGTTATGGAGTTTTACTTGAAATGTGGGGAATTTGATGATGCAAAGAGGTTGTTTGTCAATATGGTGTACAAGGATTCTGGTGCTTGGAATTTGATAATATCTGGGTTTGGGAGAGCGGGCTTGTTTTTGGAAGCTCTGGACTTGTTCAGGGATATGTTGAAGGAAGATAGGCTTAAAGTGGATGCTATGACGGTAAGTGGTGTGCTGAATGCTTGCGGTGGGGAAGGGGACTTGATGAAAGGGAGAGAAATACATGGGAAAGTGGTAAAGAGTACCTTCTTCGCCTGTGATATTGCAACTTACAATTCTTTGATTGATATGTATGCAAAATGTGGGTGCTTGCATAATTCAGAAAAGGTATTCAGGAATATGCATGATGTGAATGTGGTGACTTGGACGACGATGATATCTTGTTATGGAATACATGGAAAAGGAAATGAGGCATTGGCTTTATTTCAGAGGATGAAAGATTTTGGATTTTCACCTAATCCTGTCACCTTAACTGCAGTGTTGGCTAGTTGCAGCCATTCAGGTCTAATCAATCCCGGTCGGGAGATTTTCTGCTCCATGTTGACAGATTACGGGTTTCAACCCTGTTCGGAGCATTACGCTTGTATGACTGATCTTTTAGGACGGTCTGGACACCTTGAAGAGGCACTCAGATTAGCACAGCGTATCGACTTAACCACAACGGCAAGCGTTTGGGGTGCCTTATTAGCAGGATGTGTGATGCACAAGAACGTTCGGATTGGAGAAATAGCAGCTCATCATCTCTTTGAACTGGAACCAACAAAGTCTAGTAACTACATTGCCTTGTGTTCTATCTACGAATCTTGTGGTATGTGGGATGGCATGTCAGTAACAATGAAGAAGATGAAACAATTAGGTTTAGTTAAAGCTCCTGGTTGCAGCTGGATAACCATTGAAGGAATAGTATTTAAATTTTTCCAAGGGGACCATTCAGATCCAATGACAAAGGTGGTATGCAAAACACTTGATGGAATGATGAGAGCTCCACTTCTACCTCATGATTGTCATTACCTATACCAAGTGTAAGAATGAAAAATCCATTCACACTTTTTAAATACTAGTGAATATCAGATCAAGCTATACTCTACAGTATTAGTTCTTTAGCAAGAAGGGTTAGAAGAAAAAGCTTTATTAATTATGTTCTTTGCATTGATGCTCGAAGCTTATCCACTTGACAAGAGAATGCAGAATGATTTAAGCACCAAAAAGAAAATGAAAAATGGAAAGAAGAATGAGAAATCATTTCTTTCAATTCTCCATTCTTGTTTTCTCTTGTGAATGATGTTGTACCAGGGCGTACACTCCTTTTGACTTATTCCATATTGTTTTAAGGATCTACATCTGTTCAAACAGATTCACCGTGTACAGGCTCATGGTAAGAGATGACAAATTGGCCTGCCCTAGTTTGGCCTAGTCGTCAACAGGTCAAGTTCTAATTAGCCGTGCTCAAGTTCGAACTCGACAAAACTTTTCAGGTCCAATTAATCATGCTTCTTCACGTCATTCCAGGTTAGGAACATGAGGCCCGCATCGGTAGCTTAGTTGGTCAACTAACAGGATCAATTGAAACAAAGTCTTAGGTTCGATTCCTGATAACAAAAAACAGTGGATCGCTCTATTAAGGAGCTGACTAAGATTATACCATAATTCAATCCTTTAACAATAGTCGGACCTAGGGTTCTAAAAATTGAAGATTTAACCTTTTGGAACAGAGTTAGGAACACGAGAAATCAAAACTATGAGTAGAGTTGGAAATAGTCTTGGCGTGGGGCCAACCCCAACCCCAAACACCCAATTTATCTTTTTAAATCATTATAACCTATGCTTGATTGTTGTTATTTTTTAATGGTTCATCCCATAACTTTCGTACAACTTTCATAATTTCAAGTTCCAAGTTCCAACAATCCATCGTCATCAACAACCTTTCACTAACCAACTCCCCTAGAGGACAGAACACAACTCAATTATAACTAGTTGGAAGTTAACAAAAGAAAACGAAACATGATCGTACTTGAAAAATGATAATTGAAAATTATTATAAAAAGTCTCTTGAAATAAGGGTATGCGATTTCTCATTAGACTCGCAATTATTTCAATTATGAGTTTGGGATTATTCTTCATTCATACTAGGTGGTAGGTGGTAGGTGATATCTTAACTAGAACTAATGGAAGAAAGTAACCGAACCAAGCCTCACTAGTGCTTTCATTCCAAAAGTTAATGATGATCAGAAGACGATCCACCATGAAAATGTAACTTCTCTGGGATCCCATTTCAGGACCCAACAAGTTGGATGTTCACTTTTCCTTCTTTTTCCATTTCAAGAAACTTGAAATTATTCTCAACTTACAATGTAGTCCTGACTCTTAGGAGAGCATTGAATGAAACTTGATGACCCCTTCTTCTTTCTCTTTTGTATGGTGGGAAGAACATGAATGCGTGTCAGATCAGTTCCAACCCTCCTCGAAACGTGCTCTTCAATTCCTTAAATACCATCTACGTACTGGCAAGAGTGAATCATTTCTTGTAATTAGAGCATCTCTCACCATTGTCTTATTCAAGATAGCAAAAAGAATCTTAACTGAACGTGTGAAAAGAACATATAAAGTTTGATTTGATCTAATTAAAATAACTTAAATGTAATTGAATTGATATAAATTTGATTTAAACTTAAATTTTGGATTGCAACATGTTTGGCTTATGCATTAAAAAAAAAAAAAGACTCGTACCCAACCTTATGCACTTGAAGCTGCCTCGACCTGTTCACAAGCTCTTGAACCATTTAGTTTATAAGCTCTGTCAGGAATTTCACATCGGACAACTATAAGAGCATTAAATAATTTATAATAGTATGCAAACTTTCTCCTCTTGAGCTAGCTTTTAGAGATGAGTTAGGCACTTCTAACATGGTATCAGAGTCAAGTCAGTTTGTCTCGATGATTTGGAGCAGTGCCCGGTTATATCTCTTTGCCCAATATGTCCATCAGATGTCCAGTCCTGCTCTGGACTGAGGGGGTGCGTCAGGAATCCCACATCAGACAACTATAAGAGCATTAAACAATTTATAATAGTATACAAATCCCCTCCTCTTAAGCTAACTTTTGAGGATGAGTTAGACACTTCTAACAAGCTCGCCTTCCTTATGCAAGTAAAGTTTTCCATTCTAGGTTCCAATACTTTTTAAGAACATTATCATAATAACAACCTTGGTGTTTAGGAGCTAGATACATAGGTTGAAGTTCCAAGTTTGTCTATTTGTATGCAATATATATGAGTCACGAGGAGTTTGATTACGTGAAGAAGCCATGCTCGATCGAGTCTCTTGTGACATCATGCGGTTTTAAGACCTCCAAGTGAAGCCCTAGAATCATTGCTTTGTGCATGCGCAAGTATACCAAAATTGGAATTTATAAGATAAGTAACAAAATCAGAAAAACAAAAGGCTATCAAGGTGTTTCCCTTTTTTAAAAAGGTATAATTAAGGCTCCTGGAACCCGAACCGTCTGATATATCAAGATTAACGTGTGATGAATCAAGAGTCAAATAGCATATCTCCTTTTCTATCGCTACGAACCTGGTAGTATACTGCTGTACACATTAGGTTTGGAACCAAAATCATCACCATGGTACAGCAACTGTTGTAGCTTGCAAGTATTTCTTGATGATATTTTAAGATTATGAATAATTACGATAATTAAGAAATGGGTCATATTGCAATTGTTGTTTATAATTTAAAATTATATTTTATTAATATGTTAACGTACTTTAATGTACAAGACTTCCTGTTTTGAGAGGGTACATCAATATATGTAGCCTTCTCTTTGAAACAAACAGTTTGTTTCCGTGTTTTGATATGCTGAGACTAGAAGGAGCAATTGGTACCAAGGCTCTCCCTAGGCTCTAATTATTAACTATTTCAAAATATATTTTTCAAAGTCTACATGACTTGATACAATAAATTATTAAAATTTTCAATTAAGTTAAAATTTTTCACTAAAAGTTATATTGAATAAAACTAATTGACTTTTAATAGTAAAATTGAACTAAAAAAGTCTAGAAGGCTTCATTGTAAGTTTCTTTTTTAAATGAAATAAATCATATTAATCATAGCAAACACTAGTTATATTAATTATAGCAAAAACTATCATACCATTACAATGAGTCGCAATGTCAAACTGTAATCTGTACATACTGAGGTGTCTATAAGGAGCTAAAATAATTATAAAAAAGCAATGAATTACAACTTCGAACTGTTTTTCAACTCATTACTAAGTGTACTAGGCTTGTTGTGAGCTATATGAATGAGGCTCGAATGAGGCTCGAACTCAATTGGCAGTATATATCATGATCTAATATTTTCATTCTTCGATTTTTTTTGTATAATCTCTTGTTTCTCTCCTGTAAATATAGAGTAGATGGTAATAGTAATAGTTGTTTTAAGAAATGTTCCATTTGATTCTTCTAGCTTGATCTTGACAATAATCATGTTAAGTGTCTCCGTCCGTTCAAATGTGAACATAGATAGTTGTATCATACTCATTATACGTGAGTGTAAGTTGATATTATTGACTTGTATCACTATCATATAAGTTCATTGAACCTTAATATTTGTTTAAAGCCAAGTAAGTTGGTGTGTTATAAAAAATGACGACTCAATTTGAATAACTTTGGAACTTCTCGTGGACAATGTAATTAGACAAGGGACTTTGGCACGCTTGTGTTGAAAAAATCGATTGTAGGAGAAAAGATGCCAAACAAGTACAAATGCCAACTTTGTCTATATTGAAGCAAATAAAACGCATTTGGTTTGCTTAAGATCATTTGATATCAACTTCAACTTTTTAAGAATGATTTGTTAGATTAATGTAAGCTTGTGTATGAAGCAAAACTTAATTTTAGGTTTTAATTATTTTTCTAAATTTACTATTAAGGTTAAGTTTCCACCATAATTTAAAATTTTAATAATCTTGAACAAAAAGCATAATTTAAAATTTCAATAATTTTGAATGAATACTAAATTTTAAACTGAGTTAAATTTTGACTATTTAAAGGGAAATTTTAAAATTAAATAGGTTTCATATTAAATTAATTTTTTAATGCATGAAATTCTTTATTATAACTTATAAAATTTGTGTATGACTTTTAGAAAGTTTATTACATAAAAAGCTCAAACTTTTATCAAATTTTCAATTATAGCCCGAACTTTAAAATTAGCAATAAAATGTCCAAACTTTTATTTTTCAATTCTAACACGAACTTCAAAAGTAGTAATAAAATACTCAAACTTTCAATATTTTAATTCTAGCATGCCGATAGTATTTTCGTTCCTTTTAAATATAAATTTTCTTTATAATAATTTTTAAGCATATGTTAAATGGGCATTTTATCTATTTATAAGCAAGTATTTTAACAAGTTAATTGAATCAAGGTAAGGGCTCACACTTGAATTTGTCAAATGAGTGCTTTTTAACTCAGCTTTGCAAAATACTGATGAGTTTATTGATTCATTAGCAACTTTAAATTAATTTCAAGTTAGTGCCTCAACTTTACTTTTTCCATTACAAAAGAAAAATAGTCAATGATAATGATATATCAAGCATCTCGGACATTAGTAATTATTGGAACTAACTTACTAACTAATTATGGTGATATCATTCTTTATCATTTAAGAGTGTTAGGTCAATATGAATCTCACCTTAGCATGCATGTGGGTAGGGTGAATACAACTCATCTATAGTCCCTAACTTTATCTAAATTAGAATATGAACTTTATATACGGCCTTTTTACTTAGAGATGTTCTAAAATTATGTGCAATAAAAATCATGAATTATGCTCTCTGTGTTTTACGTAAATCACTCTAATTCAAAATATATCTTCATACTTTAATTCCCCTAACCTCTAACCCTCTCATGCAATTTTGTTTTTTTAGTCTTGATCACCTTAAATGTATTACAAAATCTCCTACCTCTAATAAACAAATTAGAAGCAAACCCATTTGAATACTATCTTAGTACTAAACAAAAAAAAGATCGATGCAATGCAAATCAAATAACTATAGTTAACTATCATGTTGAGAATTGGTGCATAAGCCTTCTCCTTTTTATACTTTCCAAATTTTGCTTCATAACTCTAAAAGGTATATATATTATTGTTTTTGAATTATTTCTTAATAATATAAGTCTATTTTAAAAATATGCTTCCAACCCACTAGTGCTGCGAATCAGTTTATTATAACTTAGTAGATTTTGTAGGTTCTATTAAGTTAGCAGGATAGGTTTGATGTGGAAAACCATCTTCTAAAATATATTTAATTGAGTTATATTAATAAAGAAAAAGCAAGAGCGAGTTTTCTTATTGTCCATTTTTCTTGCATCTTTGCTAAAAATAGCATATAAGCATACATAAAATATATATACTACACATAAAAAGCAATAGAAGTTTATCGTTAAGCTCAAAGCTAATTTGTCTTAATTATGTTGCTAATGGTCATTAGTATAAGATAAGAAATTGTCTTATATCAATAAACTACAAAGATGTACTGAATATATCATCTAGTGCATATAATTTTGATTAAAATGAGCCGTAGCCCCTTCATCATGACTCAATTTTGAAGCCTTTTGAACTAGGAGATTCTTTGGAGACTACCTTCATTTTTATGGAAAAAATAAGACACAATTGGTATCACCTTTTTAATTTTTCATCTCACAAAGATCGGATATTTTTAGGGTCAGTGGAGATCTTATCATAAAATTGATCAAGAACTAGGTGTACTATCTTCTATCTTCGTGATGTAGCTTTATACTTGTTTTGAGGACAAAAACAATATGAGATGCTGAGGACATTATTACTGAAAGCTAACACTCACAATTCCCGTAGCAAAAAAGGAGGAGTCAAATAGCTACAAACATATGAAAAGCACCCTGCCTAGTACCTTCTTCATTGCTTGTTTTTAGGGTATAAAAATAGCAGCACTCAGTAGCTTTGGTTCAAGCAATCTTAAACAGGGGTTTGGAATGAATTAGTCATTATAATATTGTAATTTTTGGTGACCCTTATCGTTAGATTTTTAAAGACTATTAGGTGGTCGTTTCATCACAATAACTTAAGCTGTTATATGGAGCTAATTTAATTAGTTTTATATATTCACTAACAAGTACAAGTCACATAATTATATAAGCGATTTGAATTTTAAAGTGCATTAGCAATAATAATATTATAATTTTTAGTGATTATCATCCCGCATTTTTATGTTAGAACCTTAAGAAATCGATTAGCGATATCAAAAAATGCTCCCTGAATATTGCAATATATTATAACAAGGATTAGTGAATTATAAGCATAATGCTAGTATTTACTTGCATAAAACGAACACATTCTTAGACTCCACAGTCCTTAATGTCTTCTCTAAATCAGGGCTAACCGAACCCTATCCCTAATTTGAAGCTATATATAATAACTTCATTCATCTTGCATCACATGTAGCTTCACAACTATTATAAAACTAAAAACAAAAACCCTTTATTTCTCTCTCTCTCTCTCTGGTTTTATGTGTCGTCAAGTACTGGTTGAAGCTTCAGAACTCAAGCAAAAGTTGTATATTTCAATACTTGTCAAAGAAAGCAAATAAGGGTTTCTTCGGTTGCTCACGAAACCATGAGTTTGATGTCCTTCTATGGAAATGATGCCTATAATGTGCCATCATTTATATGAGTCAGTACCCACTACAAGAACACCATTAGATACCATTTTCTTTTCTCCTTCACTTCACTCTTTTCTTTGCGTTAAAATTCCACAAACTTAAGCTTTTTGCGTTTCAATCATGGAGATGAACCAAAGTAAGTTCTCAGTTCAGACATGGAACCCTGAAATGGCCATGGAAGATCATCAAGTCCTCAATGACCATATTCCCTTCAGCCCACTTTGGCCTGTTAGCTACACGCTTCAAAACCAACAACAATCATCATCATATTCTTCAGTTCACATATCCATCTCAACCCTTCTTGGTGACCAAGTAGCAAACCCTAAAGATGAAGACGACCAACAAGAAGATGAACCAGAAGAAGAGCTCGGAGCCGTGAAAGAGATGATGTATAAGATAGCGAGCATGCAACCAGTGGATATAGATCCAGCATCAATTCGCAAGCCGAAAAGACGGAATGTCAGGATCAGTGACGACCCTCAAAGCGTCGCAGCTCGGCGTCGGAGGGAGAGGATCAGCGAAAAGATCAGGATTCTGCAGAGACTCGTCCCTGGAGGTACAAAAATGGACACAGCTTCAATGCTGGACGAAGCAATTCGATACGTCAAGTTCCTCAAAAGACAAATCCGCTTGCTTCAATCCACCAACCAACACCGACCCTTCACCGGAGAGTGGCCGGTGACCTACAACAGACCTCTTGGCTCCGCCGTCTCGACCTCCATGGAGACCCCAGTTGACGGTTCTGCAGGATTCAACCTTGGTGTCAATGGAGTGGACGTCACAGCCGTGTGCTTTGACCCCCAGGTAATTACAGACTAGTAAGGCCAAAAGGTGACAGTAATCATGAAGTAGGCCAAAAGGTGACAGTAATCATGAAGAAGAAGAAGAAGACGACGACGACGATGATGTTAAATTACGGCAAACAAGCGAAAGGAGTTGCACAAACTGTGAAAAAGATTGAGGTATAATTGAGAATTGAAATGGCGTAAAAGGTTTGTTAGGATATTGTTGACTAAAGTGGCATATATGATCTGTCGAAACAATCATAACGATCAGCTTGAGTTACGTAGAACCATATGTATGTATATAAATATAAAATATCGATATCATAATAAGGGGGCCTACGGAGGCTTTTGGCCGGAAAGTTGGTTTGGTCGTCTCTCTTCCGGGAATAAGACAGTCTTGACGTAATACAACGTTTAGCTTTTGAGCATAATTTCAGTCTCTGTCTCTCGACTTCTCTCTCGGCGACGCACATGCAATAAAGTTGAACCAAACACACATAAAACACAAGAACATGTTTGTTTTGTATAGAATAATAAAAAGAAAGATACATATATGCTTGTTTATGTGAAACTTAGTTTGAATCTATGGATATGCTACACTTTAGGTTTCTAGGAACCTTGTATATGTAATAACTAAATCTTCTTTATCGTTACTAAAAAAGAGTAAGTCATCGGTTCAGGAACAAGCTTCCGGAAGTTGGAGCGGTCTAAAAACATGCAATATGTATGATTTTGCATACAAACATTGCAATTAGAGTGTAATTAAACTAGTTATGTAGGGAACATAATCTTTTGTATCTTCTACTCAATTTTAACCTTATTCTACTTTATCTCAACCATATATTTACGTAATTTCTACACAAATATATGGCTGAGATGAAGTGGAGCATATTTGGAATAAAATAGAAGGTACAAAAAATATGAGGAGGTTAATTATTTAAAGATTGTTGATGCAATTTTAATGATCATTTGAGTTAGGAGCATGGTGATGCTTTTATCCACACTACCTTATGTGCAAGTTCACAAATATTATATATATATGCATAAATACATTAGCATCTTTTCATATTTTATGTACATTTAATATTAGTATTAAAAACCTAATCAATCAATCGGTTTAATTATAAAATTTCAAATCATCTAATTTTTGATTTGTTTTTCGGTTAAATTTACTTTAATAATTACAATCTGATTAGTTCATTAATTAATCGATCAATTTTTTAAATTAATAAGTTCTTATAAATTAAAATAAATCAATTTTTCATTTAATAATCTTTTTAATTAAACTTCAAATTCTTCGATAAGTAAAGATTATATTTTTAACAATATTTTAAATTCTTTAATTTTATTCAATCTTTGATTAATTTTATAATGTTTTAATATCGATTAAACCTTTTAAACTTTAAACTTCTTACTGTAAATTTAAGTAAACATAATAATAAGATTCTAAACAAAAGAACGTTTGGAAATCGATTTTGGTTTTTAACGTTGCTTTCTTAGATATAAAATGCTTACATGAAATAGTTTTAAGTTACGGATACAATATTTGAATCAGAAATGGAACTTATCGATGTTTAATAAAAAATTAATTATTTATAGTATTAATGATTATGAATGTTCACTATTTATCAAATACGAAAATTTTTCTTAATTTATTGTTTTGTTCGAATAAAATTGAAATTAATAAGAACAATATGTCTAATAACTAGAAGGAAATAAGATGTCTTATACTATATATAATTATTAGCAATAATTTAAAAACGAACCGGAAGTTAAATCGATAAAATAAAAAAATTTAAAGTTTAAAAGGTTCAATTGTTGTTAGACCGTCACAAAATTGGCTAAAGATTAAATAAAATTAAAGAATTTAAAATATGATTGAAAGAGATTATCCAAAGAATTGAAGTTTAATTAAAAAACGAAATTATTACATTAACATTAATTAGTTTATTTTAGTTTATACGAACTTATTAATTTACAAAATAATTAATAATTAATCGATTTTAACAACAAAAATTATTAAAATAAAGTAAATAGAAAAGTTAAAACTAAATAAAAATTAATAGTTCAAGATTTTTACAGTTTAACGGTAAGATAAAAATTTAAAATTTAAAAGGTTCAATTACTATTAGACATCATAAAATCAACTAAAGATTAAATAAAATTAAAGAATTTGAAATATGGTTTAAAGAGATGGTTCTTATATATATATATATATATATATATATATATATATATATCAAAGAATTGAAGTTTAATTAAAAATGAAATTATTAAGTTAACATTGCTTGGTTTATTTCGGTTATAAGAACTTACTAATTTACAAAATTGTCCGATTAATTAATAAGTAATCAATTTTAACAACAAAATTATTAAAATAAATAGAATCAAAAGTTAAAATTAAATAAAATTGATGGTTCAAAATTTTTATTTAATCATTGATTATCAACATGAGTTTCCAAACAATATGTGCATAACTTTTGGTGTTAGGTACATTTTGTTGATTGCTTCAATATATAAATAGTTACCCTTCATTGGTTTGCTAAAAAATATTTTAGTTATGCTCTTTTTCTTAAAAAAAAATGTGAATTTTTTAATATTTGAAAATACATAAATTCAATCTCACACAGGAAATGCAATGATGGCGTTCCATTGATTAAGATTGAATTTCAACTCATTCAAACCTAATTAAACTCATTTCTCAAACCTTAAAAGAAAGCCTTAAACTTTTCTTTCATAGAGTAATAGTAAACAAAGAAAGACATTTCAAGCAAATGGAAGTAACCACACCGTTTGATAATGACCATTAGGTTAAGAATTATCATCATTCTTTCACTCAGGCAGGCATTTCTGACCTTATCATAACAAAACCAACTCGGGTCAGCACATTACTTTCCAAATTTGACCACACAGCTCATAACCTTTTAGACAAATTTGGTTTAAGATCACCTCAAGATATGTAAGCCTTTCTATCATCTGTTTCTTCTCCTGGCTTTTCTCTTATGAGAATATAGAGAGGGACTCCACCAAAATTTGCCGTAGTTCACATTAACTGCAAAAAATCTGTGCTCTGGTGGCTAAACAAGTCATGAGGAAAGATCTGCATTCAATTCAATCCCCTAGTTCCACTAATTAATCAATGGCTACCTCTAGAAATGGGAGGCAATGATAAAGCAAATCAGGAACTTCGGCATATTCTTCCCCGAGCAACTATAAGATACAAAATTGCTACAATATAGCAAGCAAGAGTACACTGCATGCTTTACTTGTTCAAAATTCTATGACTAAATTTACAATCAGTATTCAAGCTAGAAGTGGAAACAGAAGAATGATCTCTTTTCCTTGACTGACAATGGTGCTAGGACTACACAAACTAAAGCCAGCTTGCATCCCGTCCCAAATACACCTTGAAGCACAAAAACACTGAAAAGATTAAAAACCAAGATTACCATTCTGCGGGCCCCTGCATAAAGTAGCCATGAATTATCACAGGATTAGATGGCAAGCATTACTTTCCAAACAAAAGGCATAGCTAATGTACAATTTGGAGTTGGAAGGTTATAAACTTATATTCCAAAGCCATTTTCATGTAGATATATGTCAATCTAAAACAAGCATTAATCATAAGCTAGCTATGAAACATGGGAAAATAAACAAGCATGAAACATTGGAAGTTTCCTTGTTCATTTGTTCTTTTGAAATTTCTCCACGTATGCCTGCAGCAAAAATTTAAAGAAAAAATGATAAGCAAGCAAACAGAGCAAAAGGCCACAGTTGGCCAAAGTAA
This sequence comes from Erythroxylum novogranatense, assembly GCA_029891385.1. NCBI lineage: Eukaryota > Viridiplantae > Streptophyta > Magnoliopsida > Malpighiales > Erythroxylaceae > Erythroxylum > Erythroxylum novogranatense. The sequence goes on along the minus strand of CM057226.1, from coordinate 108,244,968 downwards.
ATATGAAACACCATCTACTTGACAAGTAAAAATAGACTGCAAAGAGGAGAAAACTCCAAAAGGAAGAGTCAGGAGTGGACAGGTAGGATAAAAATTTTATGATAATGTTTACTTAATAAGGGAATATTTTACGTGGTAGTTCAGACTTCACCTGGGTAAGTTTTGTTAGCTTTGGCTTTGCGAATGACAGATATTGTTCAATCTTCTCTTGTGTTTGAGGCAAACTCGCAACCTTCATTGTCCCAGTAACTTTGTCAACCACTTTCTTCACTATGTTTTTGTAAGCATCTTTACTCATTTGACCTTCTTTCCATGTGGGTTTTAAAATCTCCTTGACAAACTCTACGAGTGCAAATTTGAATGCACGAATTCCCTTTACATCCTTGTTCTTTCTGTTCTCACCATGCTTATCATCTTCATCAATTTTCTCTGGAGAGCCACTATCTTGTGCATTGTTTGTTTGTATTTCCATGCTTTCTTTCGTGTCCCCTCCATTGTTTTTCTTCAAGGCTTCAAATTCTGAGTCTGGTTCCAGTTGATCTGACTGATGACTCTCATCATTGGGTTCTCTTACTGAACTACCGAGTACATTATTATGACCACTATTTTCTGCACCAGCAAAAGATGAAGAGGGTAAATTATCATGTTTCCTTTCAACAAAGCTGTCCTGTACAACCGTGCTAGATGAAAGGCCCAGGGAATAATTTATGAGAGTTTGCTTTTCAGGTTCAATGCTGTCAAATATAGGATCATACTGCTTCTCAGGTGCAACAGCTCGATTTGGATGAACTGTTTCAACGTCTGCCTCATTTTGAGGATTATGAGCTGAAAAAAGTTGTGGAAGTTGCTGTCCATTTGCAAGTAACTGCACCAGAGAGGCTTCGATGTTGCTAAGCGGGGTAAGGTTTCCGCTGCTAACTGTGCCCTGAGGCATCTGGCTTCCAGAATTCAAACTGGATGAATTTGCTTCTCCAAGGACCAGATTGTCAGCTGCTTTCCTATCCAGAAACATTGTCTGGTTCTGAGTGCTTAATGTGGCCCCATATCTTGAGGGGTCAGCTGTGCTTGAGACTTGATTTTGTCCAATCACATTTAAATGTGGAAGAGGCAAAACATTTGAACCCAGCCCATCCTGGTTGAAGCCATGTGCTCCCAAGGAATTGGCAGAAATGCTCATAGAAGCAGCAGTTCTTCCACCCACAATCGCATGAGGAAAACCCACAGGACCTGCCTCTCCTAAATTGTATCTCTGTTGAGTGAAAGATGGTGGTGGTATAACAGCAATGTCATTGTGCACTCGACATAAAGTATTTTGAGTCACTCCTGAGTCATGACCTGGCAAAGAACTACGCTCTCTGTCATCAACATGGTTGGGTGGCTGCAGTCTAGGATTCCAATCAGGAGACATGTCCATGTCACCAAGCCAATTCTCTGTAGCTCTTTGCTCAGGACGCATGCTATCACTAGGAATGTCTGTCTTCCACTCAAGGCTTTGTTTTGTGTCATTCTCTACTGCTTTATGACCAGTTTCCGTCATTTTTGCATCAATAGTGGGCACCCATTTATCATCCATAGACCATGGGCTGAGCCTTGGTAAAGGAGAACCTATTGCTTCCTTTTTATCCAAACTCGATTTGGTAGTATGTGAAGAAGACCTTACGTTATCCCACTTTGGATCATTCCGTGCTTTCTCCAAATCACCTGAGTTTTGGCCCAGTAGCAACCTATTATCTCTTGTGCTCTCAGGGCTTGAGCGTCCCTGACCCTGATGATAAAACCTGCAGTGTTTCCCATTTCTACAATTCCCAGAAGCAAAAAATTTGCAAGGTATATCAGCTGCTCTATGAGTTTCACGCTCCCCACGTCTCTCTGGTGATACATCTCTAGTTCTCCTGTCACTATCTCTGTCTCTGACCAACCCATTTTTGGACCATCTACCAGATGTATCAGAAGAACCGTGATGAGCAAACCGGCAGGATGCACCTCTCCTACAGTTGCCTTTTAGGAAATCCGTGCAGCAATCATCTCCTCTTCCACTGCCCAGAGGGTGCTCTTTAGTATCATGGGAAGTGGAATACTTTGAAGCCGCGGTTTTCCTGTGTCTCTCTGAAGTATCCTCATGACCCTGGTGAAGAAAATCACAAAGATTGCCTCTTCTGCATCTCCCAGCAGTAAAATCTTTACATATTTGAGCTGATAAAGCTGATCTGTTTCTACTTCTGTCATATCCTGATTCTCTCCTGTAGCCCGGGACTGAGCTCCTACTCCTGCTCCTGCTCCTGCTCCTGCATAAAGATGAGAAATAAGGCAGTTCAAACCAATTCTGAATAACAAAGAATCTGTAGAATCCATAACAGAATCAGTCACAATGGCAATATACACAACAAACATTAAATTAAAGTGAGAGTCTCAAGAGGTCTAACAGTTCAATCAGAAAGCAAACAATAGGTAAGTTAAAAACCTTCTTGATCTTTTCCATTCATTTTTTGGAGAATGGCGGTGATCTTGTTGTCTCCAATCATCAAGGCCAGGAGACATTTTAGTTCCATAGCTCTGCTCCTCATGCCATGAGGGCATTGCTTTCAATGTTCTGCTACGATCCTGAATGTTGTCATCCCTCCATGAACTTCTTCTACCAGATAAAGTTTCCACTGCAGACCACTTTGGGTGATCCCCATCAGTTGTATCTGGAGAATACCAGCCCCGGGCCGCTTCTCTGTCGTGTAAAGGTAAGCTCGCTTTCGGCGTCCAAGAATTCTCTCTTACATTTTCCAAAGAATTTCGAGGCTCCTCTTTTAAATCCCACTTAGATCTGCGTTTTCGGCCAGTCCCGCTCATTTTTCCAGTAGCAGCAGCACCACTGTCCGCTCAAGTGGAGTAGTCTGAACAAATTAAAACCAAAAGCATTCACATATCTAAACGAAATTGTTAGCTTATTTTGTCTTTCACAGAGTTGATAACGGGAATTACAGGCAAAATCAGTACTGTTATAGCAGGAATCAAACTTATATACTCGTAAACAGCTTAAATACCCATGTTAAGGGAACGGAATTGTCCTGTGATGGAGTATCATGCCCTGTACATCTAAGAAGTTAGAAGAAAATGCTATGGCCACGAGCCATCAAAATTTAATCCTAATCTATAATAAGGAGAATGATGCTCAACGAATCAAAGACCAGAAACCGTTAAATTTTAATTAGAGGCAGTGGCCAATTGTCCATGACTTAGAAATATGAACATTGTTTGAATCCCTACCCCAATCTTTCATGGATTTAGGAAGAGCTACTTTTGATACTAAAGCCATGATTCTCATTTTCTAAAGGCTAGACCTATACTAGCCCACCAATTTGAAGAAAAAAGTTAAAAGCTAAACATATCTCAGCTTAGTATATATCATTGCACAAGATTTCAGCCCTCTACAGCATATCAGAAACTGTAATGATAAAAGTTAAACATATCTCAGCTTAAAATATATCATTGCACAAGATTTCAGCCCTCTACAGCATAACAGAAACTGACTAACATGAAATCAACTTATGTGCTTCAACTAGGACAAGGTGATGATCTAAACTAAGTAACAGAAATGGAAACCAAAACTACTCACAAGAATACTCTAAATTAATTTTTGTACGATGGAGAGAAGTTACAATTGCCTTCATGATAATTCACAACAGGGACTAATTAAACAACAGTATGACTAACCGCATTGCAAGTACAGAAGCCACATGCTAAGTACACCATAGTTTTGACCAAAACAAATTAACAAGTAAAACAAGAGAAGCTGAGAATCATACCACACACTTCTTTAGCTGACTTGCCGCACTTGTTACCGAAGCTTCAAACACAGAAAGCCTATCGAGATTCTCTATACAACCCTAGAGCTCAATAAGAGGACGTTAACAGACAAATTCTGGATTTTCCTTTGTTCTATTTCATGAAAACTGTAATAAATCCAAAAGAAGAAAAACCAAACCACCAAAATAAGGAACTAGAATGACGAGACAGCTACAAACACTACACGTGACCCAGTGGGGGACTAGAGCCAAAGTCTTTCCCGAGACTCAAACTCTGAGATTCCATGTTGATTGAGGACAATGAGATGTTGAACCCTTTATTTGATTTGCTTCGGTAGCTTAAAAAGCCTCATACTTTTGCAGCTTCACAGTATTGACAACTTGAATTTGGCGACGATGGAGATTCAAACAAGGCTTGTTCGAAGAAAAGAGTGCGACTTTGGATTTCCTGGCTTCGAGGGGCGGCCAACCTCGTACAAGTCCGCCGGGAACTGAAGCTCCGGCCGGCAATCGACTAGTGGGGGTGGTGCCGTGGCGGTGGCGAGTAAAGTCCGAAATTGAGGGGTTAAGGGTGGGTCTCGTAGACCGAGAATATCAGAACATACAATAACTAGCGAGACCTTTTCCGCTTAAGACTCAAGTTCGGGCTCAGCCCAAATTAGGGTTTACAAATTACAACCATTCCTTTTTAGAGAGAAAAAAAAAACATTTTTAACAAGAAAGAAATAACTATTTTAAATAAACAAATTTCATAGTAATTTGTAAATATTTCACACGGTTCAATTTTTAATTTTTTAATTTGATCTATTTTAATAACTTTTGTTATTAAAACCAACTAATTTATTAATTAATTAGTCAATTTTTTAAATCAATAATTTCTTACAAATTAAAGTAAATAAATTAATTTTATTTAATAATATCTTTTTCAGTTAAATTTTAAATTCTTCAATGACTAAAGGCAATCTCTTTTATCATATTTTAATTTATTTAATTTTATTAAATTTTTATCCAATTTTATGACGATCTAATCTAGGTTAAATTTTAAACCTTAAATCTCTTGTCTTACTAATTTAACTTCCAGTCCAATTTTAAAACATTAGATAAATTTATCTCTTTTCAAAATTTGTCTCACTTTAAAATGATCTTTTTACACGACAATATTCATTCTCCTTTTAAATATTATTAAGTAAGTATCCAAAAATATAAAAGGTCAATTTTATACATATAATTAAAGATAACAATTTTATTTATATGAAAATTAGTTTTAAACCGACTTTTAATTTAATTATTTAATCTCAATTAAAATTTATATTTGATAATTTTAATATAAAAGTGGTAGAAGAGTTTTGAATCTCATAAGTTTTAAGTTGATATAAAATTAATATATTTAATAATATTTTATTACATTATTTAAATTTGATAATTGAAATTTAAATTTTGGGTTCCGTATCAAGTTATCAACTAATTGCTAACTTTGTGCAGGGAATAACATGAGTCAAGATCTTCTGTTCAATTTTATAGTGTCTTATTGTGTTTAATAAATTTCAGTCGTTTATTTATATGAGCTCTTCGTAGGTCCTGCATAAATAAACGTGAGTCTCCGCATAAATAAATAGTTAAAATTTATGAAATAAAATAAGACACCGTAAAATTAAACATAAGATTATGTCCCAAATGGCATGAACGTAAAATTACCCGTCAGCTTGAACAATTCAAACCCCACTGGCTGACATGGCGCATTATGTTGGAGCCACGTCATCATAGAGGTCATTACAGTTGCTGCCGAATAACTGTCACCTATATACTGCATGCTTTCTCGGCGTGACAGTTACTCCTTGTTGTCTTTTGTACTAATACAAGCGCGAACCCAGAGCCAAACACACCCAAGCAATGACGGTAACTTTCTCTTTCTCTCATTATCCAGGAAAACTTCTACATTTTCTCGGAATACCGTGGATTTTTTATTCACTTGCTGTCTATTTGTTTCGGAGTACGTGTAGGAATCGTCTCAGGGGACTACTCTGATGGATCTGATGACGTCGGATCCAGCGTCGTCGAATAAATCAAATGCGGGTTCGGCCACGCAGCAACGGCCTCCTTTGCCGGCTTCGTCGTCTTCGGGCGGGAAGACTATGCTGGGAGAGAGGAAGTCGAAGAGAGCGGCTCTTATGCAGTTGCAAAATGATACTATTTCGGCTGCTAAAGCTGCTTTTCACCCTATCAAAGGCAACATCAGGCCTCAGAAACAAAAACGAACGGTAAATATATACGTTTGTGTATGTACGTGCTTATACATGTATGGTCGATTTCTGGATTTTGGTAACGGAAATAGTTTTTGTATCGCTTCAGCCTGTTTCATATGCATTACTAGCTAGGAATCTTCATGAACTCTCTGCAACGTCTGATCAGGTAAATCTTTTTTGTTTTTTTTTAGTTTTCTTTTGTATACGATTTCGGAATTGTTCTCTACTAATTTTGTGTATCTTTTTCATAATTTCTGAGTAGAAAAGCTCTCAGAAGCTATTAATTAAAAGAGTGTTCCCCAAACTCGCTGTATACAATTCAGTTGACCCGGCATTGGCACCTTCTCTTCTCATGGTATGCGTATGCATTCTCTTGTGGAAAATTTGTGTTAGTGATTGACGATACGATTACCTTTTGGTGCGTGCCTAGCTATTGTTTTGAACTATGAAATGCACCATTCCTTATGATTGGGAAGTAGAGGCCAAGTGAAGCAGTGCCAGTAAAATAAGTTCTTTTCATAACATACAGCTTAATCAGCAATGTGAAGATAGAACTGTGCTACGGTATGTATATTATTACTTGGCTAGAATATTAGCAGATACTGGTTCACAAGGATTAAGCTCAGGAGGTGGAATCCCAACTCCGAACTGGGATGCTCTAGCTGACATTGATGCTAGTGGAGGGGTGACCAGGGCTGATGTTGTGCCGAGAATCGTACAACAACTTTCAGCAGAGGCTACAAATGCTAATATTGAATGTAATGTATTCTTTCAAACTCCTTTAATGATTGAACTTAAATATGAGTGATTAAATATATTAGAATTTTACGTCCCTTGATATTTCATAAATTACTACAATGATTATGAGTGATTTCTTCTACATTCTTTTAACAATCTTGTTATTGATTTTGACTTTAAATTTATCTTGTTTCCTTTCAGTTCATGCACGTAAACTGCAAGCTTTGAAAGCTCTCACTTGTGCTCCTTCAAGCAATGCTGAAATTTTATCCAGACAGTACGAGATTGTATTTGACATTCTTGAGCAGGTTTCATCCGTTCTTTCAGCTGCTGATGTTTTCAAGGATGATACACACCATATTTTCTATCTCCATCATAAAATTTTGAGTCGTATGTAATTCCTCCTCAGAGTGCATAAATCCTGGAATCGCTTTTGATCACTTTGGTACAAGAAAGTAACCCATTTTTCATTTTAGTAACACCTTGTTTTTAGTGTTGGGGGAAGTCGGTGCAAGCAAAGAGAAGTAGCGAATTTAAATTTCTTTTGAAATTGAACAAGCATGTGTACATCTATATACGTGTATTTGGCCACCTAACAACGTCCCTCAAGCTTAAAGACGAAGTTTCAGAAACCTTTTCGCGGTAGATGTCACTCTCGTTTCTGTTATATAATGATCAGAAAGCAGTAGTCCCACATTAGTAATTCTTGATCTTTCAGAATAGCATCCAAAATAAGTTTGTTGAAATGCATGAATAACTTGAACTGTACTCATCTCCAAGTAAACCTTGTGAATTATAAAGTTTGATGTCTCTTGTTTCGTTAAGAATTTTACTCTCTTACCTATGCTTTTTATAATTAGTTCAATGTGAAATAATAATATTCAAAAGTATCATGTTCATATGTTACGGTTTTCAGGTTGGTGATAATCTACAAAAACGAAAGAAAGGTGTACTTGGAATAAAGTTTGGTGATAAGGAGGTAAAGGCATCAACTTATACAATTTTAATCTTTTAATTAGTCGTCAACCTCTGTATACATTGATCTCCACACACAAGATGATAATCCTAGTTTTGCAATCACAGAAATGGTTCATGACATTCCCTTCATGATAAACAAATTTTGTGTTATCATACGATATGATTTTAGAGTGTTGGTACAAAAAAACAGGTATACTTTTCTCCAATGCGGTGCCTTTTTTAAGTGAGCAACGTATGGCCATTCGATGCATTTGTTATTTTTCTTCACCCTCATTGTCTTCTGTAAATAGAAATATCTACTGTCACGGCTCCTGTAATCCAATATCTGTTCGCTTATTATGTGGGACTTGTTCTCTTCTTAATTAGTCTACCATTCGGAGCAATTTACAATATGCTGCTCTAAGTGCATTGAGAAGACTTCCTTTAGATGCTGGAAACCCAGCATTTCTTCTGCGAGCTGCACAGGGGTACATTTTTTGCCTTAATCGTGAATTTCTGGCTCCTTTATTTTGTTTGATTATTATCTTGTTTTAGCTACTTTCACTTATTTATTGCAAATGCATATGTGACGCTTAAACAATGGAAATGACACTCTCTCTCGTAAGTTTTGCTGCTGTCTTCGATTGCTATAAGTTTTGTTTCATTTTGAACTCTTAAGTAGGCTTTTCTTATTTCTGATGAATCGAAAGCTAAATTTGCTGTTTTTCCGTAGGGTTTTCTGTCCTGATCCTGTTGCTGTGAGGCATGGTTTAGGAATTCTCTCTGAGTTGGCAACAAAAGACCCTTATGCAGTTGCGATGACATTTGGTATTTGTCTATCAACTATATTAAAAGAATATTCGTTCACCATGAGACTAGATTTCTTTAAAGGTATAAGATTTGGAAATAATATCACCCGATGATTTCATCTGATTGTTCTGCAGGAAAGCTAGATCAACCAATAGGTATGCTTCTCAAATCCTTTCAGCTAATAATACCATTTTTATTAAAATAAAAAGAAAAGGATAAGAATTACCATTAGCATATCACTTTGAGTTGATATGCCACGTGTTTAGTTTCTTATTTTACTTGCTTCATGCTATTTTAAGTTCGTATCAGTATCTAGTTCCATTGTAGTTCAGTCAAAGTTCTGAAACATTGGTCACTGAGGTCTGCTTGCTTTTCATTTCATATGCAAGCAACTCTTTTTAGGTCATCTACTCTTAAATTTTGCCATGAAATCTCCCTTATCATAGAATAGAGCACTTTTTTTCTGGTCAACTTAGAATCTGCAAGATTTGATTTTGTTGTCAGGGTCAGGGACCATATCTTGTTAAACATGTAGTTGTGTTTGCGGAAGATCTGCATTATGGAATCTATTATGACAGACTACAATCTCATTTCATGGTTGGTGTAACATTGTATAAAACTTTTGATCTTCAGAAAAGCTGCTTCATGCCCTCCATTTGGATGATGTACTTGCCAAAGTTGCACTTGCCAGGTTGTGCCATTCAATATGTAGAGCCCGTGCATTGGATGGTAAGTACAGTTTATTTCTTTGAATAGGAGTCTACAAGTATATTTCGGCTTATTGAAATTTCTGTTTCAGAAAGGCCTGACATGAAATCTCAGTTCAAATCAATTCTTCATCAACTGCTCGTAGATCCCAGTGAAAGAGTTTGTTTTGAAGCAATCTTATGTTTGCTAGGGAAATATGACAACTCAGAGAGGTAATTTCTTTTACTCCTGCTGCATTTGTTTAGGTATTTTGATGGCATGAAATTCTTCTGCCACTACTTTTTCTTTCTTCTATCAGTCTGTTACGCAATTGTAATAAGCTAAAATGGAGTGATGGAATGATTATAGATTGTGGTGAAATGAAACCGATACCAGTCTAAATTTGCTTTGGTTTCCGTTGCCTTTTTGGCTACTTCTGCAGCATCTGATTCTGCTTACTTGTACTTACAGGACCGAAGAGAGGGCTGTAGGGTGGTACAACTTAAGCAGAGAGGTGATGAAGTTGCCGGAAGACAAGAAATCAAAGGGCTCGAAAGACATTCCTCAAAAAACTAGGCAGCCACAAACTCTCCTTAAACTTGTGCTAAGGAGGTTGACTGAACACATTATTCTTCTGTCTCTCCAACGTCTAACTTTGTTTAGCTGAATTTAGATAGACTTCTTAGATGCTGGTTTATAAAGTCGATCAAACATTGGTTAGAGTTATGCCTTTTTTTCTTTTTCCTTCTATTACTTTGATTGAATAGGTTGGAGAGTTCTTTCCGTAGTTTCTCAAGGCCAGGGCTTCATGCTGCAGCAAGAGTTGTTCAGGAGATGGGAAGAAGTCGTGCTGCTGCTTTTTCGTTGGGCTATGACGACATTGATGAAGAGGTTAATGTTTCTGCAGATGATTCAGATTTTAGTGAAAACCCGTATGCACCAGGTAATTTTTGTATTGATCTTCTTCTGTCTCCCTTCTTTTCTTTTCTTGATTCTTTTAACAATTTATGGTCAGGCATTGGGAACTTAACGTTACTTCTCTTTAGCTTCATTTTCAGTGTCTTCTCCGTTCCAACCTTTAACCATAAATGAGTTTGATTTTTTATATGATCATTTCTCCCCGTGTTTACAGAAATTCTCTTTCCAACGTGACCATTCCGTGGAATGCCCTTGAGTATAAGCATTCCGTAGTTTATTTACATAGTTTATAAGCGATATGTAAAGTTTCCTTTTAGTGATGTTTACCTTAATGCAGTCTTTTTCCCTTTTTCCCTCCTCTCTGTGCTTGTTTAGGTGCTGGAAAAGCTGCAAAATCTAGTGTAACAGTTGCCTACAATACAGTCCCGAACTTGCTAGCTTCTTTAATGGAGGTAGTACGGACAACTGCAGCATGCGAGTGTGCTTATGTTCGAGCAATGGTAATCAAGGCACTAATATGGATGCAAAGCCCACATGAATCGTTTGAAGAACTAAAAAACATTATTGCATCAGAGCTTTCTGATCCTGCTTGGCCAGCAACAATAGTAAATGATGTTTTACTTACGTTACATGCTCGTTTTAAGGTATGCAATTCATCTTACAAGTGCAAGCCAACTTCGTATCAAATTCAATCAAGTCTCAAGCGCTTGTAATTGGACTGAAATTCACACTTTTAAGATTATAATTTTATCAGGAAATAACGGCGGAAAACTGAAACCATGCTATCGAAATACAATTTGACACGAGTTTAAGTATTAAAAAACTGAACTCGGATTCATTGAAGCTTATTCCAACCTAGTTATGATTTTCAAAGATACTTTCATTTTATTTTTGTGATGTTTAGGCAAAGTTGTGAATTGTAGTTCTGTCGTTTGTTTATTCCCCAGGCTACTCCAGGTATGGCTGTTACTCTGCTTGAAATCGCAAGGATCTTTGCTACAAAAGTCCCAGGAAAGATTGATGCTGACGTTTTACAACTACTCTGGAAAGTATGCTTTAACTTGAGATTAGATTCGTTAATTGTCTGATTATGAGAAGCAAAATCAATTAGACGTAGAAACTGGTTACAATAGATAAGGCTGATTAAGTCGTTGGACTTTTGTTTGTAGACATGCCTTATTGGAGCTGGTCCTGAAGGAAAACACACAGCTTTAGAAGCAGTCACTATAGTTCTTGATCTACCACCTCCACAGCCTGGATCAATGCTAGGACTTACGTCAGTAGATAAGGTTTCTGCATCTGATCCAAAGTCAGCTCTGGCATTGCAGCGATTAGTCCAAGCAGCAGTAAGAATCTTGCGCATATTACACTTATTCTTCATATAAACTCTATAGTTGATTCAAGAAATGCAACAGAGAGAGTAGTTTTGTATTAGTTAGACACAAATTTTAATATCTTTAAATGATGAACATACAGGTATGGTTCCTTGGAGAAAATGCAAATTATGCTGCTAATGAATATGCCTGGGAATCTTCAACCCCTCCTGGTACTGCACTGATGCTGTTAGATCCAGATAAAATGGTTGCTGCTGCCAACTCTCGTAACCCCACTCTGGCTAGTGCATTGACTCGACTTCAAAGGTGTGCTTTTAGTGGGAGCTGGGAGGTATTATATTCCATCTAAAACACCTTTTAATTTGCATTGGCTTGAATAAGTATGAAAACAAAATGGAAAGAAATCCCAAACTGCACATTCAACTTCTGCCTTATAAGGTCCAAACTTGAGTTCGAATTTAATTCATAAGTTTGAACTTTATCTTAAATCCGATTGCACCTTAGAAAAACAACCTCAAATTTTAATTTGATTAGAGTTTGATAAAAATTTGAGTTCGGTTTGATTCGAACCAGGATGAGTACTAAAATATTTCACACTTAAAAAGGTGACTTGCCTCCATAACTTGTTATGCAGCAGCAGTATCATCAGATGGAGTTTGACCATTGTCTATGTCAACTAGATTCTTGCATACCAGTCTCTAATTTAGTAGAAAATCTTCAACTTGATATATCTTCTCAACTATATAAGATAGAATAGCCATCTTTTATTAGGAATAGTATACAGTTATATGCACACCCTCGTAACCATTTTTCAGTCGCAAGTAAAGACTGAAAGCTTTAGTAACTGAAGTTTAACTCGATACTGTGATACGAAAAGTATCCCTGTTATTGTTGGTCATTATTTATTTTCGTTCTCTCGTTTGTTTGAGTCTCATTATAGGTCCGCATTGTTGCTGCGCAAGCCCTAACGACCATGGCCATTAGATCTGGTGAGCCCTTTAGGCTACAAATCTATGAGTTGTTAAATGCTTTGGCACTTGGTGGAGAACAGTCCCAATTATCAGAATTGCATTTTAGTAATGGCGAAGATCAAGGAGCTAGTGGTACTGGTCTTGGAGTTTTAATCAGTCCAATGATAATGGTGTTGGATGAAATGTACACAGCCCAAGATGAACTGATCAAGTAAGTGCCTGAATCTATTGTCTGTGGAAGTTACAGTTTCCTTTTCCTGGGTTTCAGTAAATATTGTCATTATATGCAGGGACATTCGCTATCATGATAATGCAGGTAAGGAATGGACTGACGAAGAGCTGAAGAAACTTTACGAAACACATGAGAAGTTGCTAGATCTTGTTTCGCTGTTCTGTTACATTCCAAGAGCGAAGTATCTTCCTTTGGGGCCAATAAGGTATGAATAAAAGATTGTTTAGCAGCTGTGGTTGAGTTCCATGATATGTTCAAACTATTTTTCAGTTCTCCTGTCGTATTATTGTACTATGAAATATACTTGGCAGTGCTAAACTTATTGACAACTACCGCACAAAGCACAACATAAACGCATCAACTGGATTTAATGATCCAGCTTTCGCCACTGGAATTTCTGAACTCATTTATGAGTCTAAACCAGCACCTATTGAGCCTGATACCCTTGACGATGATCTGGTTAATGCCTGGGCAGCAAACCTTGGGGACGATGGGTTGCTAGAGAGCAATGCTCCTGCAATGAACAGGGTAAGAAAATTCCTCACTTTTCACATAATGATATTCTTATCAAATAAAAGATCTATATCATTTATTGTGATAATGAAATCCATGATTAATGATCATTAAGTTGTTTTGTGTTTCCATGCCAGGTCAATGAATTTATTGCTGGAAATGGAACTGATGCTCCTGATGTGGAAGAAGAGAACATCTTTGCCAGACCTTCAGTTGGGTATGATGATATGTGGGCCAAGACCCTTTTAGAGCCATCCGAATTAGAGGTACAACTGTTGCAGATAACTCTTTGTTTTCTTCCATTATAGGGTACTGGTCGTGACTAATGCAGTTGATTGGATTTGCAGGAAGATGATGTGAGGTCATCTGGCTCATCTTCCCCAGACTCAACAGGATCAGCTGATACTTCAATGTCTTTCCACTATGGAGGAATGAACTACCCTTCATTGTTCAGTTCACAGAAAAAGGATCATGGAAAGTCTCAAACACCGGTAAAATTCATATCTTATAATGTATTAAGAGCTGCATAATTCTTGTCATGCCTTAGTTTCTTACAGTTACTTATCTTGCACCTGAGCTGATGTTGAATCATTTTCAGCCAAGGGAAGAGCCTCCATCCTACGGATCAGCTGTCTTGCAAAGATACGAGTCATTTGAGAACCCCTTGGCTGGCCGTCAGAATTATGAACCTCCGAGCTATGAGTCGCAGGATGAGGAACCCGTTTCTTCTGCAACTCCACAATTCGGATCAGCACTATATGACTTCACTGCCGGTGGAGATGATGAGGTAAGTCTCACAATTCGGGTCAGACTATATGAATTCCCGATCCTTTATCTAAAGAAATAAGATCTTAGAATTATTTACACTTGGTTCCAGATATTGCTTAAAATACAGTTTCCCTACTTGCAGCTTAACTTAACAGCAGGTGAAGAGCTCGAAATCGAGTATGAAGTTGATGGATGGTTCTATGTAAGTTTTCTGAAATGGTTGGAGCATACTTTGGTTTTTAATGTTTCATGCCTCAAAACATATCTCAAAACACATCCTGACAACACACTCTCTTTCATTTTCTATTACCCTGATTTGTTACATTTACATCAAACATATCCTCTGCATTCTGCAATCCTTCATAAACTTATGATCGTAACTGCAATCTCAGATGGCAATTTAAAACTAAGCTGACAACCCACACATAGCATATTCTTTCAGTTTTTATCTCTTCCTCTTACTATTCTTTCTTTGCCACCGAGCATATCCAATCCCAAAGACCAGGTTTTGCCTTTAGGAATTCGTGTAGGTGGCTAATCGCTTAATCTGAACATGTTATGGCAGGTCAAGAAGAAACGACCTGGAAGAGATGGAAAAATGGCTGGACTTGTACCTGTGCTTTACATCAGTCAATCGTGAGACGGGACGTTATCGAAAGATCAAAAGCTTTCCAAAGCAAATTTGTTTTTCTTTTCCATGGATATTTCTAGGACAATCATTTAAAGATTAATTGAGAATGAAGCAGAATCAAGTTTTTCTTTTAATGAAAGAAGTTCAAGATTAATAACTACATTTTAGGTATGCTAATTGCAACGTGACAATACGGAGCGTCATCGCATAATGTCACCATTGAAAAATTATAGATATCACAATTTATAGAAGATAATTAATTAAATGTTTTTAAAAATCATATAATTTTATTTTTCATATTTGTTGAAAAATTTTTTTTTTTTCACAACAGTCTGAGCTTAAGTTTAACTCAGACTTGACTTGATTTTTTTTATTTTAATATAAATTAAAAAATGTTTTTTTCACAACAATTATCGAAACTCTAATAGGGTCTAGATAGCTTGAGTGCAAGCCCAATCTCTAGGTTAACCCAGGCCTGACCCGACCCGAGGCACCCAAATTACTATCCTTAAACGTATGCAATGGTTTAGGTTAACATATAATTAAAATATAAAATATTTTTATCTTTAAGTTATTTTATTGTAGAATGAATACACATGCTATTTATATAAAGTAAAAACTAAATAAAATTTTACAAAACATATAACTTTTTTTTACTTAAAGAAACTCAACTTATCAATTTCTTATGATGCATGGCATAAAACTTAACCTGTTTAAATATATCTAAAATTTATAACTAAGTAAAAGCTGGGTTTTTATTTTCAGGAAATTTACCATTTCAGACTTATTTAAATAATATTGATAAATATGTTCCAAATTATATAAACCAACCAATGATCCAAAAATCAACCCGTTTAATCGTAAAAATTTAGAACTGTTCAATTTTTAAGTTCGATTTACTTTAATAATTCTTATTGTTAAAACAATTAATTTATTATTTAATGAATAAATTTTATAAATTAATAAATCAATTAATTTTACATAATTTTTAATTAAAATTTAAATTCTTAAATAATTAATAACAATTTCTTAATTTTAGTTAATTTTAACCTAACGATCTAATTTTGATTAAATCTTTAAACCTTAAATTTTTATTTCATTAATTTAACTTTTGATCAAAATTTTAAAATATTAAAACCAACTAAAATATACAAATATTAGCATTTATTAATTATTCCATCAAATTGGATATTAGCCAAAATAAAAGACTTTGTAACATTGGTTAAATACTAAAACATTAAACTAATAAAAATGAAGAATTATTACTGCTCCGTTAATTATCAACTTGAGCTACATTTCTCTGCCCTAAATCTTCCATGGATTCGTGACCGTACGATTAAGGCCAGAGTTTCAGATTCTTCAACGTGGGTCTCTCTTGAAGCGGTACTATGCCCATAATCACGATTCATGATTGTTCATAACTTGAAATTAGTATATTGGCAGCACAAAAAGTACAGCTTTTGCTCTCTTTACATTCCTAAAGTTTCAAGCTTTTGTACCAAAAATCAGTACCCAGTTGAAAAGGAAGCGATTATTCTTCCAAATGTAGTGTGTTTTGAGTTTACCTTCATTCTAAAATTGATGCCCAATTCTTCTTTTGGCATAAAACCCAATTCAAGTCCGTGTCTGTAGGTTCAATGATATGATATTTCAGGTTTTTGTTTACGCTTTTTAAGGTGTCGGATTCAGCGGGAAGAACTTTCTTTTGGTGATACGCTCATGTGGGTTTTACGCAGGTTGTAAGGTTTAGGCAACAAGCAGTGTTGGTTCCGTATCAAAGAGAGCATTGTGGTGCCTTTGAAGGATCAAGTGGTGGGTTCTTTTTGTTAATGGTTTTTGGTAAGTGACTCTGACTAGTTTTATGGAGAAAGGAGTGTAGAGACAATTGACTGATAGAACAAAGGAAGAAATAGTCTCAATTTATCTTCCTAATAAGCTCTTAGCAGTTTACTTGTATAATGCTTGGATGTCTAATTCAAAGCTCTTGAGATTATTCAATAAAGCCATCCCTGCAAGCTCAATTTCAATCCAAAATCAAGGAATTGCCAAGAAAATCTCTAAAACCCTCATCAAATCTGGCCTCAAACCCCTCCTAAATGCACCACCTTTACTCTCTTTTCTCAATTCAGACATCATCAATTGTATCCTTTCTGACCCAAATGTCTCCCCTTACTTGTGTTTGTCTTTCATTAACTTTCTTCAAAGAGAGCAACCCCTTGTTGCTTCTAAACCTCACTTGGAATCATATATAATCCTCGTATTAAGATTGTATAAGGCTAGAAAATTTGCAGAAATGAAGAATGTTTTAACTTTTACTGTTACGGAGGATGATCTTCGATGCCCGATAGCGGATTTGGTTTCTTTGGTTGAAAGTAGATTTGATGAGCCTAACTTTGTCGAGAAGTTGTGTGACATGTTGTTTAGAGTTTATGCTGATGTTAGTATGTTTGAATACGGTTTGGAGGTCTTCAATTATATGGTGAGCAACGGATTAAAGATTGATGAGAGGTCTTGTATTGTTTCTTTGCTTGCTTTGAAGAGATGTGGTAAAATGGAAGCATGTTTGAATCTATTTGAAAAGATGCTCGAGTCTGATGTAGAGATTACAGTATATTCTTTGACGATTGTGATTGATGCGTTATGCAAGAGTGGAAAGGTTCAAAGGGCTAAAGATTTGTTGATCGAAATGAGTGCTAAAGGGATTAAACCTACTACTGTCACTTATAACACACTTCTAAATGCATATATAAAGATAATGGATTTTGGGGGTGTTAATGAGATGTTGAAGTTGATGGCAATGGAGGAAACTGTTTACAATGCTGCTACGTATACAATCCTTATTGATTGGTATGGAAGTAATGGGAAATTTGCTCAAGCTGAGAAGTTGTTTGAAGAAATGCACGAATGGAAAGTAGAACCAGATGTTCATGTTTATACTTCAATTATTTGCTGGAATTGCAAGGCTGGAAACTTGAGAATGGCGTTTATGTTATTTGATGAAATGGCTGAAAAAGGGATTGCTGCTAATGTTCATACATATGGAGCTTTGATTGATGGTGTTTGCAAGGCTGGGAAATTGGAAGCTGCAGAAATATTGTTGAATGAAATGCAAAGTAAAGGGTTTGATGCTAATCAAGTCGTATTTAATACTCTTATTGATGGATATTGCAGAAAAGGGTTCATAAATAAGGCTATAAAGGTGCTGGCTGTGATGGAAAAAAAGGGATTTAATGAGGATATCTTCACTCATAATATCATTGCTAGTGGTTTATCTAAACTAAATCGACAAGATGAAGCAAAAAGATGGTTATTTTCAATGTTGGAAAAAGGTTTGATGCTTAATGTTGTGAGCTATACTACCTTGATTGACATGTATTGCAAGGAGGGGAATTTTGTTGAAGCAAAGAGGCTCTTTAGGGATATGGAGCAAAACGGAGAAAGGCCTAATGTTATCACTTACAATGTTTTAATTGATGGTTATAGCAAGAAAGGGAAAATGAAGGAAGCTTATGAGCTAAGAGAAAAGATGGAAGCTCAAGGACTGATGCCTGACATATATACATACACATCACTTGTCCATGGTGAGTGTAACTTTGGTCTGGTAGACAAGGCCCTGAAAATGTTCAATGAAATTCGTAAGAAGGATCTAATCATGAATGTGGTCACTTACACAACAATGATATTGGGATTGTCCAAGGAAGGAAGATCATCAGAAGCTTTTAATTTGTATGAGGAAATGATTGGGGCTGGCCTCACACCTGATGAAAAACTATATGCTGCACTTGTGGGCAGCCTTCACAAAGCTTAACTGTAGCTCGTTTGGAAGGATATCCACCATTCTGCACTTCAGTTAGGTACGGTTTTATTTGGTCAAGGAGACTTTTGAAGTATTAAGAAGTGTTTTTTTGGTATTTATTTTCCTTTATTATATGGTTGGTATTGTTGTGGCCCTGTGGATAAATGAAATTCAATGAATTCATAGGATAGTATTGCTTGGTTTCTAAATACTTTGTCTCCACTTCCCAGATATAGCATGCTTTTGATATTCAATTCTCTTGCTGGGATTATCTTACTATGCAATTTAATGACCGTATCAAACTTATTAAACCTATCACACGAAAGAACAACTGGAAAACATCAACAGGTTGGAGTGATCCAACTGTTTCCCCTTGAAGATATGTGTTGGGGAATAGGAAATCTAGAAAATTCGGCAGTGTGGGGATTTGAGGGTAAAGTGGGAATGAGAGGGAGAGATGAGTCATGTGAGTGTGGAAGTTAGTTAGAAGGAGAGAATAAAAGGTTGTTAGGGGAAGAATGAGAGGCATTCGGTTATGTTCATTGGAAAGGAAATTGTGTGGAGATTGCTAGCTCTCGAAGTCTAGCTGTGGAATAACAATTCCCAGGGTTTCTTCCTATCTACTCTATAATTCTTCCTATTCTTCTGCTGCTTTTGTGTGTTTGTTGAAGTGTAAATCTCGGTTGTGTGAGTTTGGTCACTGTTAGAGCAGTAGGTCTCTAACAATATGTATGATATGAAGTCAGCCCCTGCTGAGCCAATGCCATTGAAGATGATGTGGTTGGTGTCCTCGTCAAAAATCTTCCTGTTGATGGGTTTATAGAAAACGATGCTTCTGCAATGAACATGGTGAGAGTCTTCCTCCATTTTTTTATAGTTGAAATATGAGTCTCGCAATGTATGCTAACAAGACGAACAATAAAATGAGAAAGCGAAAGATGAAAGATTATGTGGTTTGATACAGAAATTAAAGGTGTGCATTGGCTTACTGTTGAGTTACTTATCATTCCTGCTGTTTTTATGAATTCTTATATATCGATTTGTGATATTTTCTTCCTGGAACAACTCTAACTGATAATAGTCCTTCAAGAACAATGGAAGATAATTAATACAGAATATATGATGTAGCATGGTGGTAATTATCCACAAAGTTCTACTGTGTGGCCTTTAGGGATGACAAGTTGCAGGGGTTAACCTCTTTAAATTATGAGAATTCAGATCACATTAATCATAATGATTTATATTTGTATGTTTGGAATAAATTGAGCATCCCTTCTTATGTCACATAGTGGACTTCTGTTTCTTCCGTTTTGACATTTCCTTTCAATGAACTTACTGCTGGTAATGGAACCAGAAGCTTTCAGGATATGGACAAAGAGAACATTGTGACCAAAGAATCCTCTGTGGGTCACCGTTGCTCGACTTAGAAAGGCGAACATCTGGGCAAGGGAAACTACAGTGCGCTTCGTGCAAACGACTTCCTTTTTTGTTTTTCTTTTCATGATATATCAATCAGAATGGAGACCGTTTCAGAACTATCCAAATTAGAGGTACGAAGTATCACAGATAACACTTGCTTTTCTTCCCTGTTTAAGGATGTTTTCGCCTTCTGAACTAACACAGTTAACTGATCAACATGAACCCATCCGGCTGATCAGCTTTCCTAGATTCAGCAGAGGATCAACTAAAGTTTCCATGTCTTTCCATTTGGGAGGAATGAGCTACCATGATGACGTCGTTCAAAAGCCTAGTCGATGCCCAGTTGCCATTATTGAGACCATACAGAAGATTCTTGCAATATAAAATTAAGCAGTTCCTGAAGTTCCATCAAGATGGGAACACTCTCCACTTCAATGTATCATTCTTGTAGCTGAAACTCAATGAAGATGATGATCAAACGAACCACAAGTTCTAACATTATAAAATTATTCTACTCTTTAACAAATACTTAAACAAACATTAATTAATCCAGGAAAGATCTTTAAAGTATTATCATGTGATATTTTTCATGTTCAATAAGTACTGCTAAGAAGTTGGTCACAACAATATAACATAACAAAGGGCCAAAGGGCCTATTTGATAATTTGGAAATTGAGGTTAGTTATTAGTGGGTTAATATAATTGATTTGACTAGCAAATAATATTAATTATTTATTTAAAATGTTTGATAAAATTAAATATTTAGTATCAACTATTTATATGTAAAATAACTTGTGAGGCATAGCTTACAAAAAATTAATGAGGACATGAGTTCTTCTATCATATAGGAATTTTTGAGAAGTTATTAGATAAGAATTCATGTATAATTCCTTGCATGTGCTTATTGTTGTATATTCTTTGTCTATTATTTGGTATCAATTTATGTGAATTTAAATCATTATATTAATATTTTATGCAAGAATTAACTTAAATGCATGTATAATAATAACTTGGAACTAATAATTTTATGAATTTTACGTGGAAACATCTTGTTTGAAATAATATAGTTATTCAATTCATAGTATAGTGATGTTGGGATACGAAAAGAAAAATCTTTATATAAGGAATATAACCTCATCTTGTTTACGTAAATGTTATTAATCGACAACAACTGATTGAATTTTTAAGAATAGTAAGTAATTTACCGAACGTCATTTGATTTTTCCTAGTATACTTTTAAAACAAGCAATTGAAATCATTTTTAAAGTTTGTTTTTCTTTCATCATAAATGCATTTTGCAAAACAATTACAATGTTAAACTAGAATTGAAAATTATTGGTTAAATCTTAATTTTATGTTTACGTTTCAATTTATTTAAAAAATCAGTCAAAATTAAATAAATTGAATTTATTTGTCTATGTTCAAAACAAAAATAATTATTTAAATTAATATTAGAAACTAAATTGAAAATTGTAGCAGTTAATGAGCATAATTTTTTAATTATATGAAAATGTAATCTCTTAATAAAATTAGTCTTATTTTATAACAAAATTAAATTTTTAAAGATTTTATCTATTAAAATTAGCATTAAAATAATTTTTAGACATAATAACTATTTGTAGAAACTTTTTATGTTTAAAATATTTAAACATAAAAGTTTATTTTAATTTAATGATTTAATTCTTCTTAATTACAAAATTTGGTAGCGGATTTTGTATTGTACAACACCAAATCTAATGATAATTTTTTAAAAATCCAAATCAATAATACTTATTTTATTTAATTAAAAATGAAACAATTTTTAAAAATAATGATACTAATATGAAATACAAATTTTATTAAAGAAAAATTTCAACTTGATTTAATTTTGAAAAAAATTAGAGTATTTATTTTTATTTCGAAGAAAACGTTCATCATGTTAGAGTTTTAAAAACAACAATTAAGTTCAATCTGCCAATTCAATCAGCTGATTACTAAATATGATCATCAACTGTTTGACATAATCAAACAATCAAATATCTATTAATTTGTCAAAAAATAGTTGATTAGCTATTTATCAGCTGTGTTAAATTCCTTTTTTGTTAGGGTTGATTCATTAAATAATTTATTTCAACCGCATAATTTATTGATTATTATATATGTTTTAGTATGATAATCAAGTTTAACATTATTTTAATTTAGATTTAAGCTGACAAATTAAATTTGTTTTGACTCTCCTCGCACTAACTCTTTTTCTCTCTCTAAAATTAACACAGTATTTAATGGAATTAGGGAGTGAGCTTTGGTTGTCGCTTAATCAGTAATCGCATTTCAGATAGCTAATTATCTCTTCTTCTCCGATCAGCTCCTCTATGAATTCATTCATCCAATCATGTTCCAATCAATATCATCATCATGCTTCTTCCGCTGCCTATAAACTTCTCTGGCAGTACCATATTTTCGTTGATATTCAGATACCAGTCCTTCGGCCTGGTTAATATAATACCAAAACATCTTATGGCATGGGATTGGGAATGCCAATGACTCACGTATAAGATAAAAGTGTACTTATCATGCCTTATGCATGCTCTTTGGTTTTGGTTAGGTCATTCGGTGACTCTTCCTGCGCATTTAACGCCGGAGTTAACCTATGTTTGTGCTACGTTAATTTTCAACTTGAACTACGTCTATCTACCCTAATTGTTCCCTGGATTTGTCAATTGTGACTGTCCGATTAAGGCCAGAGTTTCAGATTCTTCAACGTGGGTCTCTCTTGAAGTGGTACTATGCCCATAATCATGTTTGTTCATAACTTGAAATTAGTATATTGGAGCTTAAAGTTCTGCTTTTTACCTCTTTATATCCCTAAGTTTAAAGCTTTTGTACCAAAAATCAGTACCCAGTTGAATAGTAAGGGATTATTGTCCTAAATGTAGTACGTTTCAGTTTACCTTCATTCTAAAATTGATGCCCAACTCGCCTTTTGGCATAAATCCATGTCTGTAGGTTCAATGATATGATGTTTCAGGTTTTTTATTTTCATTTTTGTTTAAGCTTTTTAAGGTGTAGGATTCAGGGGGAAGAACTTTCTTTTAGTGACATGCTCATATGGGTTTTTTGCAGGTTATAAGGCTTAGGCAACAAGCAGTGTTGGTTCCGTATCAAAGAGAACATTGTGGTGGCTTTGAATGATCAAGTGGTGGATTGGCTTTGTTAATGATTTTTGGTAAGTTACTCCGACTAGTTTTGTGGAGAAAGGAGTGTATAGACCATTGACAGATAGAACAAAGGAAGAAATGGTCTCACTTCTTAATAAGCTCATACCAGTTTACTTGTATAATGCTTCCATGTCTAATTCAAAGCTCTGGATATTATTCAATAAAGCCATACCTGCAAGCTTAATTTCAATCCATAGCCAAGGAATTGCCAAGGAAATCTCTAAAACCCTCATCAAATCAGGCCTCAAACCATTCCTAAATGCACCACCCTTGCTCTCTCATCTCAATTCAGACATCATCAACTTTGTCCTTTCTGACCCAGATGTCCCCCCTTACTTGTGTATGTGTTTCATTACCTTTCTTCAAAGAGAGCAACCCCTTGTTTCTTCTAAACCTGACTTGGAATCGTATATAATCCTCATATTAAGATTGTATAAGGCTAGAAAATTTGCAGAAATGAAGAATGTTTTAACTTTTACTGTTACGGAAGATAATCTTCGATGCCCGATATCAGATTTGGTTTCTTTGGTTGAGAGTAGATTTGATGAGCCTAACTTTGTCGAGAAGTTGTGTGACATGTTGTTTAGAGTTTATGCTGATGTTAATATGTTTGAATACGGTTTGGAGGTCTTCAATTATATGGCAAGCAATGGGTTAAAGATTGTTGAGAGGTCTTGTAGTGTTTCTTTACTTGCTTTGAAAAGATGTGGTAAAATGGAAGCATGTTTGAATCTATTCGAAAAGATGCTCGAGTCTGGTGTAGAAATTACAGTATATTCTTTGACTATTGTGATTGATGCATTATGCAAGAATGGAAAGGTTCAAAGGGCTAAAGATTTGTTGATCGAAATGAGTGCTAAAGGGATTAAACCTACTATTGTCACTTATAACACACTTCTAAATGCTTATACAAAGATAATGGACTTTGGGGGTGTTAGTGCGATGTTGAAGTTGATGGAGATGGAGGAAACCGTTTACGATGCTGCTACATATGCAATCCTTATTGGTTGGTATGGAAGTAATGGGAAATTTGCTCAAGCTGATAAGTTGTTTGAAGAAATGCAGGAAAGGGAAGTAGAACCAGATCTTTATGCTTATAAGTCAATTATTTTCTGGAATTGCAAGGCTGGGAAAGTAGAAGCTGCTGAAATATTGTTGAACAAAATGCAAAGTAAAGGGTTTGATGTTGATCATGTAGTATTTAGTACTCTTTTTGATGCATATTGCAGAGGAGGGTTCATAGATAAGGCTTTAAAGGTGCTGGCTGTGATGGAAAAAAAGGGATTCATTGGGGATGTCTTCGCTTATAATATCATTGCATGTGGTTTGTCTAAACTAAAACGATTAGATGAAGCAAAAAGATTGTTATTTTCAATGTCGGAAAAAGGCTTGATGCTTAATGTTGTGAACTATAATACCTTGATGAACATGTATTGCAAGGAGGGGAATTTCGTTGAAGCAAAGAGGCTCTTTCGGGATATGGAGCAAAGGGGAGAAAGGACCAATGTTATCACGTACAATACCTTGATCAACATGTACTGCAAGGAGGGGAATTTTGTTGAAGCAAAGAGGTTCTTTCGGGATATGGAGCAAAAGGGAGAAAGGCCTAATGTTGTCACGTATAGTACCTTGATCAACATGTATTGCAAGGAGGGGAATTTTGTTGAAGCAAACAGGCTCTTTCGGGATATGGAGCAAAAGGGAGAAAGACCTGATATTATCACGTATAACGTTTTAATTGATGGTTATAGCAAGAAAGGGAAAATGAAGGAAGCTTATGAGCTAAGAGAAAAAATGGAATCTCAAGGACTGATGCCTGACATATATACATACACATCACTTGTCCATGGTGAGTGTAAATTCGGAGTGGTAGACAAGGCCCTGAAAATGTTCAACGAAATGCGTAAGAAGGATCTAATCATGCATGTGGCCACTTACAGAGCAATGATATTGGGATTGTCTAAGCAAGGAAGATCATCAGATGCTTTTAATTTGTATGAGGAAATGATTGGGGCTGGCTTCGCACCTGATGAGAAAGTATATACTGCAGTTGCGGGCAGTTTTCACAAAGCTTAACTGTGGATCTAAAGCGTTCGGAAGGATATCCACCATTCTACGCATTAAGAAGTGCTTTTGGTATTTATTTTCCTTTATTATATTGTTGGTATTGCTGTGGCCCTCTGGATACATGAAATTCAATGAATTCGTAGTACAGTATTGCTTAGTTTGAGCTGACTTCATATCTCAAATATGATACACCACTTATATCGATTTACTGCAGTGTTTATCCAGCAAAGTTTGTACACCACTTATACCGATTCACTGTCTCGGTGCTGACCTTGGCCGGGACATTCAACAAAAGAGCAATCAGAAAATGTATTTAAAGCTGAAGTAAGTTTGGATAACGACCATCCATTGCTTCTGTGAAAAATTCGAACTTGGAACAAGTCATATCCAACGTCCCTCCAAACTCTCTGCCTCAAATAATGACTTCAAAAGTTTAATAAAAATAAAATGTTGAATCCAACAGAAGATCCAACTTAAAGACTTTCTGTTCGAAAGAACACAGTACCTATGCCAATGTGACCTTTTCTAAACCTGTTGTCTTGGAAGCACAAAGTATTCACCTGCAGTAAGAGAGTATTGCAGGGAAATTAAACTATTTATATACAACTAGAATGTCAGTGAAATAACCACACAACATAATATTTGATAACGAAATTCGACCAAATTGTGCCTACGTCTTCAGAGTTACTGTGTACCCTTTTATTGGGGAGAAAAATAAACACTTACAAGTGTTTACACTCAACACTCAAAACTCTAGTTTTTACACTCTTTCTTAAACCCTTACCCCGATACACTCCAAAATTACTCACAAAGAAAAAACTTACGACTCTTAGTATTTCTCTTACTCACCAAATGAGAAGAACTAACAGACTGTTTGGAAACCTTCGAATTGAATTCATTAACGAATTGGATTCAATTACATTAATGAAGTTGGGATTTAATTCAATTTACACTGTTTGGAACAAATCTAGTAATATTAAAATTGAATTCAATTACACTGTTTGGAACAAATCCATTAATATTAGAATTGAATTCAATTACACTGAATTCAAGTACACTGTTTGGAACAAATCCAATAAGATTATAATTGAATTCAATTATTTCATATGATACATTAATCACGATTAAAAATAATATTATCCAAAATAAAATTAATTTAGATAGATTTTAATTATTCAAATAAGTGTCATTCTTGACTTTCAAAGGTACTTAATAATAATAATAATAATAATAATAATAATAATAAGAAGAAGAATAAGAATAAGAATAAGAATAAGAATAGAAATAATAATAATAATAATAATAATAATAATATTAATATTAATATTAATAATAATAATAATATTATTATTATTATTATTATTATTATTATTATAAATCTATAAATAAATAATTACATAAATAACAACAAGTAATAATAATATTGAATTTAATAATGTTATGAATAATAACATTAAATAATAGACAAGCATAAGTGAAAGGAAATGGCTCACGAGGGCGAGCCCCTCACCCTCGCGAGCTTGCTTAGTTTTATATTTTTATTTTAATTAATTAAATTTATTTTAATCTCTTATATAATTTTATAAATAAATTATTAATTACATAAAATGAAACATTTTAAAATTAACTTTTTATCTAAAACTTAATATTTATGTAAATTATTTTTACTTATTAAATCAAATATAAATTGAAATTTATATGTTTTGAAGATAATTTGATAATATATTAATGAAATTATATTATAAAAATATAATTGAATGAATATAAAACAATTGAATTAATAATATAATTTTATATTTATTATAAAAATATAAAATATAAAACATGAATTGAATTATAAAACTCAATTCATGTTGGAATGGATGAGTTGGTTGTGAGATTTAAAAGAGGTGCCAGCAGCAACTTTGGGTTCAATTCACGTGGTTTTTAACGTGAATTCAACCCCTTAAGAAAGTGAGTTTTGAATCCATACAAGAACTCAACTCATGCTCAAAGTTAAGTTCCAAACAGATGAACTGAATTCAATCTCAAGATTGAATTCAATTCATCACATTCCAAACAGGGTGTAAGAGTTTTACACTCTAATATTTTCTTTGCTTGGGATGATTTCAATGGAAGAGAGAGGGGGTTTATTTATAGTTGTTGAGCCACCCCGTCCCTCACTTATTTTCAATGTGAGACAAAGTCCTTTACAATATAAAACTAACAATCTCCCACTTGAAGATTGATTTCAATATGTCTTCACACCTAGATGATGCAGTAGCTCGTTTAGATCTTGTCACTCTTGCAGACCAACTAAAGTTGTGCGCAACTTCAGTTTCTCGATTTTCACCACCTTAGTTAGCATGTCTGCAAGATTTTTGCTTCTAAGGATCTTCTGAAGTGTTAACACTTCATCTTCTAACAAAGACCTGATGAAATGATAACGAACACGGATATGCTCGGTTCTGGAGTAGAATGCTAGATTCTTAACCAAATGAATTGCACTTTGACTGTTACTATATAACACATTCTTCTCCTGCATGAAACCTAACTCTGACAACAAATTTTGAAGCCAAATCATCTCTTTGCTAGCTTCGGTTATTGCCATGTACTCAGCTTCTGTAGTAGATAATGCAACAATCTTCTGAATTTGCGATATCTAACTCACATTTGTTTGGCACATGAAGTCGAGAAGACCTTCTCAACTCAGGAACAAGAAAGGTAGACTGTAGTGATTCAGGCTGGGCTTCTTCTTCAACAAATTCCTCTGATAGAGGATTTACTTCCATTTGTCTCACTGGAGAATTTAGGATATTGCTGATATTAACAAATACAGGGTCTCTCTGAGGGACTTTCTCTAATGTATGTTGGTCTTTATACATTAGTTTTTCATTAAAGACCACATCTCTACTCCAAATGATCTTCTTGTTTTCATCATCCCAAATGCGATACCCGAACTCATCCTCGCCATAACCAATAAATGTGCACTTCTTGGATTTTTGGATCAAGTTTATTTCTACCCTGATTACTGATGTACACATATGTTGTACAGCTAAATATCTTGAGGTATGAAAGCTTCACATCTTTTCCACTCCAAACCTCCTTTAGTATCTTGTATTCCAATGGAGCTGATGAACCTCCGTTGATGAGATAAGTTGTTGTGTTGACTGCTTCTACCCATAATTTCTTTAGTAAACTTGATTGCATCCGCATAGTTCTAACTCTTTCAATTAAGGTTTGATTCATGCGTTGCGGTATACCATTATGTTGTGACATTCCTAACATGGTTCTCTCCATCTCGATTCCATACTTGTCATGTCCTCATATTCTCCACCATTGTCAGTTCTGAGTTTTTTTTATCTTGAGATCGGTTTCATTTTCAACCATAGCCTTCCATGTCTTGAAAGAATAAAATACTTCTAACTTGTATCTCAGAAAGTAAGCTCACACCTTACGGGAGTGATCATCAATGAATGTCATGAAGTAGTGCTTTCCACCAATGGATGGGGTAGTTGTTGGCCCCCAAATATTAGAATGCACGAGCTCAAGTTTCTCCTTCTTTGGTGTTCTACCACCTGTTTGAAAGCTAACTTTTTTCTGCTTTCCAAGAATGCATTCTTCACATATATCAAGTTCTACTGATTGTAAACCTCATAGTTTTTCCATAGGAATGTCTTAACTTCATTTCTTTTTCACTCATATGGCGAAGTCTATGATGCCACAAGTTGCAATCTTCACTCCCTCGTGCAACTGCAATTGACCAACATGCTCTAGCTATTAAGTAGAGAGTACCATTCTTCTTTCCTTGTGCTAGCATCATTGCTCTCTTTGACACCTTCCATTCATTACAATAGAAGGTTGTAGTGTAGCTTTCATTTGCCAATTGTCCCATTGAGATTAAGTTCTTTTTTAGATTAAGGATAAGTCTGACATCTTTCAGCTCTCAGATTCCTCCATTCAGCTTGAGTTTCACCACACCTTTACCCAAGGTTTTGAAACCTGGATCAGACGTCAAACCGGAGGCTTACTGATCACCGATTCGATCGGTTCGACCACCAATCGAATCGGTGTGACGTCATAATTACGCAATAATTATATTTAATTATATATAATATTAGTAATATAAAAATAGAAAAATATACCAAATAATATAAATAAAAAATTTATTTGACTGGTTCAAATAATATAAATAAATATAAATAAAAAATGTGATGTGTTTTAGAAAAAAAATCATTGAACCAGTGACAACCAGTTCGACCACCGGTTTAATCAGTCAATTGACCGGTTCTTACCGGTTAGCACTGGTCCAATTGAAGACTGGTTTTTAGGGGTCAACCGGACCAGATAGCCGATCGGTCACCGGTCGAATCGGCTGGTCCGGTCCAGGTTTCAAAACAGTGCCTTTACCGACAATCTAGTAGGATTGATCATTACCAAGATATACATTGCCGAGATTTCCAGACACATACTTCTTGAGAAGACCTTTCTCCGAAGTTGCATGGAATGATGCTCCAGAGTCCAGTATCCATACTTCTTAATTGTTTTCTAAGACACATATCAAGGCATCATCTCCACTTGAGGTATGTAACACCCCACTCTCGCAAGACACGTACTCAACATCTTGAGGGATATTTGAGTCTGTGCCCTGCAAGGGTGGCATGCTAGAGCACTTAATCATACAAAACTTAACACAATTTTATTTTTTTACCAACATAAAGTGCGAAAATCGATAACCAAAACTAGCCCACTTTATTTAAAAATATTTTCTATTCACATATCTAATTATTACAAATATTAGTATTCAACAACCATTTGGGCTCATTTCAGATATAGAACAAATTACTAACATTCATAATGTCTTTACATTTCAATACAACACTTAACTTTCTAGCTCTCAGATAACTTCACTCTCACAATACTACTTACTTTTAACAAAGTTTCTTAAGCCATTTATTAAGTGACACTTGTTACTTCCCTGAGGCTTAACTCTAACTAAGTTGCTTTTGAAACTAAGTACTCCATTAATCTCATCTTCACAATATAACTATCTCCAATCATCATTAATTCCTATTCCTATTTTCCATAAATTTTCATAATTCTCTATAATTTCTGAAAATAAATCATAAAATCACCAAAATTAAAAAATGTTACATCTCCAATAATCAATAAAATTTCCAATATAAATAAATTCCAAATTAGCAAAATTATCAAAATCACAGCTCAGTCCAAATATACCCAGAATTATTCATGAATGCATGTACAATTATTTCCATATGCAACAATTTCACTATTCATGTGTATTTATATGTTATTTTAAGCATGAGCATGAAAATGCAAATTCTAAGTTCTCATTGAGCATTCTTATTTACTATTCTAACTTCCCCGTAGGTAACAGAATGCTACAACTCTCCCCTCCTTAAAGAAATTTCTGTCCTCAAAATTTTTACATATTTTCTCGAACAGGTGAGGATATTGTCTCCTCGTATGCTCCTCTATCTCCCATTTAACTGTCATCACTCAAATACTTTCTTCCACTTGATTGTAGTCAATGGAATCACTCGGTATGTCAATCACTTATTTAATTATTTTCTTTCTTAACTTGTTCTCAAATTACTCACTATTTTTACTTCATATGCCGACAATACATCTATGTCATATCATATTAATATTTCTTAGCATACTCACATATCAAACATTATGGATCTGAGACATCCTTTTTTTTTCAGTAACACTAAATCATAATAATTTCGTACAGACTAATTCATATCGGGCTTAATCTATCCTTCTTCTTAATCTGAGCACATCTTGTATTCAATGTGAGCACACCTTGGCAAGGTGATACCCATAGAGACAATTCATTTTTTTTACTTCTCATCGGTGTTAATACACTTAACTCTTAAGTCTATCTCACTACATTTCATAACTTCAATGTTGTCCCACCAAATTCATTCGCCTTTTATGAGCCACTATCGCACCCTGCACTTTCCTCCTCTCTTTATCAAACATACTAACACCAATTTTATTTCAATTTTTCAGAATTTACCTCTTCTGAGACTGCTTCATTTCATAATGAGTCGACTACCATATCGAGTGCATCAATTCTTTTCATATGATGCGTCATCTTTTTCTTTATCTCATTCATACATAAAATCCTCTCTTATATACATTTCTAACTTTCTCCTTACTACACATCATGCATTTCTTTTTAAGTCATTTATGACTATTTCATTCCCCTTTTTACTCTTTCCTCATTTCGCTCTCATTTTCCTATTGTTATTTATTCATCTTACATATATATATTCGTAGTCCATTCAGAGTTATAGATGTATATTCATCCTGAAATTCTGATCTCAATTTTCCCCTATTATCTTCTTATACTGAATTATAATCTCTTATCATAATACTCACATGACCATTTCGATTCTAAATTCATCCTTTTATGATCATAACAATTTTATGATTTCATTACATTCTACCTGTGCACGTTAGTCTCCTAATTTCTACTCATATCCCTCTCAGTCAATCCACAACAATATACCTATACACACCTATATCACATTCAAGGGTACATACACAATTGTGGTGAACCTTTATCTATCATACAGAACCGGATACTATTTCTCATTTTCAAAATATTCATGAACCTTTATTTTCTCACATTCTGTCAGATCACCATGTTTTTTTGTGCTTCACATAGGTCAAACTCTTAAGGAATGCTCATGCATGTGACTCATATTTGCTATGACATGACAAAATGCATGTGACTTAACACATATTTCAAAAATGCCCATATAAGATAGTACTTTTAGGCTCTGATATTACATAAATGTAATACCCCACTGTCGCAAGATACGTACCCGACATCCTGAGGGATATTCAAATTCGTGCTTCTCGAGAGTGGCATGCTAGAGTACTCAATTATATAAAACTCGATACAATTTTGTTTTTTTTACCACCAACATAAAGTGTGGAAATCGATAACCAAAACTGGCCTACTTTATTTAAAAATATTTTCCATTCACAGATACCATTATTACAAATATTAGTATTCGACAACCATTTGGGTCCATTTCAGATATAGAACAAATTACTAACATTCATACTGTCTTTACATTTCGATACAACACTTAACTTTCTAGCTTTCAAATGACTACACTCTCACAATACTACTTACTTTTAACAGAGTTTCTTAAGCCACTTATTAAGTGACACTTGTCACTTCCTTAAGGTTTAACTTTAACTAAGTTGCTTTTGAAACTAATTCCATTAATCTCATCTTCACAATATAACTATCTCCAATCATCATTAATTCCTATTCCTATTTTTCATAAATTTCCATAATTCTCTATAATTTCGAAAATAAATCCAAAATAACCAAAATTTAAAAATATTACAACTCCACTAATTAATAAAATTATCAATATTAATAAATTTCAAATTCACAAAATTTTCAAAATCACAACTCAGTCCAAATATGCTCGGAATTATTCATGAATGCATGTACAATTATTTCCATGTGCAACAATTTTACTATTCATGTGTATGTGTATGACATATTATGCATGAGCATGAAATGTATTTCCTACTTAGCAATTTCTCTCATAATTGTTTTTGCCTTAACATGGGTAACGGGATGTTGAAAGATGGAAGCTATATTTGCCTCCTGGTTGTTCGACTCCTGCTTCTTCGAACCAATCTTGCATTGATTTTTGTAGTACCAAATCTTTCCATAATTACAGCACTCAATATTTTTTGAGTTTTGGGAAGTACTGGGATTCCGTGACTTAGACCTCCTGTGCTTTGATCTATCACGGTATCTAGATTTCCCACATCCTCTGTTTCTTCCTTTTGATTTTACGTCAGGGCGGAGGAGGATGAGGCTTCACCTATTTCTTTTCTTCGAGTTTTTGCATTAATAATCAAGCCACATCCTTAAATTTCAACTTGTTGGTTCCCATTGAGTTACTCACTTATGTGACTGTAGCACTTTAACTCTCTGGGAGGGATGACAAAAGTATTAAGGCCTATATTTCATCACCAAGATCAATATTCACTGTAATCAATTAGTTCAAGACTTTGTTGAGTTCATTAATATGATGATCTACACAGGTGCCTTCAGCCATCTTCAAGTTGAACAAACACCGCATCAAATGTACTTTGTTTATTGCTGACGATTTTTCATAATACTCCGTTAGTTCCTTCATAAGGCCGTTTGTGGTTTTTGCCTTTACCACG
This sequence comes from Erythroxylum novogranatense, assembly GCA_029891385.1. Taxonomy (NCBI): domain Eukaryota; kingdom Viridiplantae; phylum Streptophyta; class Magnoliopsida; order Malpighiales; family Erythroxylaceae; genus Erythroxylum; species Erythroxylum novogranatense. Next base: position 108,211,676 of record CM057226.1, on the reverse strand, counting down.
TTAAAGGTTATATTCCGGGATAAGGTCATTCGAATTGCTCCAAGGGTTTACTTGTTAAGACTAACTCAGTCTTCATCTGATATGTTTTATGGCTTCTTTCCTAAGAGCGACAAAAACAAGCTCTTCTGATATAAATAATCCTCTATATGCATCTTCCAATATTCGAAATCTGTGCCATTGAATTTATTAATTTTGTTGACCATGTCATCTGGTGTCATCACTCCCACTGGCTTTTAGTTTCCTTCGACTATTGAACTGTGGTTCACAGTTATTAAAGTCGATTCTCAGGAAAGGTCGCGTGGGGAGATACGACAAGTCTCGCCCTAGTTCCAATTTTTATTAAACAAAACTTTAGCTAAAGCTCCCAGGAAAAATTTGGAGGGGTTTTAATTACTCCCACTTACTGCCCAGTCTCCTTAGACATAACCTCCTTAATAACACCACTCAGTAGCAAAAAAATAAAACAACTAACATAAGTTTTCTTATGCAGAGGATCCACTCCTATAGCAACTATAGAGCGTATTCATTTTTCCAAGACTCTGATACCAATTGTAGGGAAATTAAACTATTTTCGCACAACTAAAATGCCAGTGGAATAAACACACAACACAATATTTGATAATGTAGTTCGGCCAAATTATGCCTACATCTCCGAAGCTACTACATACCCTTTTATTGGGAAGAAAAACAAACACTTACAAGTTTTTACACTCAACACTCAAAACTCTAATGTTTACACTGTCTCTCAAACCCTTACCCCAATATACCCCAAAATTACTCACACAAAAAAACTTACTCCTCTTAGTATTTCACATACTTATTAAATGAGGAGAACTAAGAGTTTTACACTCTAATATTTTCTTTGCTTTGGATGATTTCAATGAAAGGGGGAGGGGGTCTATTTATAGTTGTTGAGCCACCTCACTTATTTTCAATGTGGGACAAAATCCCTTACAAAATAAAACTAACAAACACAGAATATCAAACTTTCTCCATATGCAAAGGGCATTGCTAGAGAGGCATAGAGTTGTGGTATCGGCTGTTTTATGATAAATTTCTCCTTTATTCAAATTATTTCATAGAAGACATTTGAGATATGAAGTCAGCTCAAAACACTTAGAACTTTGTGCAAATGTTTAAGATGCTCATTTAGGTTCTGGATATAAATCAGAATAACATCAAAGTACACAACTATAAACTTACCAATGAAAGCACGTAAGATATGTTTCATTAATCTCATGAAAGTACTAGGGGCATTAGTTAACCCAAAAAGCATAACTAGCCACTCATATAAACTATACTTAGTCTTCAAGGCAGTTTTCCATTTATCACCCTCTCGCATGCAAATTTGATGATAGTTAGACTTCAAATCAATCTTAAAGAAAATCCAAGAACCATATAATTCATCAAACATATTATCCAACGTAGGAACTGTAAGACAATACTTTACCCTTTTTTTTTGTTTATAGCTCTACAATCAACACAAATTCTCCATGTTCCATCCTTCTTAGGCGCAAGTACAACAAGAACTACACATGGACCTAAACTTTTCAATGTTAAGCATTTTCCTAGTAGGTCAAGATCACCATCTTTAAGTAGTTGGATGTTAGGGCAGGGGCACACAGGGTTTGTTCCACTTCATTACTGGATATCATTCGAGCAATTTCTTTAGTTTCGTGCCTGTCAATTCCTCAAGGTTTTGGAGTTTTAGTCAATTAGTCATTTCTTTTCTTTTTTATTCATTGAATTATTTGTTTATGGAGGCAATTTAAGTATATCTTCGACCTTTAACATCTCAAATTATTAAATCCACTGCAAACCTGTAAATTTCCCAAGTGGTTCCACCGGAGCCTGATTAACGTTTAACATAGACTATGAAGTCTCATAGTCGTGACTTACGACCGTTGTGGAGGATTGTTCTTAACGGCCACATAAGAATAAGATGGTTGCACGAACACTTGGGAAATCATGAGATTTAATCCTCATTTGCGGTATGAAGTCAGCTCCTGCTGACCCGATACCATCAAAGGTGATATGGTTGGCTTCCTGGTCGCAAATCTTCGTGTTGACGGGTTTATAAAAAATAATGCTCCTACAATGAACACGGTCAGAGTATTCCTCCATTTTCACATAGTTGAAATATGAGTCTCGCAATGTATGCCAACAAGGAGAACAATAAAAAGAGAAAGCGAAAGATGAAAGATGAAAGATGTAAGATTATGTGGTTTGATACAGAAATTGAAAAAGGTGTGCATTTTATTGCTGAGTTACTTATGATTCCTGCTGTTTTTATGAATTCGTTTAACCGAAACAATTCTAACTGATTATGAGTCCTTTAAGAACAATGGAAGAGAATTAATACAAGATACATGATCTTATTATCCATAAAGTTCTATTGTATGGCCTTTAGGGAAGACAAGTTACTGGGGTTAGCCTCTTTAAATTAGAATGATCTTATTATGAAGTATGATAATTCATATCACATTAATCATAATGATTTATATTTGTATTTTTGGAATAAATTGAGTATCCCCTCTTATGTCACATAGTGGACTTTTGTTTCTTATGTTTTTACATTCCCTTTCAATGAACTTACTGCTGGTAGTGGAAGAAGCTTTCAGGATAAGGGGAAAGAGAACATTGTGACCAAAGAATCTTCTGTGGGTCAACTTTAGTCAACTTAGAAAGGCGAACATCTGGGCAAGGGAAACTACAGTGCGCTTGGTGCAAATGACTTCCTTTTTTGCTTTTTTCATAATATAACAATCAGAATGGAGACAGTTTCAGAACTATCCAAATTAGAGGTACGAAGTATCACAAATAACACTTGCTATTCTACCATGTTTAAGGAAGTTTTCGCCTTATGAACTAACACAGTTAACGGATTATCAAGAAATTAATAATTCAGACCAAACTTATTTTAATACCATGTTAAATTTGCAATGGACCTATCAGCTCATAGGACAAAAAAAAAATAGATCACGCACAAGCCTAAGAAAGATTATATTCTAAAATCTAACCAAATCTCATGCTCATTGAATATTTGAAATATAGTTTAATGGGTCAATGCATCTCTGTCATGTGGTTGTGTTTTGTTTGCTCCTCATATTTTCTGAAAAGAAGCTATCAAAGTAGCTGCTTTGCCGAGTTGACTTGAGGTCAATGGGAAAATGCATAGTAAATTCATTCACACTGGAGGTTCAGTTTGTCGCATCTTGAGCGTATACCAAACGCAAGCATATAAAGCACTCGTCTTGTCTACAAAAAGACAGATTAAAATAGGCCCAGCTTGAAGTACATGTTTCATGTCTATGAAAAAAAAGAAAAATCTTTTTTTTTTCTTATTCTGAATCAAGCATTTGTAATACGTAATCCTCATATTGGAATCATGGAAGGATTTTTTTTTGTTTGATAATCATCTTTAAAGATGTAAAACAACCGGAGTGTGTATTTCAAATTTGGCATTAAATTTTTGTTTGATAATCATCAGCTTTCCTAGATTCAACAGAGGATCAACTAAAATTTCTCCATCTTTTCAGGTGGAAGGAATGAGCTACCATGATGAAGTCGTTCAAAAGCCAAGCTGATGCCCAGTTACCATTACTGAAACCGTAAAGAAGATTCTTGCAATATAAAATTTAAGCAGTTCCTGAAGTTCCATAAAGATGATGATCACAAAACCACAAGTTTAGTTTCTAACATTATACAATTACTCTACTCTTTAACAAATACTTAAAAAGTACTAATTAGTCCAGGAAAGATCTTCAAAGTATTATCATGTGATATTTGTCATGTTCAGTAAGTATTGCTAACGAGTTGATCACAATAATATAAAATAACAAAGGGCCAAAGGGCCTATTTGATAATCTACAAATTGCTTTAACTATTAGTTGATTTTATTAGAAGTTAGCTAACAGCGGATTAATATAGTTGATTTGACTAGCGAGTAATATTAGTTATTTATTTAAGGATATTTAACAAAATTAAATATTTAGTATTAACTATTTATGTATAAAATGACTTATAAGAGTATGACTTTTAAAAATAATTAATGAGGACATGATTTTCTTATTAGATAGGAATTCATGCATGGTTTCTTGCATGTGCTTATTGTTATATACTCTTTGTTTATTATTTGGTATCAACTTTTGTGGATTTAATTGATTGTATTAATATTAAAAAACTAACTTTAAGGCATGTATAATAATAACTTGGAACTAATAATTTTATGAATTTTACACAGAAGCATGTTGTTTGAAATAATATAGAATTCAATTCATGGTATAGTGATGTTGGGATACGAAAAGAAAAAGATCAACTTGTTTGCTTAAATGTTGCTAATCGACAACAATTAATTGAATTTTAAAATTAGTAAATAATTTAACGAACGTCATTTGATTTTCTTAGTATACCTTTAAAACAAGCAATTGAAATCATTTTAAAAGTTAGTTTTCTTTCATCATAAATGCATTTATGCAAAACAATTACACTATTAAACTAGAATCGGAAATTATTGGTTAAATCCCAATTTTATGTTTATGATTCAATTTACTTAAGAAAATCAGTCAAAATTAAACAAATTAAAACTTATTTGTCTATGTTGAAAATAAAAATAATCATTTAAATTAATGTTAGAAACTAAACTGAAAAAGTAGTTGTTAACGAGTATAAAACTTATTTTTAATTATATAAAATGAAATCTCTTAATAAAATTATTCTTCTCTTATAACTAAAACTAAAATTTTTAAAATTTTATCTATTAAAATTAGCATTAAAATAAATTTTAGACATAATAACTATTTGTAAAAACATTTTATGTTTAAAAATATTTAATTATAAAATATATTTTAAGTTAATACTTTAATTTTGTTAATTACAAAATTTTGGTTAGTATAAAATAATTTGGTAGCGGATTTTGTATTTTACAACACCGAATTCAATGATACTTTTCTTTTGAAAATCCAAATCTAATAATACTTATTTTATTTAGTTAAAAATAAAATAATTTTAAAAACAATAATACCAATATGATGTACAAAATTTTATTAAAGAAAATTTTCAAATTGATTTAATTTTATTAAAGAAGATTGTGTGCTTATTATTTACACCTCATCATACAGCTCATTATTTACACCTCATAAGCTCAAGAATATGTACACCTAAACAAAGAATAACAAACTTAATGAGATAAAATGAATAAAATGCGGGTCTGATAAAGAAAACTCCGTATTTCATGGCATAGGATTGGGAATGCCAATGACTCACCTATAAGATAAAAGTGTACTTAACATGTTTTACGCATGCTCTTTGGTTTTGGTTATGCTTTCCGAACAGGGGCCATTCGGAGACTCTTCCTGCGCATTTAATGCCCGAGTTGAACTATGTTTGTGCTACGTTAATTTTCAAGTTGAACTGCGTCTCTCTACTCTAAATGTTCCCTGGATTTGTGAATGTTGACTTCACAAATCCAGGTTTTTGATTTTCATTTTTGTTTAAGCTTTTTAAGGTTTAGGATTCAGGGGGAAGAACTTTCTTTTAGTGACATGCTCATACGGGTTTTATGCAGGTTATAAGGTTTAGGCAACAAGCAGTGTTGGTTCCGTATCAAAGAGACCATTGTGGTGGCTTTGAATGATCAAGTGGGTGGATTGGCTTTGTTAATGATTTTTGGTAAGTTACTCTGACTAGTTTTGTGGAGAAAGGAGTGTATAAACCATTGAGTCTCACTTTCTCTTCTTATTAATGCTTTGATGTCTAATTCAAAGCTCTCGATATTATTCAATAAAGCCACACCTGCAAGCTTAATTGCGATCCGCAGCCAAGGAATTGCCAAGGAAATCTCTAAAACCCTCATCAAATCAGGCCTCAAACCATTCCTAAACGCACCACCCTTGCTCTCTCATCTCAATTCAGACATCATCAATTTTGTCCTTTCTGACCCAGATGTGCCCCCTTACTTGTGTATGTGTTTCATTAACTTTCTTCAAAGAGAGCAACCTCTTGTTTCTTCTAAACCTGACTTGGAATCGTATATAATCCTCATATTAAGATTGTATAAGGCTAGAAAATTTGCAGAAATGGAGAATGTTTTAACTTTTACTGTTACGGAAGATAATCTTCGATGCCCGATATCAGATTTGGTTTCTTTGGTTGAGAGTAGATTTGATGAGCCTAACTTTGTGAAGAGGTTGTGTGACATGTTGTTTAGAGTTTGTGCTGATGTTAATATGTTTGAATACGGTTTGGAGGTCTTCAATTATATGGCAAGCAACGGCTTAAAGATTGATGCGAGGTCTTGTAGTGTTTCTTTATTTGCTTTGAAAAGATGTGGTAAAATGGAAGCATGTTTGAATCTATTCGAAAACATGCTCGAGTCCAATGTAGAAATTACAGGATGTTCTTTGACGATTGTGATTGATGCGTTATGCAAGAGTGGAAAGGTTCAAAGGGCTAAAGATTTGTTGATCGAAATGAGTGCTAAAGGGGTTAAACCTACTACTGTCACTTATAATACACTTCTAAATGCTTATACAAAGATAATGGATTTTAGGGGTGTTAATGAGATGTTGATGTTGATGGAGATGGAGGAAACCGTTTACGATGCTGCTACATATGCAATCCTTATTGGTTGGTATGGAAGTAATGGGAAATTTGCTCAAGCTGAGAAGTTGTTTGAAGAAATGCGTGAAAGGGAAGTAGAACCAGATGTTTATGTTTATAAGTCAATTATTTGCTGGAATTGCAAGACTGGAAACTTGAGAATGGCGTTTATGTTATTTGATGAAATGACTGAAAAAGGGATTGCCGCTGATGTTTATACATATGGAGCTTTGATTGATGATGTTTGCAAGGCTGGGAAAGTAGAAGCTGCTGAAATATTGTTGAATGAAATGCAAAGTAAAGGGTTTGATGTTGATCATGTAGTATTTAGTACTCTTTTTGATGGATATTGCAGAAGAGGGTTCAAAGATAAGGCTTTAAAGGTTTTGGCTGTAATGGAAAAAAAGGGATTCACTGGGGATGTCTTCGCTTATAATATCATTGCATGTGGTTTGTCTAAACTAAAATGACAAGATGAAGCAAAAAGATTGTTATTTTCAATGTCAGAAAAAGGCTTGATGCTTAATGTTGTGAACTATAATACCTTGATCAACTTGTATTGCAAGGAGGGGAATTTTGTTGAAGCAAAGAGGCTTTTTCGGAAAATGGAACAAAAAGGAGAAAGGCCTAATGTTGTCACGTATAGTACCTTGATCAACATGTGTTGCAAGGATCTAATAATGCATGTGGTCACTTACAGAGCAATGATATTGGGATTGTCCAAGGAAGGAAGATCATCAGAAGCTTTTAATTTGTATGAGGAAATGATTGGGGCTGGCTTCACACCTGATGAAAAAGTATATACTGTCAGTTGCGGGCAGTATTCACAAAGCTTAACTGTAGAGCTAAAGCATTTGGAAGGATATCCACCATTCTACGCTTCAGTTATGTACGGTTTTATTTGGTCAAGGAGACTTTTGAAGCATTAAGAAGTGCTTTTGGTATTTATTTTTCTTTATTATATTGTTGGTATTGCTGTGGCCCTCTGGATACATGAAAATCAATGAATTCGTAGTACAGTATTGCTTAGTTTGAGCTGACTTCATATCTCAAATATGATACACCACTTACATCGATTTACTGCAGTGTTTATCCAGCAAAGTTTATACCACTTATACCGATTCACTGTCTCGGTGCTGACCTTGGCCGGGACATCCAACAAAAGACCAATCAGAAAATGTATTTAAAGCTATAGTAAGTTTGGATAACGACCATCCATTGCTTCTATGAAAAATTCGAACTTGGAACAAGTCATACACAACGTCCCTCCAAACTCTCTGCCTTAAATAATGACTTCAAAAGTTTAATAAAAATAAAATGTTGAATCCAACAGAAGATCCAACTTAAAGAGTTTCTGTTCGAAAGAACACAGTACCTATGCCAATGTGACCTTTTCTAAACCTGTTGTCCTGGAAGCACAAAGTATTCACCTGCAGTAAGAGAGTATTGCAGGGAAATTAAACTATTTATATACAACTAGAATGTCAGTGAAATAACCGCACAACATAATATTTGATAACGAAATTCGACTAAATTGTGCCTACGTCTTCAGAGTTACTGTGTACCCTTTTATTGGGGAGAAAAATAAACACTTACAAGTGTTTACATTCAACACTCAAAATTCTAGTGTTTACACTGTTTCTTAAACCCTTACCCCGATACACTCCAAAATTACTCACAAAGAAAAAACTTACGACTCTTAGTATTTCTCTTACTCACCAAATGAGAAGAACTAACAGACTGTTTGTAAACCTTCGAATTGAATTCATTAACGAATTGGATTCAATTATATTAATGAAGTTGGGATTGAATTCAATTTACACTGTTTTGAACAAATCTAGTAATATTAAAATTGAATTCAATTACACTGTTTGGAACAAATCCATTAATATTAGAATTGAATTCAATTATACTGAATTTAAGTACCTTTGTTTGGAACAAATCCAATAAGATTAGAATTGAATTCAATTATTTCATATGATACATTAATCCCTGATTAAAAATAATATTATCCAAAATAAAATTAATTTAGATAGATTTTAATTATTAGAAATAAGTGTCATTCTTGACTTTCAAAGGTACTTAATAATAATAATAATAATAATAATAATAATAATAATAATAATAATAATAATAATAAGAAGAAGAAGAAGAAGAAGAAGAAGAATAAGAATAAGAATAAGAATAAGAATAAGAATAAAATAATAATAATAATAATAATAATAATAATAATAATAATAATAATAATAATAATAATAATAATAATAATAATAATAATAATAATAATAATAATAATAATAATAATAATATTATTATTATTATTATTATTATTATTATTATTATTATTATTGTATTAATCCATAAATAAATAATTACATAAATAACAACAAGTAATAATAATATTGAATTTAATAATGTTATGAATAATAACATTAAATAATAGAACAAGCATGAGTGAAAGGAAATGACTCGTGAGGGCGAGCCCCTCACCCTCATGAAACTTGCTTAGTTTTATATATTTATTTTAATTAATTAAATTTATTTTAATCTCTTATATAATTTTATAAATAAATTATTAATTACATAAAATGAATCATTTTAAAATTAACTTTTTATCTAAAACTTAATATTTATGTAAATTATTTTACTTATTAAATCAAATATAAATTGAAGTTTATATATTTTGAAGATAATTTGATAATATATTAACAGAAATTATATTATAAAAAATATAATTGAATGAATGTAAAAACAATTGAATTAATAATATAATTTTTTATATTTATTATAAAAAAAATAAAAATATAAAAACATGAATTGAATTATAAAACTCAATTCATGTTGGAATGGATGAGTTGGTTGTGAGATTTAAAAGAGGTGCCAGCAGCAACTTTGGGTTGAATTCACGTGGTTTTTAACGTGAATTCAACCCCTTAAGAAAGTGGGTTTTGAATCCATACAAGAATTCAACTCATGCTCAAAGTTAAGTTCCAAACAGATGAATTGACTTCAATCTCAAGATTGAATTCAATTCATCACATTCCAAACAGGGTGTAAGAGTTTTACACTCTAATATTTTCTTTGCTTGGGATGATTTCAATGGAAGAGAGATGGGGTTTATTTATAGTTGTTGAGCCACCCCGTCCCTCACTTATTTTCAATGTGAGACAAAGTCCTTTACAATATAAAACTAACAATCTCCAACTTGAAGATTGATTTCAATATGTCTTCACACCTAGATGATGCAGTAGCTCGTTTAGATCTTGTCACTCTTGCAGACCAACTAAAGTTGTGCGCAACTTCAGTTTCTCGATTTTCACCACCTTAGTTAGCATGTCTGCAAGATTTTTGCTTCTAAGGATCTTCTGAAGTGTTAACACTTCATCTTCTAACAAAGACCTGATGAAATGATAATGAACACGGATATGCTCGGTTCTGGAGTAGAATGCTAGATTCTTAACCAGATGAATTGCATTTTGACTGTTACTATATAACACATTCTTCTCCTGCATGAAACCTAACTCTGACAGCAAATTTTGAAGCCAAATCATCTCTTTGCTAGCTTCGGTTATTGCCATGTACTCAGCTTCTGTAGTAGATAATGCAACAATCTTCTGAATTTGCGATATCCAACTCACATTTGTTTGGCACATGAGGTCGAGAAGACCTTCTCAACTCAGGAACAAGAAATGTAGACTGTAGTTATTCAGGCTGGGCTTCTTCTTCAACAAATTCCTCTGATAGAGGATTTACTTCCATTTGTCTCACTGGAGAATTTAGGATATTGCTGATATTAACAAATACAGGGTCTCTCTGAGGGACTTTCTCCAATGTATGTTGGTCTTTATACATTAGTTTTTCATTAAAGACCCCATCTCTACTCCAAATGATCTTCTTGTTTTCATCATCCCAAATGCGATACCCGAACTCATCCTCGCCATAACCAATAAATGTGCACTTCTTGGATTTTTGGATCAAGTTTATTTCTACCCTGATCACTGATGTGCACATATGTTGTACAACTAAATATCTTAAGGTGTGAAAGCTTCACATCTTTTCCACTCCAAACCTCCTTTAGTATCTTGTATTCCAATGGAGCTGATGAACCTCTGTTGATGAGATAAGTTGTTGTCTTGACTGCTTCTACCCATAATTGCTTTAGTAAACTTGATTGCATCCGCATAATTCTAACTCTTTCAATTAAGGTTCGATTTATGCGTTGCGCTATACCATTATGTTGTGACATTCCTGGCATGGTTCTCTCCATCCCGATTCCATACTTGTCATGTCCTCATATTCTCCAACATCGTCAGTTTTGAGTTTTTTTTTATCTTGAGACCGGTTTCATTTTCAACCATAGCCTTCCATGTCTTGAAAGAATCTAATACTTCTAACTTGTATCTCAGAAAGTAAACTCACACCTTACGGGAGTGATCATCAATGAATGTCACGAAGTAGTGCTTTCCACCAATGGATGGGGTAGTTGTTGGCCCCCAAATATTAGAATGCATGAGCTCAAGTTTCTCCTTCTTTGGTGTTCTACCACCTGTTTGAAAGCTAACTTTTTTCTGCTTTCCAAGAATGCAGTCTTCACATATATCAAGTTCTACTAATTTTAAACCTCATAGTTTTTCCATAGGAATGTATTAACTTCATTTTTTTTCACTTATATGGCGAAGTCTATGATGCCACAAGTTGCAATCTTCACTCCGTCGTGCAACTGCAATTGACCAACATGCTCTAGCTATTAAGTAGAGAGTATAATTCTTCTTTCCTTGTGCTAGCATCATTGCTCTCTTTGACACCTTCCATTCATTACTACAGAAGGTTGTGGTGTAGCTTTCATTTGCCAATTGTTCCACTGAGATTAAGTTCTTTCTTAGATTAAGGATAAGTCTGACATCTTTCAGCTCTCAGATTCCTCCATTCAGCTTGAGTTTCACTACACCTAAGGTTTTGAAACCTGGAGCAGACGTCAAACCGGAGGCTTACTGATCATCGATTAGATCGGTTCGACCACCAATCGAATCAGTGTGACGTCATAATTACGCAATAATTATATTTAATTATATATAATATTAGTAATATAAAAATAGAAAAACATACCAAATAATATAAATAAAAAATTTATTTGACTGGTTCAAATAATATAAATAAATATAAATAAAAAATGTGATGTGTTTTAGAAAAAAAATCATTGAACCAGTGACAACCAGTTTGACCACCGGTTTAATCAGTCAATTGACCGGTTCTCACCGGTTAGCACAAGTCCAATTGAAGACTGGTTTTTAGGGCTCAACCGGACCAGATAACCGATTGGTCACCGATCGAACCGGCTGGTCCGGTCCAGGTTTCAAAACAGTGCCTTTACCGAAAATCTAGCAGGATTGATCATTACCAAGATATACATTGCCGAGATTTCCAGACACATACTTCTTGAGAAGACCTTTCTCCGAAGTTGCATGGAATGATGCTCCAGAGTCCAGTATCCATACTTCTTAATTGTTTTCTAAGACACATATCAAGGCATCATCTCCACTTGAGGTATGTAACATCCCACTCTCGCAAGACATGTACTCGACATCTTGAGGGATATTTGAGTCTGTGCCCTGCGAGGGTGGCATGCTAGAGCACTTAATCATACAAAACTTAGCACAATTTTATTTTTTTACCACCAACATAAAGTGCGAAAATTGATAACCAAAACTAGCCCACTTTATTTAAAAATATTTTCTATTCACATATATAATTATTAAAATATTAGTATTTAACAGCCATTTGGGCTCATTTCAGATATAGAACAAATTACTAACATTCATAATGTCTTTACATTTCGATACAACACTTAACTTTCTAGCTCTCAGATAACTTCATTATCACAATACTACTTACTTTTAACAAAGTTTCTTAAGCCATTTATTAAGTGACACTTGTCACTTCCCTGAGGCTTAACTCTAACTAAGTTGCTTTTGAAACTAAGTACTCCATTAATCTCATCTTCACAATATAACTATCTCCAATCATCATTAATTCCTATTCCTATTTTCCATAAATTTCCATAATTCTCTATAATTTCTGAAAATAAATCCTAAAATCACCAAAATTAAAAAATGTTACATCTCCAATAATCAATAAAATTTCCAATATAAATAAATTCCAAATTAGCAAAATTCTCAAAATCACAGCTCAGTCCAAATATACCCAGAATTATTCATGAATGCATGAACAATTATTTCCATATGCAACAATTTCACTATTCATGTGTATTTATATGTTATTTTAAGCATGAGCATGAAAATGCAAATTCTAAGTTCTCATTGAGCATTCTTATTTACTATTCTAACTTCCCCGTAGGTAACAGAATGCTACAACTCTCCCCTCTTTAAAGAAATTTTTGTCATCAAAATTCTTACATATTTTCTCGAACAGGTAAGGATATTGTCTCCTCGTATGCTCCTCTATCTCCCATTTAACTGTCATCACTCAAATACTTTCTTCCACTTGATTGTAGTCAATGGAATCACTCGGTATGTCAATCACTTATTTAATTATTTTCTTTCTTAACTTGTTCTCAAATTACTCACTATTTTTACTTCATATGCCGACAATACATCTATGTCAGATCATATTAATATTTCTTAGCATACTCACATATCAAACATTATGGATCTGAGACATCCTTTTTTTCTAGTAACACTAAATCATAATAATTTCGTACAGACTAATTCATATTGGGCTTAATCTATCCTTCTTCTTAATCTGAGTACATCTTGTATTCAATGTGAGCAAACCTTGGCAAGGTGATACCCATAGAGACAATTCATTTTTTTTACTTCTCATCGGTGTTAATACACTTAACTCTTAAGTCTATCTCACTACATTTCATAACTTCAATGTTGTCCCACCAAATTCATTCACCTTTTATGAGCCACTATTGCACCCTACACTTTCCTCCTCTCATTATCAAACATACTAACACCAATTTTATTTCAATTTTTCAGAATTTACGTCTTCTGAGACTGCTTCATTTCATAATGAGTCGACTACCATATCGAGTGCATCAATTCTTTTCATATGATACGTCATCTTTTTCTTTATCTCATTCATACATAAAATCCTCTCTTATATACATTTCTAACTTTCTCCTTACTACACATCATGCATTTCTTTTTAAGTCATTTATGACTATTTCATTCCCCTTTTTACTCTTTCCTCATTTCCCTCTCATTTTCCTATTGTTATTTATTCATCTTACATATATATATTCGTAGTCCATTCAGAGTTATAGATGTATATTCATCCTGAAATTCTGATCTCAATTTTTCCCTATTATCTTCTTATACTGAATTATAATCTCTTATCATAATGCTCACATGACCATTTCGATTCTAAATTCATCCTTTTATGATCATAACAATTTTATGATTTCATTACATTCTACCTGTGCACTTTAGTCTCCTAATTTCTACTCATATCCCTCTCAGTCAATCCACGACAATATACCTATACACACCTATATCACATTCAAGGGTACATACACAATTGTGGTGAACCTTTATCTATCATACAGAATTGGATACTATTTCTCATTTTCAAAATATTCATGAACCTTTATTTTCTCACATTCTGTCAGATCACCATGTTTTTTTGTGCTTCACATAGGTCAAACTCTTAAGGAATGCTCATGCATGTGAGTCATATTTGCTATGACATGACAAAATGCATGTGACTTAACACATATTTCAAAAATGCCCATATAAGATAGTACTTCTAGGCTCTGATATCACATAAATGTAATACCCCACTGTCGCAAGATACGTACCCGACATCCTGAGGAATATTCAAGTTCGTGCTTCTCGAAAGTGGCATGCTAGAGTACTCAATTATATAAAACTCGATACAATTTTGTTTTTTTTACCACCAACATAAAGTGTGGAAATCGATAACCAAAACTGACCTACTTTATTTAAAAATATTTTCCATTCACATATACAATTATTACAAATATTAGTATTCGACAACCATTTGGGTCCATTTCAGATATAGAACAAATTATTAACATTCATAATGTCTTTACATTTCGATACAACACTTAACTTTCTAGCTTTCAGATGACTACACTCTCACAATACTACTTACTTTTAACAGAGTTTCTTAAGCCACTTATTAAGTGACACTTGTCACTTCCCTAAGGCTTAACTTTAACTAAGTTGCTTTTGAAACTAATTCCATTAATCTCATCTTCACAATATAACTATCTCCAATCATCATTAATTCCTATTCCTATTTTTCATAAATTTCCATAATTCTCTATAATTTCTGAAAATAAATCCAAAAATAACCAAAATTTAAAAATATTACAACTCCACTAATTAATAAAATTAACGATATAAATAAATTTCAAATTCAAAAAATTTTCAAAATCACAACTCAGTCCAAATATGCTCGGAATTATTCATGAATGCATGTACAATTATTTCCATGTGCAACAATTTTACTATTCATGTGTATGTGTATGGCATATTATGCATAAGCATGAAATGTATTTCCTACTTAGCAATTTCTCTCATTTATTGTTTTTGCCTTAACATGGGTCACTGGATGTTGAAAGATGAAAGCTATATTTGCCTCCTGGTTGTTCAACTCCTGCTTCTTCAAACCAAGCTTGCATTGATTTTTGTAGTACCAATTCTTTCCATAATTAGAGCACTCAATATCTTTTGAGTTTTGGGAAGTACTGGGATTCCGTAACTTAGACCTCCTGTGCTTTGATCTATCACGGTATCTAGATTTCCCACATCCTTTGTTTCTTCCTTTTGATTTTGCGCAAGGGCGGAGGAGGATGAGGCTTCACCTATTTCTTTTCTTCGAGTTTTTGCATTAATAATCAAGCCACATCCTTAAATTTCAACTTGTTGGTTCCCATTGAGTTACTCACTTATGTGACTATAGCACTTTAACTCTCTGGGAGGGATGACAAAAGTATTAAGGCCTATATTTCATCACCAAGATCAATGTTTACTGTAATTAATTAGTTCAAGACTTTGTTGAGTTCATTAATATGATGATCTACACAGGTGCCTTCAGCCATCTTCAAGTTGAACAAACACCGCATCAAATGTACTTCGATTTTTCATAATACTCCGTTAGTTCCTTCATAAGGTCGTTTGTGGTTTTTGCCTTTACCACGTTAAAAGCTATATTCCAGGATAAGGTCATTCGAATTACTCCAAAGATCTACTTGTTAAGAATAACTCAGTCTTCATATGATATGTTTTATGGCTTCTTTCTAAAGAGCGACGAAAACAAGTTCTTCTGATACAAATAATCTTCTATATGCATCTTCCAGTATTCGAAATCTGTGCCATTGAATTTATTAATTTTGTTGACCATGTCATCTGGTGTCATCACTCCCACTGGCTTTTAGTTTCCTCCGACTATTGAACTGTGGTTCGCAGTTATTAAAGTCAATTCTCAGGAAAGGTCGCGTGGGGAGATACGACAAGTCTCGCCTTAGTTCCAATTTTTATTAAACAAAACTTTAACTAAAGCTCCCAGGAAAAATTTGAAGGGGTCACAATTACTCCCACTTACTGCCCAGTCTCCTTAGACAGAACCTCCTTAATAACACCACTCAGTAGCAAAAAAACAAAACAACTAACGTAAGTTTTCTTATGCAGAGGATCCACTCCTATAGCAACTACAGAGCGTATTCATTTTTCCAAGGCTCTGATATCAATTGTAGAGAAATTAAACTATTTTCTCACAACTAAAATGCCAGTGGAATAAACACACAACACAATATTTGATAATGTAGTTCGGCCAAATTATGCCTACATCTCCGGAGCTACTACATACCCTTTTATTGGGAAGAAAAACAAACACTTACAAGTTTTTACACTCAACACTCAAAACTCTAATGTTTACACTCTCTCTCAAACCCTTACCCCAATCTACCCCAAAATTACTCACACAAAAAAACTTACTCCTCTTAGTATTTCACATACTTATTAAATGAGGAGAACTAAGAGTTTTACACTCTAATATTTTCTTTGCTTTGGATGATTTCAATGAAAGGGGGAGGGGGTCTATTTATAGTTGCTGAGCCACCCCACTTATTTTCAATGTGGGACAAAATCCTTTACAAAATAAAACTAACAAACACAGAATATCAAACTTTCTCCATATGCAAAGGGCATTGCTAGAGAGGCATAGAGTTGTGGTATCGACAGTTTTATGATAAATTTCTCCTTTATTCAAATTATTTTATAGAAGATATTTGAGACATGAAGTCAGCTCAAAACACTTAGAACTGTGTGCAAATGTTTAAGATGCTCATTTAGGTTCTGGATATAAATCAGAATAACATCAAAGTACACAACTACAAACTTACCAATGAAAGCACGTAAGATATGTTTCATTAATCTCATGAAAGTACTAGGGGCATTAGTTAACCCAAAAAGCATAACTAGCCACTCATATAAACTATACTTAGTCTTCAAGGCAGTTTTCCATTTATCACCCTCTCGCATGCAAATTTGATGATAGTTAGACTTCAAATCAATCTTAAAGAAAATCCAAGAACCATATAATTCATCAAACAAATTATCCAACGTAGGAATGGTAAGACAATACTTTAACCTTTTTTTTTTGTTTATAGCTCTACAATCAACACAAATTCTCTATGTTCCATCCTTCTTAGGCGCAAGTACAACAAGAACTACACATGGACCTAAACTTTTCAATGTTAAACATTTTCCTAGTAGGTCAAGATCACCATCTTTAAGTAGTTGGATGTTAGGGCAGGGGCACACAGGGTTTGTTCCACTTCATTACTGGATATCATTCGAGCAATTTCTTTAGTTCCGTGCCTGTCAATTCCTCAAGGTTTTGGAGTTTTAGTCAATTAGTCATTTCTTTTCTTTTTTATTCATTGAATTATTTGTTTATGGAGGCAATTTAAGTATATCTCCGACCTTTAACATCTCAAATTATTAAATCCACTGCAAACCTGTAAATTTCCCAAGTGGTTCCACCGGAGCCTGATTAACGATTAACATAGACTATGAAGTCTCATAGTCGTGACTTACGACCGTTGTGGAGGATTGTTCTTAACGGCCACATAAGAATAAGATGGTTGCACGAACACTTGGGAAATCATGAGATTTAATCCTCATTTGCGGTATGAAGTCAGCTCCTGCTGACCCGATACCATCGAAGGTGATATGGTTGGCTTCCTGGTCGCAAATCTTCGTGTTGACGGGTTTATAAAAAATAATGCTCCTACAATGAACACGGTCAGAGTATTCCTCCATTTTCACATAGTTGAAATATGTGTCTCACAACGTATGCCAACAAGGAGAACAATAAAAAGAGAAAGCGAAAGATGAAAGATGTAAGATTATGTGGTTTGATACAGAAATTGAAAAAGGTGTGCATTTTCTTGCTAAGTTACTTATGATTCCTGTTGTTTTTATGAATTCGTTTAACCGAAACAATTCTAACTGATTATGAGTCCTTTAAGAACAATGGAAGAGAATTAATACAAGATACATGATCTTATTATCCATAAAGTTCTATTGTATGGCCTTTAGGGAAGACAAGTTGCTGGGGTTAACCTCTTTAAATCAGAATGATGTTATGATCAAATATGATAATTCATATCACATTAATCATAACGATTTATATTTGTATGTTTGGAATAAATTGAGCATCCCTTCTTATGTCACATAGTGGACTTCTGTTTCTTACGTTTTAACATTCCCTTTCAATGAACTTACTGCTAGTAGTGGAACTGGAAGCTTTCAGGATAAGGGGAAAGAGAACATTGTGACCAAATAATCTTCTGTGGGTCAACTTTAGTCAACTTAGAAAGGCGAACATCTGGGCAAGGGAAACTACAGTGCGCTTGGTGCAAATGACTTCATTTTTTGCTTTTCTTTTCATAATATAACAATCAGAATGGAGACAGTTTCAGAACTATCCAAATTAGAGGTACGAAGTATCACAAATAACACTTGCTGTTCTACCCTGTTTATGGAAGTTTTCGCCTTCTAAACTAACACAATTAACTGAACAACATGAGCCCATCTCGCTCATCAGCTTTCCTAGATTCAGCAGAGGATCAACTAAAATTTCTCCGTCTTTTCAGGTGGGAGGAATGAGCTACCATGATGATGTTGTTCAAAAGCCAAGCCGATGCCCAGTTGCCATTATTGAAACCGTAAAGAAGATTCTTGCAATATAAAATTTAGGCAGTTCCTGAAGTTCCATAAAGATGGGAACGCTCTCCACTTCAATGTATCATTCTTGGAGTAGAAACTCAATGAAGATGATGATCACAAAACCACAAGTTTAGCTTCTAACATTATAAAATTATTCTACTATTTAACAAATACTTAAAAGGTACTAATTAGTCCTGGAAAGATCTTCAAAGTATTTTCCTGTGATATTTGGTCATGTTCAATAAGTATTACTAACAAGTTGATCACAATAATATAAACTAACAAAGGGCCAAAGGGCTTATTTGATAATCTACAAATTGCTTTAACTATTAGCTGATTCTATTAGAGGTTAGCTAACAACGGATTAATATAGTTGATTTGACTAGTGAGTAACATCAGTTGTTTATTTAAGGATATTTAACAAAATTAAATTTTTAGTATTAGTTTTTTGTTGTAAAATTACTTATAAGAATATGACTTTTAAAAAAATTAATGAGGACATGATTTTTCCGTTTAGATAGAAATTCATGCATGGCTCCTTGCATGTGCTTATTGTTATATACTCTTTATCTATTATTTGGCATCAACTTTTGTGGGTTTAATTGATTGTATTAATATTTTGCGCAAAATTTAACTTTAATGCATGTATAATAATAACTTGGAACTAATAATTTTATGAATTTTACGCAGAAACATCTTGTTTGAAATAATATAGGATTCAATTCATAGTATAGGGATGTTGGGATACGAAAAAGTAAAAGATCAACTAGTTTGATTGAATTTTTAAGATTAGTAAATAATTTAACGAGCGTCATAATGATTTTTCTTAGTATACCTTTAAAACAAATAATTGAAATCATTTTAAAAGTTAGTTTTTCTTTCATTATGAATGCATTTATGCAAAACAATTATACTATTAAACTAGAAACGAAATTATTGATTAAATCCCAATTTTATGTTTATAAACAAATTAATTTTTTTTGTCTATGTTCAAAATAAAAATAATCATTTAAATTAATGTTAGAAACTAAATTGAAAAATGTAATTGTTAATGAGTATAAAACTTATTTTAATTATATGAAAATGTAATCTCTTAATAAAATTAGCCTTATCTTATAACTAAAATAAAAATTTTAAAATTTTATCTATTAAAATTAGCATTAAAATAATTTTTAGACATAATAACTATTTGTAAAAACATTTTATGTTTAAAATATTTAATTATAAAATATATTTTAATTTAATAATTTAATTCTTGTTAATTACAAAATTTTGGTTAGTATAGAATAATTTAGTAGCGGATTTTGTATTATACAATACGAAATCCTACGATACTTTTTTTTTGAAAATTCAAACCAATAATACTTATTTTATTTAATTAAAATAAAATAATTTTTGAAAATGATAGTACAAAATTTTATTAAAGAAAAATTTCAAATTGATTTAATTTTTATTAAAGAAGATTATGTGCTTATTATTTACACCTCATCATACAGCTAACAAACTTAACCAATGAATAAAATGCGGATCTGATAAAGAAAAGTGTACTTAACATGCCTTACGCATGCCCTTTGGTTTTGTGCTAAGTTAATTTTCAACTTCAACTACGTCTCTCTACTCTCTACCCTAAATGTTCCCTGGATTTGTGAATTTTGACTGTCCGATTAAGCCCAGAGTTCAGATTCTTCAACGTGGGTCTCGCTTGAAGTGGTACAATGCCCATAATCATGTTTGTTCATAACTTGAAATTAGTATATTGGAGCTCAAAGTTCTGCTTTTTACCTCTTTATATCCCTAAGTTTAAAGCTTTTGTACCAAAAATCAGTACCCCGTTCGAAAGTAAGGGATTATTCTCCTAAATGTAGTACGTTTGAGTTTACCTTCATTCTAAAATTGATGCCCAACTCGCCTTTTGGCATGAAACCCAATTCAAGTCCATGTCTGTAGGTTCAATGATATGATATTTAAGGTTTTTGTTTTTCATTTTTGTTTAAGCTTTTTAAGGTGTAGGATTCAGGGGGAAGAACTTTCTTTTAGTGACATGCTCGTATGGGTTTTATGCAGTTTATAAGGTTTAGGCAACAAGCATTGTTGGTTCCGTATCAAAGAGACCATTGTGGTCGGCTTTGAATGATCAAGTGGTGGATTCGCTTTGTTAATGATTTTTGGTAAGTGACTCTGACTAGTTTTGTGGAGAAAGGAGTGTATAGACCATTGACAGATAGAACAAAGGAGGAAATGGTCTCACTTTCTCTTCTTAATAAGTTCATACCAGTTTACTTGTATGATGCTTTGATGTCTAATTCAAAGCTCTTGATATTATTCAATAAAGCCACACCTGCAAGCTTAATTTCAATCCATAGCCAAGCAATTGCCAAGGAAATCTCCAAAACCCTCACCAAATCAGGCCTCAAACCATTCCTAAATGCATCACCCTTGCTCTCTCATCTCAATTCAGACATCATCAAATTTGTCCTTTCTGACCCAGATGTCCACCCTTACTTGTGTCTGTGTTTCATTAACTTTTTTCAAAGAGAGCAACCTCTTGTTTCTTCTAAACCTGACTTGGAATCGTATATAATCCTCATATTAAGATTTTTTAAGGCTAGAAAATTTGCAGAAATGAAGAATGTTTTAACTTTTACTGTTACGGAAGATAATCTTCGTTGCGCGATATCAGATTTGGTTTCTTTGGTTGAGAGTAGGTTTGATGAGCCTAACTTTGTCAAGACGTTGTGTGACATGTTGTTTAGAGTTTGTGCTGATGTTAATATGTTTGAATACGGTTTGGAGGTCTTCAATTATATGGCAAGCAACGGCTTAAAGATTGATGAGAGGTCTTGTAGTGTTTCTTTACTTGCTTTGAAAAGATGTGGTAAAATGGAAGCATGTTTGAATCTATTTGAAAAGATGCTCGAGTCCAATGTAGAAATTACAGGATGTTCTTTGACGATTGTGATTGATGCGTTATGCAAGAGTGGAAAGGTTCAAAGGGCTAAAGATTTGTTGATCGAAATGAGTGCTAAAGGGGTTAAACCTACTACTGTCACTTATAACATACTTCTAAATGCTTATACAAAGATAATGGATTTTGGGGGTGTTAATGAGATGTTGAAGTTGATGGAGATGGAGGAAACCGTTTACGATGCTGCTACATATGCAATCCTTATTGGTTGGTATGGAAGTAATGGGAAATTTGCTCAAGCTGAGAAGTTGTTTGAAGAAATGCGTGAAAGGGAAGTAGAACCAGATGTTTATGCTTATAAGTCAATTATTTGCTGTAATTGCAAGGCTGGAAACTTGAGAATGGCATTTATGTTATTTGATGAAATGACTGAAAAAGGGATTGCCGCTGATGTTTATACATATGGAGCTTTGATTGATGGTGTTTGCAAGGCTGGGAAAGTGGAAGCTGCTGAAATATTGTTGAACAAAATGCAAAGTAAAGGTTTTGATGTTGATCATGTAGTATTTAGTACTCTTTTTGATGGATATTGCAGAAGAGGGTTCATAGATAAGGCTTTAATGGTGCTGGCTGTGATGGAAAAAAAGGGATTCATTGGGGATGTCTTCGCTTATAATATCATTGCATATGGTTTGTCTAAACTAAAACGACAAGATGAAGCAAAAAGATTGTTATTTTCAATGTCGGAAAAAGGTTGATGCTTAATGTTTGGAACTATAATACCTTGATCAACATGTATTGCAAGGAGGGGAATTTTGTTGAAGCAAAGAGGCTCTTTTGGGATATGGAGAAAAAGGGAGAAAGGCCTAATGTTGTCACATATAGTACCTTGATCAACATGTATTGCAAGGAGGGGAATTTTGTTGAAGCAAAGAGGCTCTTTTGGGATATGGAGCAAAAGGGAGAAAGGCCTAATGTTGTCACATATAGTACCTTGATCAACATGTATTGCAAGGAGGGGAATTTTGTTGAAGCAAAGAGGCTCTTTTGGGATATGGAGAAAAAGGGAGAAAGGCCTAATGTTGTCACGTATAGTACCTTGATCAACATGTATTGCAAGGAGGGGAATTTTGTTGAAGCAAAGAGGCTCTTTTGGGATATGGAGCAAAAAGGAGAAAGGCCTAATGTTGTCACGTATAGTATCTTGATCAACATGTATTGCAAGGAGGGGAATTTTGTTGAAGCAAAGAGGCTCTTTTGGGATATGGAGCAAAAGGGAGAAAGGCCTAATGTTGTCACATATAGTACCTTGATCAACATGTATTGCAAGGAGGGGAATTTTGTTGAAGCAAAGAGGCTCTTTTGGGATATGGAGAAAAAGGGAGAAAGGCCTAATGTTGTCACCTATAGTACCTTGATCAACATGTATTGCAAGGAGGGGAATTTTGTTGAAGCAAAGAAGCTCTTTTGGGATATGAAGCAAAAGGGAGAAAGGCCTAATGTTGTCACGTATAGTATCTTGATCAACATGTATTGCAAGGAGGGGAATTTTGTTGAAGCAAAGAGGCTCTTTCGGGATATGGAGCAAAAGGGAGATAGGCCTAATGTTGTCACGTATAATACATTGATCAACATGTATTGCAAAGAGGGGAATTTTGTTGAAGCAAAAAGGCTCTTTCGAGATATGGAGCAAAAGGAAGAAAGACCTAATGTTGTCACGTATAGTACCTTGATCAACATGTATTGCAAGTTGGGGAGTTTTCTTGAAGCAAAGAGGCTCTTTCGGGATATGGAGCAAAAGGGAGAAAGGCCCAATGTTATCACGTACAATGTTTTAATTGATGGTTATAGCAAGAAAGGGAAAATGAAGGAAGCTTATGAGCTAAGAGAAAAAATGGAAGCTCAAGGACTGATGCCTGACATATATACATTCACATCACTTGTCCATGGTGAGTGTAAATTCGGTATGGTAGACAAGGCCCTGAAAATGGTCAATGAAATGCGTAAGAAGGATCTAATCATGGATGTGGTCACTTACACAACAATGATATGTGGATTGTCCAAGGAAGGAAGATCATCAGAAGCTTTTAATTTGTTTGAGGAAATGATTGGGGCTGGCTTCACACCTGATGAAAAACTATATGCTGCACTTGTGGGCAGTCTTCACAAAGCTTAACTGTAGATCTAAACCGTTTGGAAGGATGTCCACCATTCTACGCTTCAGTAGGTACGGTTTTATTTGGTCAAGGAGACTTTTGAAGCATTAAGAAGTGTTTTTTGGTATTTATTTTCCATTATTATATTGTTGGTATTGTTGTGGCCCTGTGGATAAATGAAATTCAATGAATTCATAGGATAGTATTGCTTGGTTTCTTAATACTTTGTCTCCACTTCCCAGATATAGCATGTTCTTGATATTCAATTCTCTTGCTGGGATTATCTTATTATGCAATTTAATGACAGTATCAAACTTATTAAACCTATCACACGAAAGAACAACTGGAACACATCAACAGGTTTGAGTGATCCAACTGTTTCCCCTTGAAGATATGTGAGATACGAAGTCAGCCCCTGCTGAGCCAATACCATTGAAGATGATGTGGTTGGTGTCCTTGTCGCAAATCTTCCTGTTGATGGGTTTATAGAAGCTGATGCTCCTGCAATGAACACGGTGAGAATCTTCCTCCATTTTTTTCATATTTGAAATATGAGTCTTGCAATGTATGCCAACAAGAAGAACAATAAAATGAGAAAGCGAAAGATGAAAGATGAAAGATTATGTGGTTTGATACAGAAATTAAAGGTGTGCATTGGCTTACTGAGTTACTTATCATTCCTGCTGTTTTTATGAATTCGTTTATATCGATTTGAGATATTTTCTTCCTGGAACAACTCTAACTAATAATAGTCCTTTAAGAACAATGGAAGAGAATTAATACAGAATATATGATGTAGCAAGGTGGTAATTATCCACAAAGTTCTACTGTGTGGCCTTTAGGGATGACAAGTTGCTGGGGTTAGCCTCTTTAAATCAGAACAATCTTATTATGAAGTATGAGAATTCAGATCACATTAATCAAAATGATTTATATTTGTATGTTTGGAATAAATTGAGCATACCTTCTTATGTCCCATAGTGGACTTCTGTTTCTTCCGTTTTGACATTTCCTCTCAATGAACTTACTGCTAGTAGTGTAACCAGAAGCTTTCAGGATATGGAGAAAGAGAACATTGTGACCAAAGAATCCTCTGTGGGTCACCAGCGAACATCTGGGCAAGGGAAACTACAGTGCGCTTGGTGCAAATGACTTCCTTTTTTGTTTTTCTTTTCATGATATATCAATCAGAATTGAGACAGTTTACTATCCAAATTAGAGGTACGAAGTATCACAGATAACACTTGCTTTTCTTCCCTGTTTAAGGAGGTTTTTGCCTTCTGAACTAACACAGTTAACTGATCAACATGAGCCCATCTGGCTGATCAGCTTTCCTAGATTCAGCAGAGGATCAACTAAAATTTCCATGTCTTTCCAGCTGGAAGGAATGAGCTACCATGATGACGTCGTTCAAAAGCAGAGCCGATGCCCAGTTGCCATTACTGAAACCATACGGAAGATCATCAGAAGCTTTCAATTTGTGCGAGGAAATGATTGCGGCTGGCTTCACACCTGATGAAAAAGTATACACTGCAGTTGCGGGCAGTATTCACAAAGCTTAACTGTAAATCTAAAGCGTTTGGAAGGATATCCACCATTCTACGCTTCAGTTATGTACGGTTTTATTTGGTCAAGGAAACTTTTGAAGCATTAAGAAGCGCTTTTGGTATTTATTTTCCTTTATTATATTGTTGGTATTGCTGTGACCCGTTGGATACATGAAATTCAATGAATTCGTAGTATAGTATTGCTTAGTTTGAGCTGACTTCATATCTCAAATATGATACACCACTTGTATCGATTTACTGCAGTGTTTATCCAGCAAAGTTTATACGCCACTTATATCGATTCACTGTCTCGGTGCTGACCTTGGCCGGAGCATTCAACAAAACAGCAATCAGAAAATGTATTTAAAGCTATAGTAAGTTTGGATAACGACCATCCATTGTTTCTATGTAAAATTCAAACTTGGAAAGCACTACAAGAAAATTTGGTTTCAGCAATCACAGTAAAATGGTTACTAATTATATACATTTTGCAACCAAAAATTATTTGGTTGCAATATATAAGTTACGTATATTTTTTACCGACTAATAAATACTTGGTGGCGGCTATAGATGGTCACTAAAACTTACAATTCATGGATAATAATATAACGACCAAACTTAACAATTTTAGTGACAATTTTAATGGTCGTTATAGAAAATGATTATTAACAACCAACTATTGAGTGGTCACTCCAAGTATTTCAAATTTTCTATTAGCAACCAAAAAATTTGGTTGCTAAATTTACATGACTTCTTTACAGTAACTACATTATATGATTGCTAAAGAAGTATTTATAGCAACAAAATAATTTGTCACTAAGTATTTTAAAAAAGATGAAAAGGATTCTTTAGATTCGGTCCATATAGTTTAAATTAGTTTAAAGGTTCATTTTATAATAATTAATTATTATAATTTAATTTATATTAATTTTGTAATTCAAAATATATTTTCATTTGAGGAAAGAAGTTATCTAATAAAATTTATTGTTTGATAATTTCATTTTCATTTACCTTTAGTTAATTAAATTAGTGAACTTTTATTTACTACGTAAATATACACATATTACTTTCAATATCTTTTATTAAAAAATTAAAAGTTAAGCATAAATTTTAGTTTACAATCTAAAATGAAAAGTTAAATCTAGCAAGAGATGCTAAAAGCTCAAAATCCGAAAATTAAAGCCAATATATTGTGACTTTTGTGGGAATAACATTAAAAATGAGGCATTATAAAAATCATCAATTTTAGGTCAATGTCATTAGCATCAATATCTCTCTCCAAAGAACAAAGAGAAAAAAATGAATTATATTAGTATATGCATAATGGGAAACGTATATAGACCCAAACATATATTCTTACCAAAATTTCTAATGTGATATACACAAATTATAAATATGAAACACGAATTTAAAACAAAAGTTTCAATCGATGTCTAAACGAGATATAGTGTAAACGTAAAAGAAAATCCTGAAAGCTAACAATAGAAAATAACATATTACTGTCATATGAGTCCTAACACATTTAGATCTTCTCTCAACATGAATTTTTCTCAATCTACTTTCCTTTCATTGATCCAATAAATAAACCAAAATAATAATAAATAAATAAAAATGTAGTCCATTAAATGGCTCCCAAGTCCCAACTTCACATTTCATCTGCATTAAAAAAAGCATAAATAACCAAAGTAATTAATTTATATAATCAACTAACTTTCATCTTAGTAAAAGATTGAAGAAAAAGTTAACATAATAAAAGAAAAATAGTTAATAAATATGTCAAACTTCTATTAAACACGTTTGGATATAAAAAAAACACTTATCAATTAGATTGATTAATAATTTCATAAAAACTTCTACCTGTCATCTTTTCAACACATTTCACCATGGCTTCAACAGTGATTTTTTACAGAGCTAACTCAGCCTTTGTACTCTCCAATTCCTCTTGTGTAGATGCCAACTCCTTTTCTAATCGTACTCGATTTGATGATGTCTCGAAAGTAAAATCATGATTATATTTTTTTGAGACAGGCCTTTTGATTTGGCATACATAGAATTTTCTTCTATCACTTGGATGCAGATTTGTTCTGCACTCATACGAGGAACATCCTCGAGTAAATTTTCTTGTTCTTCTCGCAATTTTTTCATTTCAACCTGTTATCCAAAAATCAGAAAAGTTGTTCATTTTAAATATAACGATGATACATAATCTAAATGAGGTTGAGTAAAGAATCTATATCCAATTTTTTGCAAAAGAAATATGCGAATTTGTCTCATTCGGCTTTACCAATGGAGTTGCACCGGTTGTTCAATGAGATAATTGCAGTTTTTTCAATGAAAATAAACATAAAAATTAAAAACATAAATTACAACTTACACAATTTGCCTTAACCTCTTCATCAGCCCATCCCATTTTAGGATTGTAAAATTGAGCCTCGTACATATCAATATCATCCAAATTCTGTAACATAGAAATTGCAAATAAAAAATTAATTATATAATTATATAATTTTGGAAAAAAGAAAAATGAATGAAGTAACTAATTACATGCTCGTATTGATGTGCTGCACGAGATTTTGTTCCCAATTTGTGATTGTGTTTCATTTTTTTTCTTCCTATTGTTGGATTGAGTCACTGAAATTTTCTACAACACATTAAATAGTTTACAATTATTATACAAAATTTCTTAAATAATCTATAAATAAAATTCAAGTGCATTTATTATAAATACTAAATTTAAATAAAATGATAATATATACCTTAAATTTTTCTGTCTCCCAAAAGTCACACAACCAAAGCCAATCATTAGGACGAGTAGAAAGTTTTTCATAAACACTTTGTTTCGCCAACGCCAGACCACTTTCAGCTTTAATTTTTTGAAAATATTTACGAGCATTAGACCGAAAAGTGAACAACATATGGCTCATCCACTTCATAACTTAGCTTATTCTACAATGAGAAAAATAGAGATATGTTACATTATATTATATATAAAAAATTAGAACAAAATATTATTAAAGTGAATAAAAATAAAAAACTTACAACCAATTTTCTGAAAAGATCTTCTTTTTTCTCATTTGGAATGTTTGCCCAGCCCTCAACTTTCATTAGGGCTTCAAGTCTAATCAAAACCCCAATCTGAGTTGCATGTTTAGAACTATGCCCCACGGGCTTGTTAATCCCCTTAGGGATAATAATTTTAGGTTTTTCCCCACATTTACGTGTATACTTTTGAGTGTTTAACCCTCTAGTAAGACTACGACCTCGTTTCTCACTTACCTCGCCTTAGTTAAGAAAAAAGAAGTTAATCATTAATTGCTAATAACAACATACTAATAAGAATGTAATAAACTTTATTAAATTTAATATTACCATTATTAGCATCAAATGTTTTGTTAACAGTCTCCGTTGAGGGATCTATTAAAACAAATCATTGTGAAATACATAATAATAAGTGCAATACAAAAGAAAATTTTATTTAATATTACCTCTAATATCCGATTTGATACTCTCATTTGGTGGATTAGAGTAGATTGCCCTTCACTCTTCCATTGGTACTATAATTGTAAAAATATCAATATAAAGTTTTACTTGTAAAAAAAATATTTAACTTTAAAATATTAAAAAATGGAAGATAAATTACCTTGATCTCTATTATTATTATATATCATTGTCTGTCTAGTTCCCGAACTTGAAATGTTTATATTGCTAAAGATTTTTTCCGAAGGAAAAGCCACCCTCTTATATTTATTTGACACTACAATATTAAAAACCCAATATTAACATAAACAAGCATACAAAACAATTACAACTAAAATAAAATTCAAATAAAATTATTACCGCCTAAATTTCATAGTAAAGAATACTCAGTTGGGCCATCATTCAAGTCATTTACTGCTGCTAAAGCATTAGACAACACCAATTTACACTTCGGGTCGATTGTACTGTTAGCTGTTGCGGTCGCACTTAATAGCTCTTTTTTCCGCTTTAGTATTTTACTCATTTTCGATCTTGTAAGAAAATACAACAGGTATTAGCCATCTGTTAAATAAGTAGGAATGAATTTCACTAAGTGAATTAAAAAAAAACCACTCTGGTTCATAGAGATGATTTTCATATGAATGGTGTCTTTAATTTATAAAAGAAAATTTCCCATTTCAACAAATAGATGATTTTGCTGAATGAGACAGATGGACTTAAAAAATAAGTTTCTCACATCAGTAAGTTTATGGTGTCCCTTAGTAAAGAGACAAAAGAGTATTAAATAAGGAACGACTTATCTAAGGTAAAGGACATATTCCTAAATAGAAGCCCTTTTCTCTTGGGTTAAACAAGAAGCAATTTAAGAGGAGTTGGTTTATTCCATCTTTTAGCATGTAAAATTTCATATGCCCATCTGACTAACATTTTGTATGTTTTTTAAGTTACTTAATAAAAATTTTAATGTTATTAGATTACATCATAGTCAATATCATCACTAACATTCATATCGATATTAGCATTTATATTCCTTTAGTTGGTCAAACCTAATAAAATTTATGATTAGTTCGAAAAATGTTTTAAACTCAAGTAATTGAATATAATATAACTAGTAAATTTAAATAAAATAATCTAAAATTTATTTAAATCAAAATATTTATAAACTTAATTTTAATAACTTTGGTAATAATTCCTAAAAAATAAGATCGAGCTATTTGTTTTCTAAAATTTCATTAAGATGTTAGCGTTTTATTTTCACAAACACTTATTTTAGATGATAAATGGTGTACTTAAGGGTATTTAATTGAGAACAAGATTTCAAGGAGAACTATCTTTGAAGAAATCTTAGTAAGGTCCTTATGAATTCAATATCACCAAAGAATCAAAGAAAAACTAATTTCATTGCTTCTAATTTCAATCCATACTCCAACAAGAAAGACTTTGTCATCTAATTGAAATATCCTTTGGGCAAATATTCCAAAGGTCTCTTATAGGCATACTTTGAGATGCAGAGCCCTAAGGTCCATTAGCATAAAGCGGTATGCTCAAATAGGCCATTCCTAATATTTCATTCATCTTATGGTTAGCCGTTAAAGAAAGACTAACCACCAAGGGTAGAATACATGGTAATATTATCATCACTAATGGTTACTCTCTCTGCTATTTAGTTCCTTAAATCATTGACCATTTATTCTTCCAACATAGATTCTCTACTTATGGCAAGAGAATTTACATAAATTTAATCTTTCTTGCCCAACTCAAACATAGCCAGAAATCATATTATAGATCACTCAAAGAAGATGGAGAACCAATGAGAACTCCATTAACTTCAGCATATCATTTAGAAGAGATGTGAATGAAATTGGAAGGAAATTGTTAGGATTTATTTTAAATAAATCCCATTTTTATTTTTGGCATTTTTATTGGATATTGACATTTTAAATAAATCACAAGCAATACATGCGATATTCAGTGTTGTTGACGAGGACGCTTCTTAATGATTTCAGCATGTGAAACGGCAAAAGAAGCGTGGGACATGTTACGAACTATTCATGAAGGGTCTAAATTTGTGATATCGTCAAAACTACATATGTTAGCTGTGCAGTTTGAAGAGCTGAAGATGGATGAGAATGAGACCATTGGAGAATGAGACCATTGAAGAGCTGTGCAGTTAGAATATTAACGACATTTAGTACGAAATATGCTTACTATTAGAATATGTATTAAATTGTGCATAAGTATTATGCTTATTCTTGGAATATGTACTCAATTGTGCTTCAGTATTTTGGCATGCATTCATGGCATTTTCCGGGTACATTGGTTTCATGAAACTTCGAATTGATTTGGACAGTAATATTATAATTTTCGTAATTTTTGTATACTTAAAACATTTTTAGAAATTAATGGAGGATTAGTTTTGAGTTGCCAATTTATTTTGAGAGTCAGTATTTTATGCCGGAATTTTGGTAAATTTTCGGAAGTTTTCTGGAAATTTTGGGTATTTATTTGCTATAAGAATTCATAACTGTGTAATTGGTTTTAATAAGAATATTTTATTAATAAAATAATAATAAATGGACGGTTCGTAAGTGAGACAGGCTGTTAATGACTCATTACCACGTCTTAACAAGCAAACAAGAAGAAACAACGTTTATAATTCATTAACATACTCTTGGTTGCTTTGTTCACCGAGAATACTTTCACAGTTGGGCATTCGAGGAAAAACAAAAACAAGTAAGTAGTTTATATTTCGGGAGTATAAAGATATGTATGCTGTAGTTTCGGTTATACTGTTTTCATGGTGGTGTTAAATTATTATGCGATGTGGTTGTTTATGGAGGAGAATGATGGAAAATTTACAGTAGAGAGATAACGAAAATGGGAGGTTTCGGATTATTGATGATTTAGCTGAAACCTTGGATTTTTGCTTTGTTGTGAGTTGGTGAGTTGTTTTGAACCGGATAGATATTTAGGAATCGGTGAACAGTGATTTTCGTAAGGTAGGAGACGATGAACAGTGTGTGAACAGTGTCGGTGAATAGTAAATAGTAAATAGTAAATAGTAATAGTAAATAGTGAATAGTAAATAGTAAATAGTAAATAGTAAAATAGTGAATAGTAAATAGTAAATAGTAAATAGTAAATAGTAAATAGTAAATAGTAATAGTTCATAGTGAAGCAGTATTACAAAGATGTGAAAGATGTCCGATTTGTGAACAAATCGTATACGTATTTATGAATAATCTTATAGAGAAATATCAATTCTTTATTCCATAGATATACCATTAATTCTCAATCGCTACGCCAATAAGCAAAGATAAGGATCATAGGAACGACTAAGAAGAGAGAAAAAAGGGTGAGCTTCTTTTCGCTCTATACTAACACTAAGAATCAAACAAAGATCTGTAAAGATAAGCAAGATACAAAAACATGCGATAGCGGACAACATTTTGAAATGTGGTTTTCGTCTAGAAGAAATTGTGAGGTAAGAAAGAAAGAATGTGGAGGGATGAAGGAAATTATGGAGGAATGGTCTCTATTTATAGAACAATTTTTATGACCGTTATTTTCTAGCCGTTATTTACTACTAGCCGTTATGCTATATATTAAAGTATTTGTTTTGTATATGAATTTGGACATTTTCCGATTTAATAAAGTAAATTAGTGCATTTGACTACATCCGGATCGATAGAGTACGTTCTTGATTAATCCCGGAAATTTGTCATGAACATGCATGATACATATGCAAGAGACTTTAGTAAATTTGTACTTATGTACAATAGTAATTTTTGTGATAGAGGACCGCATGATCGATTGATTCCGGATATTGCCGCACGCCAAGGCAATAAGCGT
Organism: Erythroxylum novogranatense; assembly: GCA_029891385.1. NCBI lineage: Eukaryota > Viridiplantae > Streptophyta > Magnoliopsida > Malpighiales > Erythroxylaceae > Erythroxylum > Erythroxylum novogranatense. The sequence goes on along the minus strand of CM057226.1, from coordinate 108,178,915 downwards.
AAGGGTGATTGAAGTAAGTAATTCGACAAGTAAAGTTTGTAAGTAGTAACATAGTCCGGTAAATAAATTACATGTGTCAAGAATATCGGTAAGTAATTTAGACAAGAATTTGTAATAGACACGGGATGGTCTCACTTTGATTTGTTTACTGAAGTAACTTGATTGTGATGTGTACTGAATTGTTAATTGGTTCCGGACATGAAGGTCCGAGGTATTGATTGATGATTGTGATATTGAAGTGTTATGTTTCAATTTGGACAATGATTGTCCGAGGCGTTTTCACGATGTTTTTATCATTGGAAGTGCTACTTGCTTTGCACATGAATTATCAGAAATGACTTTGTTCTGGTTTAAACTGTTAGTCCGAGTTGTGGGTAAATAGGCATGCCTAGAAGGGTCTGTAGCGCTTCTGTGACACTTCGTTGTCGAGACTTCGATCTTCTGTGACACTTCGGTGTCGAGACTTCGGTCTTCTGTGACACTTCGGTGTCTTCTGATATGAACACTTCGGTGTCGAGACTTCGGTCTTCTGTGACACTTCGGTGTCTTCTGATATGGACACTTCGGTGTTGAGACTTCGGTCTTCTGATAAGTCCTGTTACCCACTTCTATTTTATGAACTTTTGATTTGTTTTGTCTATTAATGATAACATCTGTTATGAAGTGCATTTTGCCTGAGTATTAATCTCTGAATGCATGCTTATATCGTTATTGTGAAAAGAAATTGGTTAAATTAGATAAATGATTACTCACTAAGCTATAAGTTTAGCACGGTGGATTTGCCCCGTGTAGGTACAGAGCAAAGAGATTAAGGATTGGGACAAGTCAACCGCAGTGGCCAAAGGAGTCAGAGTTTTTGTGTCACTCGAATATGTATTTTGTTTGGTTTATTTGGGCCTGTACATATTCTTTGGATTTGTTTCTGGAAAGTCTGAGATGTATTATATGTGTGTTAAACTTAGATTTTAAAACAATGCATATATGTAATGTTTGATTTTGTTTGTTCTGTCTTGGGTGACATCCATGTATCCTCCCAGGGGGTATTTGGGTGTTACATCTTTTGGTATTAGAGTGCCTAGTTTAGGCGGTTCTGGTTTAACCAATGATTGCCTATTGTTTGCTGTTGAGTGTCTAAGTTGTGTTATAGCCTAATGCGGTGTCCCATGTTTTGTCTATAGTAAGCACGATGGAAGGATCTCACGAGATTGTTGACGAAGTTGCTGAGAGTAATCAGCCGGAGCAAGCACGGTCGGAAACACCAGGACCATCAAGGGTCAATCGAGGAGAAGCTGAGGTTCCACCTCCTCCTCCAGCTCAGGGAGAAGCTTTTCTTAAGCTGTCCCAGGATATGATGACTTTGGTGCATCGGATGATAACACCTAAGGCTCCGATTGATCAATTGAGGAAATATAGAGCTGAGGAATTTACTGGAACTTCTCTGGAAGAATCTGAAGGAGCCGAGTTCTGGATTGAGAGGTGAAGAGGGTACTGGATGAGATTAGTTGTCCAGCAGAGCAGATGGTGCATCAGGTCTTTGTTTCACTTCGCAGGAGCAGCTTATGAATGGTGGAAGTTCGTTATGAGGAGTCCCCAGCTACCGGTCCCATTGACTTGGGATTTCTTTGTCCAAGAATTTAGAGCCAAGTATGTGACAGAGGCGTATAGGAAGGATAAATGGAAGCAATTTTTGAACTTGAGGCAGAGAACTTTATCAGTTGCTGAGTATGATCGGGAATTCAACCGACTCAGTAAGTATGCCCCTAACTCCGTGCTTACTGAGGAGTTCCGTTGTCATCAGTTTGAGGACGGATTACATGATTTGATTAAGGAGTATCTGGCAGCGGTTACTGTGCTACAACAAGTGACTTACCACCAGTTGGTACAAGCTGCAATAAAGGTTGAAAGACAAGAGATGATCAGAAAAGAAAGAAGCCAGAGAAGAGGCTTTACTCGAGGAGGCCAGTCTTCGGGAAAACGAAGTCGGGAAGGTAGTTTCTCTACTCCAAGAGGTGCTCAGAGATCAGGGATGCGAGGAAGGCAACAAAACTATCCTACTGCCTCTAGTAGAGATTCCATTGGGAGTCGAGGTTCTAGTGTTCCAGAGTGCCCACACCGCTTCTAAGCATCATTAGGGTGTCTGTTGAAGAGTTACAGTGCATGTTTTGGTTGTCAGGACAAGATCATGTGGTTGCAAATTGTCCTCTGAGATACCGAGATAGCAAGCTAATAGAGAGGTTCTCGGGCATCGATTGCAAACAGAGGCCGAGGAAGAGGTCGAGGCGGATATCAACAGAGTAGAGCTAATCTGAGTTCCCAGTCAAAAACTGTGACTCGACCAGCTGTACTTGCTGCTTCAGCTCGGGCTTATGCACTGAAAGCTCGTGAGGATCAGGAGGCACCAGATGTCATTGCTGGTATGGTTTCTCTCTTTGATTCTGAAAAGTATGCATTATTTGATCCTGGATCTTCACATTCATATATTTGTGCTGACGAATTGTTTGATACGGAGGTGCTTATAGATCAGTTAGAATATGACTTGCATGTAACTAGTCCTCTGGGTAGTAGTGTGTTGGTGAATCAAGTGGTTAGAAATTGTCTAATTATGATCCAAGGAAGTGAGTATGCAGCGGATCTGATTACGTTGCCATTTCACGAATTCGATTTGATTCTGGGTATGGATTGACTGTCTAAACATCAGGCAATAATTGACTGTAAGGCTAAGACAGTTTTCTTGAGGACGCCTGACCAGTCTGAGCTTGTATTTCATGGTGGTTGCACACGTGCTCTAATTAATGTAGTATCTGCTATGCAAGCTCAAAAGTTTCTCAGGAAGGGGTGTGACGCTTATCTAGCTTTTGTACTTGATACCCAGAAGGAAGGTGCTAAGGAGAAATTGTGTGAGATTCCTGTAGTGAAAGAGTTTCCAGATGTTTTTCCTGAAGAATTGCCTGGAGTCCCTCCAGAGAGAGAAGTGGAGTTATCTATCGGGTTATGCCCAATCGCTTCGATATCTAGAGCACCGTATAGAATGGCTCCCACCGAGTTGAAGGAGTTGAAGTTGCGATTACAAGAACTTCGGATAAGGGGTTTATTAGACCCAGTATCACCGCGGGTGCGCGGTGTTGCTCGTGAAGAAGAAGGATGGTACACTGCGCATGTGCATCGATTATCGGCAGTTAAATAGGGTCACAGTGAAGAATAAGTATCCACTGCCAAGGATTGACAATCTATTTGATCAGTTGAGAGATGCAGGAGTGTTTTCGAAGATAGATCTGCGATCGGGGTATTATCAGCTTCGGGTAAAGGATGTGGATATACTGAAGACTACATTTAGGACCCGTTATGGACATTACGAATTCCTAGTAATGCCGTTCGGGTTAACAAATGCTCCAGCAGCATTTATGGATTTGATGAATAGAGTATTCAGACCTTATCTGGACCAGTTTGTTGTGGTGTTTATTGATGATATCTTGGTCTATTCCAAGAATGAACATGAGCATAGTGAACATCTCCGAATTGTATTACAGACTCTACGGGAAAGGCAGTTGTATGCTAAATTGAGTAAATGTGATTTCTGGCTTCAGGAGGTATCATTCCTAGGGCATGTTGTCTTATCTGAAGGAATGAGAGTTGATCCGAGTAAGATAGAGGCGGTTGTTAATTGGAAGCCACCAAGGAACGTGACAGAGGTGAGAAGTTTTCTGGGTCTGGTTGGTTATTACCGTCGATTTGTTAAGGGGTTTTCAGTGATAGCATCCCCTTTAACTAAACTGTTACAGAAAGGAGTGAAGTATGAATGGTCTGATAGATGCCAGAGTAGCTTTGATCGGTTGAAAAGTATGCTTACTGAAGCTCCTGTATTAGTTCAACCTACTTCTGGTAAGGAATATGTTCTGTATACGGATGCATCTGGGATTGGGTTAGGTTGTGTTTTGATGCAGGAAGGGAAGGTAGTGTCTTATGCTTCTCGACAACTAAAGACTCATGAATGTAATTACCTACTATGATCCGAGCTCATAGCAATCGTGTTTGCTTTAAAAATTTGGCGACACTATCGTATGGGGAAAAGTGTAGAATTTTCACGGATCATAAGAGTCTCAAGTATCTCGCTACCCGTATGAACCGAATCGAGACAACGGCGATGGTTGGAGTTATTTAAGGACTATGATTGTATTGTGGACTACCATCCGGGTAAAGCTAATGTTGTAGCAGATGCCTTAAGTCGAAAGACTATCTCAACTTTATCACTGAAGCAGATTGGATGGAAGCTGGGATCTGATGGAGCCTTGATGGCTCAATTGATAGCAAGACCCATGTTGAGACAGGAGATTTGTAATGCTCAAAGAGCTGATGATAAGTTACAGTAATTTATTATGGCTACTCAGGAAGGTAAACAGTCTGATTTTTCTGTGAAAGGTGATGGTGAATTGTATTATAAGGACCGGTTGTGTGTGCCAGCTAATGAGGAATTAAAGAACCAATTATTGTTTGAGGCTCATAATACAGTATTTACTATGCATCCGGGTGGAAATAAGATGTATCAGGATTTGAAGCAGTATTATTGGTGGAAAGGTATGAAACGGGATGTTGTGGATTATATTGCAAAATGTCTGACGTGTCAGCAGGTTAAGGCTGAGCACCAAGTTCCATCTGGATTGTTAAATCCTATTCCTATTCCTCAATGGAAATGGGATAATATTACCATGGACTTTGTCCTGGACTTCCTCTTACTCAACGTAAAGCATGATGTCAGATGGGTCATTGTGGATAAGTTTACCAAGTCTGCTCATTTCCTGCCTGTTCGTCCTGATTATTCTTTGGATAGACTTGCAGATTTGTATGTGAATGAAATCGTGAGATTGCATGGAGTACCATTGTCTATCATTTCAGATCGTGATCCTCGATTTACTTCGAGATTCTGAAAAAGTTTACAGGAAGCATTGGGTACACAGCTCAAGTTTAGTACTGCTTTTCATCCCCAGACTGATGGACAGTCAGAACGAGTTATACAGATTTTGGAAGATATGTTGAGGGGTTGTGTGTTAGAGTTTCCCGGGAGTTGGGATAATTATTTGACTTTGATGGAGTTTGCTTATAACAACAGTTATCAGACGAGCATTGGCATGGCACCTTATGAAGCGTTGTATGGTAGGAAGTGTAGAACTCCGGTATGTTGGACGGAGTTAAGTGAAAACAAGATGATCGGGCCAGACATTGTGAAAGATACAGAAGAAAAGATTCAGATAATTCAACAAAGATTGAAAGCTGCCAGTGATAGGCAGAAATCGTATGCTGATCTAAAACGGAAGGATATTGAGTTTCAAGTCGGTGATAAGGTGTTTCTGAAAGTGTCACTATGGAAGCATATACTTCGGTTTGGAAAGAAAGGTAAGCTTAGTCCGCGATTCATTGGTCCTTATGAAATCCTGAAGAGGGTTGGACCCGTAGCTTATCAGTTAGCTCTTCCTGGAGAATTGGCTAGATTGCATGATGTGTTCCATATTTCTATGTTGAGGAGATATCGGTCTGATGCCACTCATAAGATACCGGTGCAAGAGATTCAGGTGCAACAGGATTTGTCGTATGAAGAAGGGCCAGTTTCCATATTAGCCCGAGAAGTAAAACAAGCGCAAACAAGTCGGTCCAGTTAGTAAAAGTCCTCCGCAACATCATGGAAGTGAGGAAGCCACCGGGAATCAAGAAAGCATGAAGGCTCGAAGATCCGCACTTATTCGGATCGGTATGAATTTCGAGGACGAAATTTCTTAAGGAGGAAGAGTTGTAACGCCTCAAAGTAGGGTTAGAATATTAACGACATTTAGTACTGAAATATGCTTACTATTAGAATATGTATTAAATTGTGCATAAGTATTATGCTTATTCTTGGAATATGTACTCAATTGTGCTTGAGATTTTGGCATGCATTCATGGCATTTTAAAGATACATTGGTTTCATGAAACTTGGATTGATTTGGACGATAATATTATAATTTTCGTAATTTTGTATACTTCAAACATTTTAGAAATTAATGGAGGATTAGTTTTGAGTTGCCAATTTATTTTGAGAGTCGATTTTATACCGAATTTTGGTAAATTTTGGAAGTTTTCTGAAAATTTTGGGTATTTATTTGCTATAAGAATTCATAATCTGTAATTGGTTTTAATAAGAATATTTTATTAATAAAATAATAATAAATGGACGGTTCGTAAGTGAGACAGGCTGTTAATGACTCATTACCACGCCTTAACAAGCAAACAAGAAGAAACAACGCTTATAATTCATTAACATACTCTTGGTTGCTTTGTTCACCGAGAATACTTTCACACTTGGGCATTCGAGGAAAACAAAAACAAGTAAGTAGTTTATATTTGGGAGTATAAAGATATGTATGTTGTAGTTTGGTTATCTTGCTTTCATGGTGGTGTTAAATTATTATGCGATGTGGTTGTTTATGGAGGAGAATGATGGAAAATTTACAGAGAGAGATAACGAAAATGGGAGGTTTGGATTATTGATGATTTAATGAAACCTTGGATTTTTGCTTTGTTGTGAGTCAGTGAGTTGTTTTGAACAGGATAGATATTTAGGAATCGGTGAACAGTGATTTTCGTAAGGTATGAGACGATGAACAGTGTGTGAACAGTGTCGATGAATAGTAAATAATAAATAGTAAATAGTAATAGTAAATAGTGAATAGTGAATAGTGAATAGTAAATAGTAAATAGTAAATAGTAAATAGTAAATAGTAAATAGTAAATAGTAAATAGTAATAGTTCATAGTGAGCAAGATTACTACTGATGTGAAGAAAAGATCCGATTTGTGAACAGTCGTATACGTATTTATGAATAGTACTATATAGAGAAATACAGAATTCCTTTATTCCCATAGATATACCATTAATTCTCAAATGCTATGCCAATAAGCAGCATAAGGATCATAGGAACGACTAAGAAGAGAAAAAAAGGGTGAGCTTCTTTTGGCTCTATACTAACACTAAGAATCAAACAAAGATACAGAAAGATAAGCAGTATACAAAAACATGCGATAGCGGACAACATTTTGAAATGTGGTTTTCGTCTAGAAGAAATTGTGAGGTAAGAAAGAAAGAATGTGGAGGGATGAAGGAAATTATGGAGGAGTGGTCTCTATTTATAGAACAATTTTTATGACCGTTATTTACTAGCCGTTATTTACTACTAGCCGTTATGCTATATATTAAAGTATTTGATTTGTATATGAATTTGGACATTTTTCGATTTAATAAAGTAAATTAGTGCATTTGACTACATCCGGATCGATAGAGTACGTTCTTGATTAATCCCGGAAATTTGTCATGAACATGCATGATACATATGCAAGAGACTTTAGTAAATTTGTACTTATGTACAATAGTAATTTTTGTGATAGAGGACCGCACAGATCGATTGATTTCAAACATTGCTGGCACGTCAAGGCAATAAACAGTAAGGGTGATTGAAGTAAGTAATTCCGACAGTAAAGTTTGTTAGTAGTAACATAGTCCTGGTAAATAAATTCTATACAGGTCAGTAATATCGGTAAGTAATTTAGACAGTAAATTTGTAATAGACCTGGGATGGTCTCACTTTGATTTGTTTATCGGAGTAACTTGATTGTGATGTGTCTTGAATTGTTAATTGGTTCCTATACGAAGGTCCGAGGTATTGATTGATGATTGTGATATTGAAGTGTTGTGTTACAATTTGGACAATGATTGTCCGAGGCGCTTGCGATGTGTTTTATCATTCGAAGTGCTACTTGCTTTGCACATGAATTATCGAAATGACTTTGTTCGCTTAAACCGTTAGTCCGAGTTCAGGTAACAGGCATGCCTAGAAGGTCTCAGAAGGCTTCGTGACACTTCGTTGTCGAGACTTGGTCTTCGTGACACTTCGTGTCGAGACTTGGTCTTCGTGACACTTCGGTGTCTTCGATATGAACACTTCAAAGGTCGAGACTTGGTCTTCGTGACACTTCGGTGTCTTCTGATATGGACACTTCGGTGTCGAGACTTCGGTCTTCTGATAAGTCCCGTTACCCACTTCTATTTTATGGACTTTTGATTTGTTTTGTCTGTTAATGATAACATCTGTTATGAAGTGCATTTTGCCTGAGTATTAATCTCTGAATGCATGCTTATATCGTTATTGTGAAAAGAAATTGGTTAAATTAGATAAATGATTACTCACTAAGCTATAAGCTTAGCACGGTGGATTTGCCCCGTGTAGGTACAGAGCAAAGAGATTAAGGATTGGGACAAGTCAACCGCAGTGGCCAAAGGAGTCAGAGTTTTTGTGTCACTCGAATATGTATTTTGTTTGGTTTATTTGGGCCTGTACATATTCTTTGGATTTGTTTCTGGAAAGTCTGAGATGTATTATATGTGTGTTAAACTTAGATTTTAAAACAATGCATATGTGTAATGTTTGATTTTGTTTGTTCTGTCTTGGGTGACATCCATGTATCCTCCCAGGGGGTATTTGGGTGTTACATCTTTTGGTATCAGAGCGCCTGGTTTAGGCGGTTCTGGTTTAACCAATGATTGCCTATTGTTTGCTGTTGAGTGTCTAAGTTGTGTTATGGCCTAATGCGGTGTCCCATGTTTTGTCTATAGTAAGCACGATGGAAGGATCTCACGAGATTGTTGACGAAGTTGCTGAGAGTAATCAGCCGGAGCAAGCACGGTCGGAAACACCTGGACCATCAAGGGTCAATCGAGGAGAAGCTGAGGTTCCACCTCCTCCTCCAGCTCAGGGAGAAGCTTTGCTTAAGCTGTCCCAGGATATGATGACTTTGGTGCATCGGATGATAACACCTAAGGCTCCGATTGATCAATTGAGGAAATATGGAGCTGAGGAATTTACTGGAACTTCTCTGGAAGAATCTGAAGGAACCGAGTTCTGGATTAAGAAAGTGAAGAAGGTACTGGATGAGATTAGTTGTCCAGCAGAGCAGATGGTGCATCAGGTCTTTGTTTCACTTCAAGGGGCGACTTATGAATGGTGGAAGTTCGTTATGAGGAGTCCCCAGCTACCGGTCCCATTGACTTGGGATTTCTTTGTCCAAGAATTTAGAGCCAAGTATGTGACAGAGGCGTACAGGAAGGATAAATGGAAGCAATTTCTGAACTTGAGGTAGAAAACTTTATCAGTTGCTGAGTATGATCGGGAATTCAACCGACTCAGTAAGTATGCCCCTAACTCCGTGCTTACTGAGGAGTTCCGTTGTCATCAGTTTGAGGACGGATTACATGATTCGATTAAGGAGCATCTGGCAGCGGTTACTGTGCTACAACAAGTGATTTACCACCAGTTGGTACAAGCTGCAATAAAGGTTGAAAGACAAGAGACAATCAGAAAAGAAAGAAGCCAGAGAAGAGGCTTTACTCAAGGAGGCCAGTCTTCGGGAAAACGAAGTCGGGAAGGTAGTTTCTCTACTCCAAGAGGTGCTCAGAGATCAGGGATGCGAGGAAGGCAACAAAACTATCCTACTGCCTCTAGTAGAGATTCCATTGGGAGTCGAGGTTCTAGTGTTCCAGAGTGCCCACACTGCTCTAAGCATCATTGGGGTGTCTGTTGGAGAGTTACAGGTGCATGTTTTGGTTGTGGCAGTACAGATCATGTGGTTACAAATTGTCCTCGGAGACAGTCTGAGATAGCACAAGCTAATAGAGAGGTTTCTCAGGCATCAGTTGCAAACAGAGGCCGAGGAAGAGGTCGAGGCGGATATCAGCAGAGTAGAGCTAATCTGAGTTCCCAGTCAGAAACTGTGACTCGACCAGCTGTACCTGCTGCTTCAACTCGGGCTTATGCACTGAAAGCTCGTGAGGATCAGGAGGCACCAGATGTCATTGCTGGTATGGTTTCTCTCTTTGATTATGAAAAGTATGCATTATTTGATCCTGGATCTTCACATTCATATATTTGTCGATTTAATTGTTTGATCTGAGAGGTGCTTATAGATCAGTTAGAATATGACATGCATGTAACTAGTCCTCTGGGTAGTAGTGTGTTGGTGAATCAAGTGGTTAGAAATTGTCCAATTATGATCCAAGGAAGTGAGTATGCAGCGGATCTGATTACGTTGCCGTTTCACGAATTCGATTTGATTCTGGTATGGATTGGTGTCTAAACATCAAAAGAATTGACCGTAAGGCTAAAGCAGTTTTCTTGAGGAGGCTCGACCACCGAGCTTGTATTTCATGGTGGTTGCACACGTGCTCTGATTAATGTAGTATCTGCTATGCAAGCTCAAAAGTTTCTCAGGAAGGGGTGTGACGCTTATCTAGCTTTTGTACTTGATACCCAGAAGGAAGGTGCTAAGGAGAAATTGTGTGAGATTCCTGTAGTGAAAGAGTTTCCAGATGTTTTTCCTAAAGAATTGCCTGGAGTCCCTCCAGAGAGAGAAGTAGAGTTATCTATCAAAGTTATGCCTGGTACTGCTCCGATATCTAGAGCACCGTATAGAATGGCTCCCACTGAGTTGAAGGAGTTGAAGTTGCGATTCTAAGAACTTCGGATAAGGGTTTATTAGACCCGGTGTATCACCGCAAGTGCGCGGTGTTGCTCAGAAGAAGAAGGATGGTACATCGCGCATGTGCATCGATTATCGGCAGTTAAATAGGGTCACTGATGAAGAATAAGTATCCATCGCCAAGGATTGACGATCTTATTGATCGGTTGAGAGATGCAGTGTTTTAGCCAAGATAGATCCGCGATCGGGTATTATCAGCTTCGGGTAAAGGATGTGGATATACTGAAGACTGCATTTAGGACCCGTTATGGACATTACGAATTCCTAGTAATGCCGTTCGGGTTAACAAATGCTCGAGCAGCATTTATGGATTTGATGAATAGAGTATTCAGGCCTTATCTGGACCAGTTTGTTGTGGTGTTTATTGATGATATCTTGGTCTATTCCAAGAATGAACATGAGCATAGTGAACATCTCCGAATTATATTACAGACTCTACGGGAAAGGCAGTTGTATGCTAAATTGAGTAAATGTGATTTCTGGCTTCAGGAGGTATCATTCCTAGGGCATGTTGTCTCATCTGAAGGAATGAGAGTTGATCCGAGTAAGATAGAGGCGGTTGTTAATTGAAAGCCACCAAGGAACGTGACAGAGGTGAGAAGTTTTCTGGGTCTGGCTGGTTATTACCATCGATTTGTTAAGGGGTTTTCAGTGATAGCATCCCTTTAACTAAAGCTATTACGTAAAGGAGTGAAGTATGAATGGTCCGATAGATGCGAGTAGCTTTGATCGGTTGAAAAGTATGCTTCATCAAGCTCTGTATTAGTTCAACCTACTTCGGTAAGGAATATATTACGTATACGGATGCATCCGGGATTGGATTAGGTTGTGTTTTGATGCGGGAAGGAAGGTAGTTGCTTATGCTTCTCGACAACTAAAGACTCATGAATGTAATTACCCTACTATGATCCGGAGCTTACGTGATCGTGTTTGCTTTAAAAATTTGGCGACACTATCGTATGGGGAAAAGTGTAGAATTTTCACAAATCATAAGAGTCTCAAGTATCTCGCTACCCGTATGAACCGAATCAGACAACGACGATGGTTGGAGTTATTTAAGGACTATGATTGTATTGTGGACTACCATCAGGGTAAAGCTAATGTTGTAGCAGATGCCTTAAGTCGAAAGACTATCTCAACTTTATCACCGAAGCGATTGGATGGAAGTTAGGATCGATGGAGCCTTGATGGCTCAATTGATAGCAAGGCCCATGTTGAGACGGGAGATTTGTAATGCTCAAAGAGGCGATGATAAGTTCTGACAATTTATTATGGCTACTCGGGAAGGTAAATAAATCGATTTTTTCGTGAAAGGTGATGGTGAATTGTATTATAAGGACCGGTTGTGTGTGCCAGCTAATGAGGAATTGTAGAACCAATTATTGTTTGAGGCTCATAATACAGTATTTACTATGCATCCGGGTGGAAATAAGATGTATCGATTTGAAGCAAGTATTATTGGTGGAAAGGTATGAACGGGATGTTGTGGATTATATTGCAAAATGTCCGGCGTGTCAAGAAAGTTAAGGCCGAGCACCAAGTTCCATCGGATTGTTAAATCCTATTCCTATTCCTCAATGGAAATGAGATAATATTACCATGGACTTTGTCACTGGACTTCCTCTTACTCAACGAAAGCATGATGCTGTATGGGTCATTGTGGATAAGTTTACCAAGTCTGCTCATTTCACGCCTGTTAAGTCCGATTATTCTTTGGATAGACTTGCAGATTTGTATGTGAATGAAATCGTGAGATTGCATGGAGTACCATTGTCTATCATTTCAGATCGTGATCCTCGATTTACTTGAGATTACAAAAGTTTGAGGAAGCATTGGGTACATACTCAAGTTTAGTATCGCTTTTCATCCCTGCATCGATGGACGGTCGAACGAAGTTATCTGATTTTGGAAGATATGTTGAGGGTTGTGTGTTAGAGTTTCCGGAGTTGGGATAATTATTTGACTTTGATGGAGTTTGCTTATAACAACAGATTATCGACGAGCATTGGCATGGCACCTTATGAAGCGTTGTATGGTAGGAAGTGTAGAACTCCGGTATGTTGGACGGAGTTAAGTGAAAACAAGATGATCGGGCCAGACATTGTGAAAGATACAGAAGAAAAGATTCAGATAATTCAACAAAGATTGAAAGTCGCCAAATGATAAGCGTAAATCGATCTTCATCTAAACTGGAAGGATATTGAGTTTCAAGTCGGTGATAAGGTGTTTCTGAAAGTGTCACCATGGAAGCATATACTTCAGTTTGGAAAGAAAGGTAAGCTTAGTCCGCGATTCATTGGTCCTTATGAAATCCTGAAGAGGGTTGGACCCGTAGCTTATCAGTTAGCTCTTCCTGGAGAATTGGCTAGATTGCATGATGTGTTCCATGTTTCTATGTTGAGGAGATATCGGTCGATGCCACTCATAAGATACCGGTGCAAGAGATTCAGTGCAACAGATTTGTCGATGAAGAAGGGCCGGTTCCATATTAGCCCGAGAAGTAAAACAAGCGCTGAAACAAGTCATCCGTTAGTAAAAGTCCTCCGCAACATCGTGGAAGTGAGGAAGCCACCAGGAATCAAAAGAAAGCATGAAGGCTCAAGATCCGCACTTATTCGGATCAGGTATGAATTTCGAGGACGAAATTTCTTAAGGAGGGAAGAGTTGTAACGCCCCAAAGTAAGGGTTAGAATATTAACGATATTTAGTACGAAATATGCTTACTATTAGAATATGTATTAAATTGTGCATAAGTATTATGCTTATTCTTGGAATATGTACTCAATTGTGCTTCAGTATTTTGGCATGCATTCATGGCATTTTCCGGGTACATTGGTTTCATGAAACTTCGGATTGATTTGGACAGTAATATTATAATTTTCGTAATTTTTGTATACTTCAAACATTTTTAGAAATTAATGGAGGATTAGTTTTGAGTTGCCAATTTATTTTGAGAGTCAGTATTTTATGCCGGAATTTTGGTAAATTTTCAGAAGTTTTCTGGAAATTTTGGGTATTTATTTGCTATAAGAATTCATAAGCATGTAATTGGTTTTAATAAGAATATTTTATTAATAAAATAATAATAAATGGACGGTTCGTAAGTGAGACAGTGTTAATGACTCATTACCACGCCTTAACAAGCAAACAAGAAGAAACAACGTTTATAATTCATTAACATACTCTTGGTTGCTTTGTTCACCGAGAATACTTTCACAGTTGGGCATTCGAGGAAAAACAAAAACAAGTAAGTAGTTTATATTTCGGAGTATAAAGATATGTATCTTTGTAGTTTCGGTTATCTGCTTTCATGGTGGTGTTAAATTATTATGCGATGTGGTTGTTTATGGAGGAGAATGATGAAAAATTTACAGTAGAGAGATAACGAAAATGGAAGGTTTCGGATTATTGATGATTTAGCTGAAACCTTGGATTTTTGCTTTGTTGTGAGTTGGTGAGTTGTTTTGAACCGGATAGATATTTAGGAATCGGTGAACAGTGATTTTCGTAAGGTAGGAGACGATGAACAGTGTGTGAACAGTGTCGGTGAATAGTAAATAGTAAATAGTAAATAGTAATAGTGAATAGTGAATAGTAAATAGTAAATAGTAAATAGTAATAGTGCATAGTGAACAGTATTGCTACAGTGTGAACAGTATCCGTATTTGTGAACAGTCGTATACGTATTTATGAATAGTACTATAGAGAGAAATACTGAATTCCTTTATTCCCATAGATATACCATTAATTCTCAAATGCTATGCCAATAAGCAGCATAAGGATCATAGGAACGACTAAGAAGAGAAAAAAAGGGTGAGCTTCTTTTGGCTCTATACTAGCACTAAGAATCAAACAAAGATACAGAAAGATAAGCAGTATACAAAAACATGCGATAGCGGACAACATTTTGAAATGTGGTTTTCATCTAGAAGAAATTGTGAGGTAAGAAAGAAAGAATGTGGAGGGATGAAGGAAATTATGGAGGAGTGGTCTCTATTTATAGAACAATTTTTGTGACCGTTATTTACTAGCCGTTATTTACTACTAGCCGTTATACTATATATTAAAGTATTTGATTTGTATATGAATTTAGACATTTTCCGATTTAATAAAGTAAATTAGTGCATTTGACTACATCCGGATCGATAGAGTACGTTCTTGATTAATCCCAGAAATTTGTCATGAACATGCATGATACATATGCAAGAGACTTTAGTAAATTTGTACTTATGTACAATAGTAATTTTTGTGATAGAGGACCGCACAGATCGATTGATTCCAAACATTGCTGGCACGTCAAGGCAATAAACAGTAAGGGTGATTGAAGTAAGTAATTCCGACAGTAAAGTTTGTTAGTAGTAACATAGTCCCGTAAATAAATTACATGCATGTGTCAAGAATATCGGTAAGTAATTTAGACAAGAATTTGTAATAGACACCGGGATGGTCTCACTTTGATTTGTTTACTGAAGTAACTTGATTGTGATGTGTACTGAATTGCTAATTAGTTCCGGACATGAAGGTCCGAGGTATTGATTGATGATTGTGATATTGAAGTGTTGTGTTCTGAATTTCGGACAATGATTGTCCGAGGAGTTTGCCGTATGTTTTTATCATTGGAAGTGCTACTTGCTTTGCACATGAATTATCAGAAATGACTTTGTTCTGGTTTAAACTGTTCATCCGAGTTGTGGGTAAATTGGCATGCCTAGAAGGGTCTGTAGCGCTTCTGTGACACTTCGTTGTCGAGACTTCGGTCTTCTGTGACACTTCGGTGTCGAGACTTCGGTCTTCTGTGACACTTCGGCGTCTTCTGATATGAACACTTCGGTGTCGAGACTTCGGTCTTCTGTGACACTTCGGTGTCTTCTGATATGGACACTTCGGTGTCGAGACTTCGGTCTTTTGATAAGTCCCGTTACCCACTTCTATTTTATGGACTTTTGATTTGTTTTGTATGTTAATGATAACATCTGTTATGAAGTGCATTTTGCCTGAGTATTAATCTCTGAATGCATGCTTATATCGTTATTGTGAAAAGAAATTGGTTAAATTAGATAAATGATTACTCATTAAGCTATAAGCTTAGCACGGTGGATTTGCCCCGTGTAGGTACAGAGCAAAGAGATTAAGGATTGGGACAAGTCAACCGCAGTGGCCAAAGGAGTCAGAGTTTTTGTGTCACTCGAATATATATTTTGTTTGGTTTATTTGGGCCTGTACATATTCTTTGGATTTGTTTCTGGAAAGTCTGAGATGTATTATATGTGTGTTAAACTTAGATTTTAAAACAATGCATATGTGTAATGTTTGATTTTGTTTGTTCTGTCTTGGGTGACATCCATGTATCCTCCCATGGGGTATTTGGTTGTTACAGTTGCTCACTAGAAATTTCAGTAAATGGCTGAAAACAATGAAAAAGGACAGACCCGACTCTAGACAATATGGTGGAAGTTCATCAAGTAATAACCGAAAACAACAAGTCAAGGCACAAAGAGGCGAATGGAAGGAAAGAAGAATACAGTGTCATGAATGTCAGGGATTTGGACATATTCAATCCGAATGTGCTAATACGTTGAAGAAACAAAGAGGAAAGTCCTTCACAACCACCTGGAGTGAAAATGAATTTGAAAGTGATTTCGGCAGTGAGGAAGAAATGACAAATAATGCAGCACTGGTTGCATTACACAGCAAAAGTCCAGTTACTTGTCTAGCAGTAACTGAGAAGGAAGTAATTGACAGCAGAACGGGGAGAAGACTTGAAAATTTCAGAATCAGTTTAGCCCGAAATTCAATTTGGACTATGACAAAGGATGTAAGCGGTATGATGATGAAGTTGAGAATACCCATGAGAACTACAAAACCTTGTATGAGAAATGGTTAAAAATGCAGAAAAAGAATGAGAGTTTGAAAGAAGAGAATCTTAGTTTGAAGAATACTATACGAGAATTGGAAAAGAAGCTAGCAATGACCTCAGATGAGCTTGGAGAAGCGAGAATGAAATTAGTTAGTACTGAAAAGGGATTGAGGATGTTGAATGGAGGCACCGAAAATCTTGATAAGTTGATAGAAACTGGTAAGGTTAAAGGAAACTTCGAAGGCATAGGCTATAAAGGTAAGTGTTCGAAAGTGAATGAAGAAAAATTTGAAATGTCCAGATCAACCCAAAAAGTAGAAACACCGAAAAAGAGTGATAGATTTATACCTACATGTCATTTTTGTGGAGTCATTGGACATATAAGGCCAAGATGTTATCAGTTATTACAAATGATATTTCAAAGGGGCCAAAATCGAAAATCTAGACATTCTCCATTAAGTTTTCAGCAACATCCCATGGTATCGAAGCAGGCTTGGATTATAAAGGGTCAAGTACAAGCACAAAAATGTAGTGAAGGGAAAATCAGAAAATGCCCAGATTTGCAGTTAGTTACTGCTGAGGAAGTAACTGCAGAAACTGAACTTTCAGTTACTTCGGTTGATGAATAAACTAAAACAATGAAAGCTGATTTGAACCGAGGCTCTTCATCTCAAATCCGAAGAAACCATCCAGCAGAAAATGTTATTGGGGATGTGAGTGAAAGAAGAAAAACAAGAGAAAGAAAAAGGGTTGATTATCAAGAACTTACAGGAAACTTGTGTTATACATCTTCATTCGAGCCAAAGAAAAACACCAGGTTTGAGATTCTTCGAAGGGCACAGGGATAGTGTGCTTTATATTTTTGAAGTATTTTTTGTGTTATTAAAAAAAACAAAAAAAGGACATATTTTCTTTAGTTTTTTTTGTTGTTATTGTCGTTTCATCGTTTTAGTAGTTTGCACTGTGACTTCTATTTGGCTCCACCGAAGACTTCTCAGCTCTCTCATCGGTATGGATCTTTCTCAGGTATCTTTCTCCTTCGGGCATATCTCAGTGTTTTGAATGGTGGTAAATTGTCATATTGGCGTGCTTATGACTCTTCCGCTGCATCTATGGTTGATTATTATGATTATGCATTTTGATACTGTTTTGTCTCAAGAGGGAGACATCAGGTTGTTTATGGTGAATGTTCCATTCAGGGGAGGATTTCAAGATATATATGTGACTGTATGTCTTGCTTTTTGGCATCTTTTTGTCCCAAGGGGGAGAAATTTGGATGATTGGATAAACTTGATGTTCTTTGGAGCTTGATATTTGATTAAGGGGGAGTTCTCTTTTCATCTCATGTGGATTGTGAATTTGATTTATATGTCCAATTATGTTATTTAGGGGGAGTTTCATGTTTGTGACAAAAATGCCAAAAAAGGGGGAGATTGTTAGGATTTATTTTAAATAAATCCCATTTTTATTTTTGGCATTTTTATTGGATATGGGACATACCATATATCTTGAAGATTTGTTTTAAATTAGTAATTGCGTGTTGGAGATTCTGTTTGGTATTGGATATGATATGGAATTGGACTTGGAGACATATACCATATATGTAGAATTTTTATTGGACTGAATCTTAGAGTCCAAGTGTGACTAGGATTCTATCTAAAACCTAGCTATGTGTGTGTGCTAAATGTGGATTGTGGGCAGCTAATGAAACGTGTGTGTTGTGGTTTTTTTTGTGGCTGCGTATGTTCTGATTTTTCAGTGGAAAAGTGGTTTTGCTGGAACGAATTTACTGTTGCTCTATTCTTTCTTTGATCCTCTATTTCGTGAGCTGATTGTGTGGGTAACTTTGAGCAGTGTTTTTCAGTGGTTTATCTCTAACAAGCATTAGATGTTGTATGCGAAGTTGGAGATTTTTTGGGCTCTTGAAGGTGTTTGTTAGTTGCTGCACAAAAGAGGATTATTTATGAAGGCTGCGTGACTTGTTTGGTGGAGCAACTTGGACATACTGTTGAATATTACAGATCTGGAAAATTGTTGTTCCTTGGTTTATTTATCTTTGTTCTTGAGTAGAAATAGTTAGGAAAATCCTCTGACGAGGTTAACACGAGTCGGTCGTGTTATTGGGCGTGATGATCTTTCACGGGTAGTTAGGTTGTAGGTCGGTTACATAGATTGGGTCTTACGGGATAGATCAATCTGGTGTAATTTTTGTGAACTACAGTGAAAGAATTTAATCTGGGTGAGGGCCCCGCAG
Organism: Erythroxylum novogranatense; assembly: GCA_029891385.1. Classification (NCBI taxonomy): domain Eukaryota; kingdom Viridiplantae; phylum Streptophyta; class Magnoliopsida; order Malpighiales; family Erythroxylaceae; genus Erythroxylum; species Erythroxylum novogranatense. Next base: position 108,160,251 of record CM057226.1, on the reverse strand, counting down.
ACGTAGGTAAGGTGTGCCGAACTGCGTTACCAAAAGTCGGTATTTTTGGTGCTTTGCTTTTACGATTATTGATTTACTCGTGCGGAAAAATTAATTTTGGACAGTCTGCGATTTTATTAACGATTTAATTTTCTCATAAATAAATCACAAGACTTGGGAAGTTGAATAAGAAACAATAGGCCATAATGAGATGATGAATTTAATGCGAGAATAATAATCAACTTTCAATCTCTCTACAAGATGATAAGAGCTCCTAAGTTGATTTAAAATTACCTAGTGATTTCCGAATTTACAAAATAGATTGAAGAATGTAAGGGAACCAAATACTAATATGCTAGAAAATACTTTCAATTAGCTTACAGAGACAATAGGTGAATCAAAGAATGTCAGGGAACCAAATACTAATTATCAATACATCCAAATAATAGGGGAATCAAAGAATTATCAATACAATTTTTTAATGTGTGTATAGATATGTAAGAGGAAGATATACATACCAAAATAGGGAAATCAAGAGTTTGGGAGAGAAACAGAGATAACAGAGGAACTGAGAGTCAGTGGAGAGGGAATGTGAATGCGGTTAGGATATAAGAGAATTAGGGTATGAGGTAGAGATAAGTAGGGGCACAAAATATACAAAAAAGAGCCAAAATAACAAAATATAGCTCCAAAATAAAAATAAAATCTGCGTAAATAGCCTTCTCAATTACCATATCATCCAAAGCTAAAATGTTAAGACACTTCAAATCGTAAATCCAAATTCAAAGCAATCTAAGGAAAGCCTTACGGGCTGCTTGAAAGAGGATGAATTCTCCCGTGGGTTTAAAGCTCACTTTGTTAACAAATTCAATTCACCTTATAAATCAAGTGAATTGATCCCTAAAAACTGCTCTCTTCCTTTTTAACTCACAAACCCAATAATACCCACGATTCTAACATAATAACCCTACACCAGATGAGCCACACTCTTCTCCGAACAGCAATGACTTCAATTGTAGCAACTACAGAGCGTATTCACTTCTCCAAGGATCTGATACCAATTGTAGGGAAATTAAACTATTTTTGCACAACTAAAATGTCAGTGGAATAAACACACTACACAATATTTGATAATGTAGTTCGACCAATTTATGCCTACATCTCCGGAGCTACTACGTACCTTTTTATTGGGAAGAAAAACAAGCACTTAAAAGTTTTTACTCTCAACACTCAAAACTCTAATGTTTACACTCTCTCTCAAACTCTTATCCCAATATACCCCAAAAGTACTCACAAAAAGAAAACTTACTCCTCTTAGTATTTCACTTACTTATTAAGTGAGGAGCACTAAGAGTTTTACACTCTAATATTTTCTTTGCTTGGGATGATTTCAATGAAATGGGGAGGGGATCTATTTATAGTTATTAAGCCACCCCACTTATTTTCAATGTGGGACAAAATCCCTTACAAAATAAAACTAACACACAGATTATCAAACTTTCTCCATATGTAAAGGGCATTGCTAGGGAGGCATAGAGTTGTGGTATTGGCAGTTTTATGATAAATTTCTCCTTTATTCAAATTATTTCATAGAAGATATTTGAGATATGAAGTCAGCTCAAAACACTTAGAACTTTGTGCAAATGTTTAAGATGCTCGTTTAAGTTCTGGATATAAATCAGAATAACATTAAAGTACACAACCACAAACTTACCAATGAAAGCACGTAAAATATGTTTCATTAATCTCATGAAAGTATAGAGGCATTAGCTAACCCAAATAACTAACCACTTATATAAACTATATTTATTCTTAAAGGCAGTTTTCCATTCATCACCCTCTTGCATACAAATTTAATGATAATTAGACTTCAACTCAATCTTAAAGAAAATACAAGAACCATATAATTCATCAAACATATTATCCAACGTAGGAATGGTAAGACAATACTTTACCCTTTTTCTTGTTTATAGCTCTACAATCAACACAAATTCTCCGTGTTCCATCCTTCTTAGGCGCAAGTAGAACAAGAACTACACATGGACTTAAACTTTTTCAATGTTAAGCATTTTCCGAGTAGGTCAAGATCACCATCTTTAAGTAGTTGGATGTTAGGGCATGGGCACACAGGGTTTGTTCCACTTCATTACTGGATATCATTCGAGCAATTTCCTTAGTTCCGCGCCTGCCAATTCCTCAAGGTTTTGGACTTTTAGTCGATTAGTCATTTCTTTTCTTCTTTATTTATTGAATTATTTTTTTATGGAGGCAATTTAAGTATATCTCCAACCTTTAACATCTCAAATTATTAAATCCACTGCAAACCTGAAAATTTTCCAAGTGGTTCCACTGGAGCCTGATTAACGATTAACAAAGTGACTTATAACTGTTGTGGAGGATTGTTCTTAACTGCCACATAAAAATAAGATGGTTGCACGAACACTTGGGAAATAATGAGATTTAATCCTCATTTGCGATATGAAGTCAGCTCCTACTGACCCGATACCATCAAAGGTGATGTGGTTGGCTTCTTGGTCGTAAATCTTCGTGTTGACGGGTTTATAGAAAATAATGCTCCTACAATGAACACGATCAGAGTATTCCTCCATTTTCACATAGTTGAAATATGAGTCTCACAATGTATGCCAACAAGGAGAAAAATAAAAAGAGAAAGCGAAAGATGAAAGATGTAAGATTATGTGGTTTGATACAGAAATTGAAAAAGGTGTGCATTTTCTTACTGAGTTACTTATGATTCCTGCTGTTTTTATGAATTCGTTTTACCGGAACAATTCTAACTGATTATGAGTCCTTTAAGAACAATGGAAGAGAATTAATACAAGATACATGATCTTATTATCCATAAAGTTCTATTGTATGGCCTTTAGGGAAGACAAGTTGCTGGGGTTAACCTCTTTAAATCAGAATGATCTTATTATGAAGTATGATAATTCATATCACATTAATCATAATGATTTATATTTGTATTTTTGGAATAAATTGAGCATCCCTTCTGATGTCACATGGTGGACTTCTGTTTCTTACGTTTTGACATTCCCTTTCAATGAACTTACTGCTGGTAGTGGAACTAGAAGCTTTCAGGATATAGGGAAAGAGAACATTGTGACCAAAGAATCCTCTGTGTGTCACCTTTACTCGACTTAGAAAGGCGAACATCTGGGCAAGGGAAACTACAGTGCGCTTGGTGCAAATGACTTCCTTTTTTTTTCTTTTCATGATATATCAATCAGAATGGAGACAGTTTCAGAACTATCCAAATTAGAGATACGAAGTATCACAAATAACACTTGCTTTTCTACCCTGTTTATGGAAGTTTTCACCTTCTGGACTAACACAGTTAACTAAACAACATGAGCCCATCTAGCTCATCAGCTTTCCTAGATTCAGCAGAGGATCAACTAAAATTTCTCCGTCTTTTCAGGTGGGAGGAACGAGCTACCATGATGATGTCGTTCAAAAGCCAAGCCGATGCCCAGTTGCCATTACTGAAACCGTAAAGAAGATTCTTGCAATATAAAATTTAAGCAGTTCTTGAAGTTCCATAAAGATGGGAACGCTCTCCACTTCAATGTATCATTCTTGGAGTAGAAACTCAATGAAGATGATGATCACAAAACCACAAGTTTAGTTTCTAACATTATAAAATTATTCTACTCTTTAACAAATACTTAAAAAGTACTAATTAGTCCAGGAAAGATCTTCAAAGTATTATCCTGTGATATTTGTCATGTTCAGTAAGTGTTGCTAACAAGTTGATCACAATAATATAAAATAACAAAGGGCCAAAGGGCCTATTTGATAATCTACAAATTGCTTTAACTATTAGCTGATTCTATTAGAGGTTAGCTAACAGCGGATTAATATAGTTGATTTGACTAGCGAGTAACATTAGTTGTTTATTTAAGGATATTTAACAAAATTAAATATTTAGTATTAGCTATTTATGTGTAAAATGACTTATAAAAGTATAACTTTTAAAAAAAATTAATGAGGACATGATTTTTCCTATTAGATAGGAATTCATGCATGGTTCCTTGCATGCGCTTTTTGTTATATACTCTTTGTCTATTATTTGATATCAACTTTTGTGGTTGTATTAATATTTTACGCAAAAATTAACGTTAATGCATGTATAATAATAACTTGGAACTAATAATTTTATGAATTTTACGCAGAAACATCTTGTTTGAAATGATATAGGAATTCAATTCATAGCATAGTGATGTTGGGATACGAAAAAGAAAAAGATCAACTTGTTTGCTTAAATGTTGCTAATCAACAACATTTAATTGAATTTTAAGATTAGTAAATAATTTAACGAACGACACTTGATTTTTCTTAGTATACCTTTAAAACAAGTAATTGAAATCATTTTAAAAGTTAGTTTTTCTTTCATCATGAATGCATTTATGCAAAACAATTACACTACTAAACTAGAATAGGAAATGATTGGTTAAATCCAAATTTTGGTTTCTGATTCAATTTACTTAAGAAAATCAGTCAAAATTCAATAAATTAAAACTTAATTGTCTATGTTCAAAATAAAAATAATCATTTAAATTATTGATAGAAACTAAACTGAAAATGTAGTTGTTAAGCTAGTATAAAACTTATTTTTAATTATATAAAATAAAATCTCTTAATAAAATTAGTCTTATCTTATAACTAAAACTAAAATTTTAAAAAATTTATCTATTAAAATTAAGATTAAAATAATTTTTAGACATAATAACTATTAGTAAAAACATTTTATGTTTAAAAATATTTAATTATAAAATATATTTTAATTTAATTCTTGTTAATTACAAAATTTTGGTTAGTATAAAATAATTTGGTAGCAGATTTTGTATTTTACAACACCGAATCCAACGATACTTATTTTTGAAAATCCAAATCCAATAATACTTGTTTTATTTAATTAAAATAAAATAAAAACAATGATACCAATATGAAGTACAAAATTTTATTAAAGAAAAATTTTCAAATTGATTTAATTTTTATTAAAGAAGATTGTGTGCTTATTATTTACACCTCATCATCAGCTCATTATTTACACCTAAGCTCTAGATTATGTACACCTAACAAGGAATAACAAAGTTAAAGAGATAAAATGACTAAAATACGGATCTGATAAAGAAAACTCCGTATTTCATGGCATGGGATTGGGAATACCAATGACTCACGTATAAGATAAAAGTGTACTTAACATGCCTTACGCATGCTCTTTGGTTTGGGATTAGATCGTCTGTCGCATTAATCTTGTACCTATTCTATTCCACAATAAAAATGTCGACGTTTTATTAAAACTAAAGTTTCGTTTCAGCTTCAGATTCACCTCAGCCAAGCCAATGTCCCCTCCTTCTCCTTAATACACCGACTTTACGTCTGAAGCTCCTCCTTTTAAGTCTGCCCCTAAGGTTTTCATAAAGCAACTTTGGATAAGAGAGCGAGTTGTGTCCAATCATCTTTTACGTTTTTTCTTGATTTTCTTTATGACATCTTCAAAGGAACGAGTTTCTAATATTGGGTTCGTAACAGGCGGTCTGCACAGCTTTCGGCCTAGATACTGGTGATGAAAGAGGCGCACACCAAGTAGTTATTTAATTGACTACAAAGAACATCTTTTTTTAGATAAGGTTGTGCGTTAAAAAAACAAAACAGAACTGTTCTCATGTCCATGGAGTTAGGTGAGTAAGTTACAGGAAGCTTAATAAGTCTGGGATATGCATGGGGTGTTAACAGGTGCAAGGTTGGTTCTTATAGAATTCTTTGCATTGTTTCGATGTTCTTGCCTTTTGTAGTATTCTTCTGGCTTGCAAATTTGGATAAGTAAATAAACAGTGATAAACGGAAATGAGAAATCGTGACGAGTGCGTCATTTTGTTTATTGTTCTGGTGGATAGTACCTGTGGAAAGTGGAAGCTTCAACTGGTGGTGAAACTTATCTTCGTGGCTTCAGTGGTTTTTAATTATCATTTTTTAGCTTTAGAGTGGCAAGCTGGTGGATTAAGTTGAGCATGATTGGAAGTTAATGTCAAAGCTAATACCATCCTAGGAGCATTAGACGTATAGTTGTCTTAACGCTAGCCTCGTTAGTAGCCATTGTTCTTGAAAGGTGTATGTTGGTTTTTTAATAGTAGCAGCAACAAAAGAACAGCAGAAACAGAGGTTTTTGTGTTTTATGAAATGGCATATCTCATTCATTGATAAAATGCTTTATTTATACATGAATTTGAAGTAACTAACTCCATAAAAATCTGTAAAAAACATTCATAAAATCTGCCACTAACAGTTTATTTTATCCCTAAGAATTTGGAGCTAAAAATCATAACAGAAATCTGACTTCTTCTTGCTATCACAGTTATCTTATCAGACTGCAGTAATAGAGTGTTAAGATAAAATGCCCTCGGATTGAATACCAGTTGAATTTAATGACCCGAAAAATAGTAACGAAAATAAAGATAGGAAAAATAAATGGGACAGAACACAAAGATTTACGTGGTTCGGTCAATGCGACCTACGTCCACGGTCGAAGAGTGAGCAATTTTACTAATATGTGGAAAATGTATACAAGTACAAAAGCTAGAATAAAAGGATTTAAACAACTCATAAATATACAGAGAGGATAGGAGGATTTCACAAAAGAGAAAATGTTGTTCTCCTCTATAAGCCTGCAACCATATTTATAGCTGAAGAAACCTACAATCAATGCGCAATTCGCTCACCAAATCCACGCTTGAAGATTGTTAGCCATGTTAGGTGCCTCTTTTCTTGACTTATAACAAGCAGCCAATTTGTTTAACATGCAGCCACCTTTGAATTCATGCAACCAATTATTGACTTGTGGAGGGGCCAATTCACATGCAACAAATCTCCACCTTGAATTGGTCCCGAACAATTAGTGATCTGCTCCACCTTCTCCGACAATGCCCCAAAAGGGCTATATCACCAGCTATAGACGCCAATCAAGTCCAAGCACTGCTTGAACTTGTAAACTGGAAGAACCTTTGTAAACATGTCAGCAGGATTGTCCTTAGTGTTAATCTTCTGAATAAGGACCTTCTTCTCAGCAATAGTATCCCGAATGAAATGATACTTCACATCAATATGCTTCGTCCTCTCATGATACATTTGATCTTTCATTAAATGAATAGCACTCTGACTGTCACAATAAATAGTAGTAACCCCTTGATGAAGGGATAACTCACCAAATAAACCTCTTAACCATAATGCTTCTTTGATAGCCTCAGTAACTGCCATATATTCTGCTTCAGTAGTAGATAAAGCCACTACATGTTGTAGAGTAGCTTTCCAGCTAACGACACAACCTCCAATGCAAAATACATAACCTGTCAGAGACCTGCGTCTGTCGAGATCACCGACATAATCTGAATCTACAAAACCAACCAAAGTGTTGCTGGTTCTACCAAACTCCAAACTAAAATTTGAAGTGCCCTTCAAGTATCTAAGAATCCATTTCACCGCCTGCCAATGTTCTTTGCCATGATTGGCCATATATCTGCTAACGACACTAATAGCTTGTGAAATATCAGGATGAGTACATACCATTGTATACATAATACTGCCGACGACACTAGAATACGGAACTCGTGCCATATAATCTTCCTCTTCCTGTGACTGTGGTGATTGAGTAGAGATAGTCTAAAATGACTAGCAAGAGGAGTACTAACTGCTTTGGCATCTCGCATGTAGACAAGTTTGTTGCAACCGCTGTTAGTAATGTGAATGTCTTACAAGATCAGGATTTTGGGACGAGTATGGGTACATAATTTCAGAACATTGGGCAAGAATTTGGGGCTGAACATATGAATTTTGTAGGAAATTATGGGCAGAAGAATCAAGGTGGAGCTTTCTCAAACACTTATAACCATGAATGGCGAAGCCACCCAAATTTCTTCTAGTCTCAACAACCCAAGCCACCACAAAGTTTTCCTAACCAGACCCATTACCCACAAAATCAATAGCACTACCAACAGAACCAGCAATAACAAAACTGTGTTCCTCCAGGTTTCCCAAACTTGAGACAACAAACTCAACCCCAGCCATTTGAACCCAAGTCTAGCCTTGAATCAATAATGGAAACTTTTATGCAGAAGCAAGGAGACTTGATCCAGCAACTTACTACCCGAACGGACCAATTGGCGGTCCATAATAAGATGCTTGAGACTCAAATTGCACAGCAAGCCGCATCACTAAGGTATGACAAGGGTAAGCTACCAGCATAACCAGAGGCTCCTAAGGAAACCAAGGCAGTGGTACTAAGGAGTGGAAAGGTTTTGGAACCTATGGCGCAGAAGAACAAAGTTGAAAGGGAATCTGAAGGAACAAGCCAAGATGCACAACCTGTGCAATTCGACGCACAGCTGGTGCAACAATCACTTGAGCCTGAAAAATACATACCACCACCACCATATAAGCCACCAATCCCATTCCCTCAAAGATTTCATAGAGCTAAGATGGACCAGCAATTTGGAAAATTTGTTGACATTCTGAAGAAGCTCTATGTTAACATCTCCTTTACAGAAGCCCTTACCCAAATGCCTACTTATGCCAAGTTCTTGAAGGAAATCTTATCCAACAAAAGAAGGCTAGAGGAGTATGTGACAGTGGCTCTTACGGAGGAATCAAGTGCCATTCTTCGAAACAAACTCCCTCATAAGCTTCAAGATCCGAGAAGTTTCTCGATACCTTGCCAAATTGGAACCACAACAATTGGGAGAGCATTATGTGATTTGGGGGCAAGTGTGAGCTTATTGCCATTATCTGTTTGTCAAAAATTGGACATCGGAGAGCTTAAACCAACCACCATATCATTGCAGCTAGCCGACAGGTCTACAAAATTTCCCATTGGGATATTGGAAAATGTACCTCTCAAGGTTGGAAGTCTTTTTATCCCGGTAGACTTCGTTGTGCTAGAAATGGAGGAAGACACTAATATACCCATTATCCTTAGAAGACCCTTTTTAGCCACAGCTGGAGCGATCATCGATGTCAAGAATGGAAAAATGACTCTGAGAGTGGGGGAGGAAGAAATTGAGTTTAATTTGGGAAAGGCAATGAAGGCTATGGATGATAAGGATTCTTGTTTAAGGGTGGATCTTATTGATGGGCTGGTTGGTGCTGAATTCAGAAAATCTCATCCAAAGGATTCATTGGAACATTGCTTAGTGAAGGTTGTAGCAACTGCAGGGGTTAATATAGAATTTACAGCCAAGGAGTCAGAAATCTTTGAATTCGCACAGATGCTCAATGCACAACCTGCGCAAAAATCTACGCAACCTGTGTAAGAACTGAAACCATCACCTGATTCGAACAAAGAAGAACCTCCGAATGTGGAATTGAAACCATTGCCTCCTAACCTCAGGTATGAATTTTTAGGCCCTAATTCGACCTATCCAGTCATTGTTAATGCTCTTTTAAGCCCTGCGCAGGTTGATAAACTTTTAAGAGTGCTTAGAGAACATAAGCAAGCAATTGGGTACAAAATTTCAGACCTGAAGGGAATCAGCCCGTCTTTCTGCGCACATAGAATTCACTTAGTGGATGATGCAAAACATGTGATTGAACATCAAAGGAAGCTAAATCCAAACATGAAGGACATGGTCAAGCAAGAGGTCTTAAAGCTGTTAGCTGCGGTTATTATATACCCCATTTTCGACAGTAATTAGGTAAGTCCTATCCATTGTGTGCCCAAGAAGGGAGGTCTATCAGTTATGAAAAATGAAGGTAACGACCTAATACCAATTAGGACAGTTACGAGATGGTGAATGTGTATCGATTACAGAAAATTGAACAAGGCCACTAGTAAAGACCATTTCCCTTTGCCATTCATTGACCAAATTTTGGAAAGACTCGCTAAACATGATTATTTTTGCTATTTGGATGGTTTATATGGTTTCTTTCAAATTCTCATTCACCCTAATGACCAAGAGAGAACCACTTTCACATACTCCTATGGTACCTTTGTATATCGAAGAATGCCATTTGGGTTGTGTAATGCACCAGCTACGTTTCAGCGTTGCATGATAGTGATCTTTTCGGATTTTATTGAGGAAATTATGGAAGTCTTCATGGATGACTTTTCTGTTTATGGGCTAACATTTGACTCTTGTTTAGCTAATCTTGCCAAAGTTTTAAGCAGGTGTGAAGAGGTTGATCTAGTGCTGAATTGAGAGAAGTGTCATTTCATGGTAGAAGAAGGGATAGTCATAGGCCATTTAGTCTCCAATCCTGGAATAGAAGTGGATAAAGCTAAAACTGATGTGATAGCGAATCTGCATCCACGTACTTCAGTCAAGGAGATCAGAAGTTTCTTGGGACATGCAGGCTTTTATAGGCGTTTCATCAAAGATTTTTCCCATATAGCAAAGCCTTTGACTAATTTGTTGAGTAATGATGTGCCATTCAATTTCGACCAATCTTGTCTTGATGCTTTTTGCAGGATTAAGCAAGCCTTAACCTCACCACCTATTCTTCAACCCCCGGATTGGACCCTTCCATTTGAAATCATGTGTGATGCTTCAGATTATGCTGTGGGAGTTGTTTTACACCAACGAAAGAACAAGGTGGCACATGTGATCTATTATGCGAGCAAGACATTGGATGATGCTCAAATCAATTATGCCACGACTGAAAAGGAATCGTTAGCTGTAGTCTTTGCAGTGGACAAATTCAGGTCATATATCGTAGGCTCGAAAGTGATAGTCTACTCGGATCATGCAGCCATTCGCTATCTACTTGCGAAAAAGGAGGCTAAACCAAGGCTTATAAGATGGGTCCTTCTCCTTCAAGAATTCTTCCTTAAGATTCGTGACAAAAAGGGAGCTGAGAATTGGGTCACAGATCATCTCTCAAGGCTCAGTACAGATCAGAAGGAACCCCTTCGAGAAGAACCACCGATTAATGACTCTTTAAGTGACGAGCATTTGTTCTGCTGTGCAGATTTACCAGAATTGTGTTATTCATTACACAAAATTACTGCAGCAATATTACAAGTTCCATGGTATGCTGACTATGTGAATTATCTTGTTTCAGGAGTCTTGCCACCTGAATTTACTTTCCAGCAGAAGAAGAAGTTCTTTTCAGAGCTCAAACATTATATATGGGAGGAGCCTTTTCTTTTTAAACGTTGTGGTGATGGGGTGATTTGAAGATGCTTACCAAGTGAAGAAGTAGAAGCTGTCCTGGATCACTGCCATGCATCTCCCTATGGAAGCCATTTCAGTTCTGAAAAGACGGCAGCAAAGGTTCTCCAAGCAGGATTCCATTGGCCTACACTTTTGAAGGATGCAAGAAGTTTTTTGCAAGCAAGTGACAAATGCCAGAGAGCTGGAAATATTTCTCGGAAACATGAGATGCCCCTTAAAGGAATTTTGGAAGTTGAACTTTTTTATGTTTGAGGGATAGATTTCATGGGGCCACTACAGTCTTCTCTTGGCAACAAATATATTCTTGTGGGGGTCGACTATGTCTCCAAATGGGTGGAAGCAATCACTGCACCAACCTATGATGCCAAGGTGGTCTTTCGATTCCTCAAGAGAAATATTTTCACCAGGTTTGGCACTCCTCGGGCAATTATCAATGATAGGGGAAGTCATTTTGTCAACAGTTCATTTGCCAATCTTTTGAAGAAATATGGGGTGTATCACAAGTTAGCATTGGCCTACCATCCTCAATATAATGGGCAAGCCGAAATTTCAAATAGGGAGATTAAGCGCATCTTGGAGAAAATGGTTAACACTTCAAGAAAAGATTGGTCTTTAAGGTTAGATGATGCTCTTTGTGTTGGACCCCGATTTTTTTTTATGATGTCATTAAGCATGAATTGTGATAATTATGTGTTTATGCCTTAGTTTGATTAATTTTGGAGTATTAGTGGATAATTGAGGTGTATTTGCGTTTAATGTGGTTGAAATGAGAAATAAAAGGGTAAGAGTGTATGAGGGCATTTTGGGAAGTTTACTTAGGTTGGAGTGATTTAGGCTTGTCTAGGAGGGGTTAAATGGTCTTACTTAGAAGAAATTAGAAGAAAGAAAATAGGAGAAAGAAGGAAAAGAGAAGAGAAAAGAAGAAGAGGAAGCCGTCGGTGGAGGAAGGAGGAGAAGAAAAGAGAGTTTGTGATTCTAAGAGATTTCCGACAGTTTCGAACCATTTTCGGGTAAGTTCTGCTTGTGTTAATCTTGTTTTGGTTAGATTAAACTTAGAAGAATGTTGAATGTAGCAGAATCGAAGGATTAGGGTTTTTAAGGCAAAAATGGTTAGATTTCTTGGGTTGATGCATTTATGACTGATTTTGAGTTGCTGCTGGGTTAGAAATGTAGTATAAGACATGATCTAAGACTTAGGTGTGTTGCATTTGCGTTTGGGAAAGGATTGAAGTCGGAAAATACAGAAATTTGGGGTTCGGAGTCGCCTCTCCGACCCGCACGTCGCGACGTATGCACAAGGTGCACGGCGTGCACAAAAGATGTGCACACCGCGGCACACAGCGTGTGCACGTCGCGGCGTGCGAGAGGTGAGCACGCCGTGACGCCCCTATGTGTGTACGCCCGGCGAGCCTGGCCTTCGCCGCGGCGAGCGTCCCTTCACTGCGGCGAGCCCCCTGTTGTCCGAAAGTGAAATTTTTGGTATTTTGGGTATATCTTTTGATGTAGATGTCCAAATGAGGTGATTTCAGATTCGTTGTGAACTAGAGATAAAGGGCTACAAGTTTTATGAAGAAGGGAAGTTCAGAATTAGCCTGTAAGGGTTCGGAATTTTAGGTGGAAGTCGAGTGGAGACTTTTAGTACTTTGCCTTATGAATTTTCAAGTTTCTGCATATTTTCCTTTGAATGTTAATTGAAAGAGAACTTGGTTTATTATAGGAAACCAAGCTGATTTGACCCAATCGCAAGAGGAAGGACACCAGTGATTCGGATACTCAAGCAATTTTAGGTGGGTAATACATTTATGGTTATTGTGTGTATGGGCAAATTGCCTTGTGTATACTTGCTTGCATTATGTGACATTGCTTGTGTTAAATTATATGAGAAATATTGAGCATGCATTATGATTATGATTATGCATGACCTTGATAGGCCTTATGGCATATTTGGCAAGAATGGAAAGAATGAAAATTATGAAAGCTTTGCTTTGAGCATGAAACGAATGGTTATGTGTTTTGTTTGGGTAAGAGAGTTACGGATGGAGTCACGTGCACGTCGACATAAAGCCTTCTCCCGGCTACCCGCTTGAGGCAATGAGATCCTTGAGAAATCGGACTCGGATAGTTTACGGTATAAACTTTGGTTTATCCGGATCGTTTTACGGAACTCTCGAACCATTTGTGTGCATTCACGATTGATTTGACAGAAATGATGCATAATGATTGTTATGTTGAGAAACAGAAATTGCATGACCTATGTTTATATGAATGTGAATCACTTGATGAATCTTGACTTGCTATAGATATATAGATATTGCTTGATTGTGTGGCTCGTTGCCAATGGCTATAAACGTATATGTCACTGAGTTTCGCAGCTCACCTCATTACTCTCCCCTCCTCAGGTGCAGATCGAGACGATTGTTGACCTTGCAAGGCATCGAAAACTTCAAGCTAATTAGGAGCCTTGTATTAAGTTAGTATTTTTGTTAGCCCGCCAAGCATAACATCATGGAGCATACTCATGTATTTTGGATTTAAATGTTATTTTGTATTATGCTATTTGAGAATACACGTTTATTTCCCTTCGAGTTGTTATGGCATGAAGCCCCTTAGTTTTCGGGGTGTTTGATTATGTTTTAAGGTGTGCTAAATTGCATGTATGAGTATGTCTGTGTTTATATCGAATTCTTTATGGATGTTGGGATCGGGTCCGACATTTTGGGGCGCCCGTCGCCGGCGCAGCCCGAGGGGCCGCCTCGGGAATAGGGATCCGGGACCCGGGGCCCAACACTTTCGGCCTATAGAACAGCATACAAGACTCCAATTGGGACTACTCCATTTAGACTAGTATATGGGAAATCGTGCTACCTTCCAGTCGAATTAGAACACAAAGCATATTGGGTTGTTCAGAAGCTTAATTTGGACTTCAAGACAGCTGGAGAAAGGCGCTTGCTTCAGTTGAATGAGTTGGAGGAGCTTTGCTTGGACGCTTATGAGAATGCTCGAATCTACAAGGAAAGAACGAAGAGATGGCATGATCAACATATTATCCAAAGAGAGTTCAAAGAAGGAGACTTGGTCTTGCTATCTAATTCACGACTCAAGTTATTTCCTGAAAAGTTGAAGTCGAGGTGGTCGGGACCGTTCAAAATTGTTAAGGTTTATTCTCATGGTGCAGTAGAAGTTGAGGATCCCAAAACTGGAGTATTTAAGGTTAATGGGTAGAGGTTAAAGCCTTATGTGGTTGGATTTCTAATAGAAAAGGGGTCACTCAATCCCTCTCTAACCCTGACCCTTGAGCAAACATTTGGCAAAGTCAAGCTAAGGACTTTAAATTAACGCTTCTTGGGAGGCAACCCAAGTTTCACACCTTAGTTGTTTTCATTTATTTTATTTTATTTTATTTACCCAAAATTCATGTCTCTTTTGTTTTAATTGCAGGAAATTGGACCTTACAAGCGAATTTTGATGGGAAGAACTACATTTCTAAAGAAAATGATCCAAGCTCATTACAGGGAAATCTTTGTGCCTCTTACTCATGACTTAGCATATTGTTGAATTTTGCGGCTGTTTGTGTTTGAGTATGATCTGCAACAATTTCTTAGTTCGCATGCATCATTGCCGACATTCTTTTTGTCCTTAACTATGCATATACATGCTTACTTACCTACTTCAAATTGTGCCTGCGTACCTTGACATTGAGGACAATGCCCTATCTAAGTTTGGGGGGGTAAGCGTCAAGCGTCAATTTCATCAAATTTGCAAAAAAAATTAAAAATTAAAAATTTACCATTACGCATTAATTTCATCAATTTTCAAACTTTTTTAAAAAATACAAAAACATACAAAACATAACAAAAAAAATTACCATTACTTTTCACTTTTTTTATGTAGTCATTTTTCTTGCATAGTTAAACTTCATTAAGAAAAGTTTGATCCTTAAGGTTTTGATTTTGGCCTCACTTTTGGAAAATTAAGAATTGCTTGGACCTAATTGGATTTACCTTTAGAAGGTTTGTGGATAGAATGTTCTGGATTAGAGCTCAGTTTTCAATTGTCTAATCATACTCATATTCTTTGATTTGAGTCTTCCCATCTATTTTATTTGAGTTTTGATTATCCATTAAATTTTTAGGCAAGTTGAAACCTAGTGAGATCTCGTCAATCCTAGAACAAGTTCTCTAGGCCTATCGAGACAAAATGTGAGCATAAATTTGATAAGGAAGTGATTAAGACATTTTCTTTGAATTATTAACCACATTCTTATTTTTAGCTGAAAATAATCCTATATTCCCTTTGGAGCCAAGTTGAGCCTAAGTAAAATTTCTATTTCTTTGGCACCCTCATTTAACCAAGCCATAAGCCAAGCATTCCCTACCTTTCATGTGGAAATGATTATTTAGGATTAGGTTATGTGGGGGATTGAAAAACAAATGAAAATGATAAAAAAGAAAAAAAACAAAAAACAAAAAAAGCAAAAGAAGAAAAAAGAAGAAAAAAAGGAGGAAGCAAGTGAGGATTTTGCAGGTTATCGCCCCTAATATACAAGAAATTGAGTTTGGGGGAGAGTCAATTATTTGGAACTTGAGAATTCATTGAAATTGAGTTAAGTCTTGTAATTGTTACCATTTTCCATAACATGTTGTCATGTTGAGTTTTGTCATTTTATAAAAAAAAATTTCTTGTTTTCACGGTTTTACTTGCTCTTAAAAAAAAAGAAAAAAAGAAGAAAAAAAGAAGAAGAAGAGATCTCTTACATTTTCCTGTTTCTTGAATAATTGTTTCCATTTCATTTGAGCTTTTATTATCATTTTCTTTGGTCTAGCTAAGTTTAAACCCCAACGACCCCATTATGACCCTAATAAGACCTTTTAATTCTTTGAAAATGAGTGCTAAAAATGAGTGGAGATGGGATAGAGAATTTTGCCTATGTGATTGGTTAATTTGATAATACCTTTAGAGTCCATTGGGTTGTAAATTGCCTTTGAGTTTATTTGGCTTTTCTCTACTCTTGTGAGTTGGTTGGTTTTTAATTAGACTTGAATTAAGAAGCGTGTGATTGAGCGAGCATTGGTATCCTTGCACTATGAAGATGCGTATGGTTTGATAAGTGGCTAAAGGTAAATTTTAATTGGTTACTGCAATTCTGAAAATTCCAATTGTTGAGTGTTCCTTAATCTATTTTGAACAATTTTACTTAATTTTGCTTAGGGGCAAGCAAAAGTTTGAGTTTGGAGGCATTTGTTGAAGGCATTTTTATCATTAGAATTAATGGAAAATTTCCTTAATTTCTAGATTAATTATTGGGTTTTATACATTTATTTCCTGCTAAATTGTTTAGTTTACCTGAATTTGTATTTATAATTGTTCTTGTTTAATTCGTAGAAAATGCAGTTATAAAAGACCACAACTGTTCAAGGCAAAACGCTGGCAGAAAAAGGAGCAATTAAATTGTCAAATCAGGACACCACACAGACTCATCTAGCTCACGCAATTTTTGGAGGAGCTTCAGACCATAAAAACCCACGCATGCGGAGAGAAGAGTTACCAAACAAAAACAGCTGGTGGCGTGGATACTGAATAGTGAGAAGAAAATAAAGAAAGCAGTTGGCGGTGGAGAGGAATTTTCGTGAATAATGAAGACTCTTATCACTCATGTGGCCCTGAAGATGACATGCCACTCAACACTCCAATTCAACGTTGCAGCTAGTGAATTAAGGAAAAAAAGATGCAAAGGCAGCCAAAATAAGAAAAGCACGCAAGCATCCAGGAGACCACCAGCTAGACCCACTTGAGACCAACATAAATGACTCTAATGCATGAGAGGCTGACCCACAACGCACTAGGAGAGCTTTTGGGGGAAGCTTGACATTTAATTGCTGGTGGAGAACAATGTTTAAAAAAAACAAAAAAGGAGAGGACGAAAACACGAAAGGGGGCTCCATTCTCTCTTATACATTGAACTCTCAGCACTCACTCATATTGGGAACTCTTCACTCACGCACATCGTTATACACAAAACAGAGTGGACAAGCTCTCAAGGTTACGACATACTCTCCAACGTTGGCTTGAGCTTAAGGAGAAAGACACATGTTGAAGTTGGTGATATAGAGTGGAACGTGAGGCAGGTAGAGAGAAGAACATCGAAGACAGCTGGTGGGTTTTAGGAGAAAACGAAAATAATGTGGCAGCTGGTTTTTGGGGAGGGTGAATCAAGTTAAACCACCAAGCTCTCAAGGTGACAACAACGACTAGCAGAGAAGAGGGACGCAACATTAGGGAGAGGTGAAAAATAATAAACGCAAAAAGGGAGACCCGAAAACTCATTTATCCTCTGTTTATTATTTAGTGTCTCATATGATGTTTGTTGACTTTAATGTTTGTGGTTTTCATTTTACCATGATTGACTAATTTTCTCAAAGCTTCAAGGTTAGGCTGAAGCTTTTAGCTAGTTTTATGGATTAAATCTCGGTTGATTTATTTGTATGAATTTTTGGTTTTGATTTCTCTGTTTTGAAATTGATTTTGCTGGTATTGTGTTTAGTCAACCATTACTTGACGTTAGTTATTAATTGAAGACCGATAGGTGAAAATTGACAACGAAACTCCAAACAGGGAACTTATAAATTTCAGATTTAGACATAAACTGAATTTATGAGAGAAAAAACCAGGTTAGTAAAGAACTTAATAGGTTATGCTTGATTGCTAGTTTATGATAGTAAATTAGGATTATTGCGTAACACTTCTTTGATACTTTGAAAAATGATCTAAGAAACTCTAGGCTCAACCTTCTATCAACCAAAATTCGCCTCATAAATTGATCCAAGTAAAGTCCATAGAAAACGCTAAAAGTGAAACCATCCTTGAAGCTTACCACATTCCATTCTAATTAAACCCCTAGAGATTTTCACATTTTTTCTTTAGCTTTAATTTTGTTATTTTTACTAGTTAAATTTCTTATTTTAATTCCCTTTTCTTACATAATTACTAGTCCAATTAATTGAGTGATCCAAGCCTAGTACTTACACAATTACTCCCTGTGGGACAATATTATACTATATTATTTGAGACCCGTGAACTTGCGGAATCACGTCATCTAGAATTTTGATTATATACTCTTTCACTATTTTGATGATAAGTTATCTCTGCCAATTCAAGTCAAACAAATACAATTGCAGCACCAACATTACCATTTAATCTTGAGGCTCGATTTGTAATTTTGTTTTTCAATTTCATGTTCCTTACATGTCTACTTTTTAATTAAAAAATTCAATTTTTTAACAATTAGTCTAGAATTTCAATTATATACTCTTTTACTTTTTTGATGATAGGTTATATCTGTCAATTCAAGTCAAACAAATACAATTGCAGCACCAACATTACCACTTAATCTTGAGGTTTTATTTGTAAATTTTTTCTTTAATTCCATGTCCTTTACACGTGCACTTTTTAATAAAAAAGATTCTATGTTATAACAATTAGTCTAGTATTTTGATTATATACTCTTTAACTTTTTCGATAGTAGGTTGTCTCTACCAATTTATGTCAAACAAATTCTATTGAAGGTGTTCCATTATTTATGAACATGACCTACTCCCAATTGGTATTTATCTTTTGCCAGAATACTATTACTAATGATATTATGTTTAGTAACTTATTCACAATTCACTAATGATACTATTGTTACTATTGTTTTTTATTCTTATAGGCACAACAACCACATGATGTGAGCGATATGATGATAAATAACTCACGACAAAATAGTAATGTTAACTATGATGGCACAAATATAGGTGGTTTTGTTGAGACATGTGATTGTCTAGCTCCATATGCAAGAGGTATATTTTGTAAATACAAAGTGAAAAAAAAGTAGAGTATTTAAGTTAATTAGCACATTTTTATCAACAAGGTGCATATTTTGTTTTCTACTGACAATTGGCAATTTCTTTCTTATACTCTTATTATTATATAACTTTTATATATGTTGTTGATTATGTATTATTTATAAATGACGGATCCTTATGTTAAAAAAAATTGTGCCAAAATGCGAAATGTTTAATTCTTGAAATTGTTATGAAACTTCTTATAATGGTATTGAACCTTTTTTTTTAAGGATGACATTGTGGAGGAAAATATTAATAGAAGGGAAAATGTAAATGAAGCTATGAGAAATTCACGGTGGAATGGACAAAAAGAAACCAGCTTGTATATAAATGTATATTCATAGGTTACAATTTTGAAAGTAAGATTCTTGAAAATAAATCAACACTAGTCAACTTTGAGAATAAATCATAGTCTACAAGTATAATTGTCACAAAAGATCTTTGGATTCATAAGCTAAACAATTATAATACAAGTATAACTCAGTAATGTTGCTGGCTTCAACCCTCTCATTGTGACTCAGCACCGTTGCTTTTAGCTCTGTGGGAGTTATTGGGTGGATTGTAGTCTGATTCTCTGTTTTGTTTGGAGCCAACTTTGCCCAATCCATGAACATGATGCATGCCGATGCACAACCCAGAAAATGGCAAATACAAGACCACACAAAGTTACAATGATAGAGAGTACTGAACTTTCTCTAAAAAGAGGCATATCAAATTTCTTCTCTTGGCAATTTCTCCATTTCCTGTGAAATATTGAAGAGAAATAAAGTCACGCAATGGAAAAAGATGAAAATTGATAATTTCATAATCCAAAACCAAAAAATCCAAGTGAACACTTTGTAATTGTTAAAATGGTGTATTTTCAGATGTGGCATTGAGTGTGCAGATGTTGAGTTAGTGATATGTTTGGTGAAGAGGTTTGTTCAGTTGGATGATGTTACCAAAACTGGTGCTGCCTTAATTAAGGTTGCTAAGCTTGTCGATTGCCACTTAGTATAAGCTGAAGTTGACGCAAACTTGAGTCTGTTGGAGTTTGTTGCCCTTGCTGATGTTACAGCTGCAGGTACAGGGGTTGTTGACCTTGGGCAATATGACATAAGCAGGCTGAGAGAGTAGAGAATAAACAGTATAAAATTGCATGTCAAACATATTGTACATTAGTCTCAGCTTTTGAGCAGGACCAGTTGATACAGTACAGCCATTTGAATTCTGAACATTTTTACTGGAGACTTGGACATAACAGTTGCTTAAATCTGGGGTACCATCGAACCTTATAGCATATTTTCCAAACCAACCTGTTGTCTGTTCCCTTGAAGTTGTAATATGCCCTTTATTATCAACACATGCCATTCCAACCTGGAGCTAAAACAAAAACCAAAAATTTTATAAAAAATCATATATAAAATGCTATTGGTTATACAAGGATAACTTATTGTTACCATAAATGGGATAGTCATAAAGAGATATTTGGTCATCTTTGCATTGGTCGCAGAAGACAGCCCCAGTGACCACTGTATCTGCATTAGCCCTACTAACGGCTGCAGAGAAAATGGAAACAGCTGAGAAGAGAAGCTTGCACCACCACCAATACATCTTTGTGGGAAGCAAAGGTAGAATAAGCAGAGCAGAAGGACTAGTATATGGCAGAATGCTTATGGACATAGAATAAATAACAATGCTTTAACTCTCAACTGTCTACATTTATTAAGTGTTGAAAAAAAACATGTTTTGTAGCCAACGGATTCCATCACTTGTAGGGACAAGTTGATTTAAGAGGTTGAGAAACACTTTAATATCTCGTTTCATCCTTCCACTACCCGCTGAAGCTATCCTGCTTAAACACATAATCTCCCCTAAATGTTGATCACGAAGGAAGCAGGCAGGCAATGACCATACCATGAATCAAATCAAATTGATGAACCTTTTCTTCCATTTTATATGTTTATTCACTTCCACCCTGCTGGAAAACAACTAAGTTTAGAAAAAAAAATTACCCTTCTATTTGCCATGCCATTGTGTATTTGTTGAGCTCGCAGTCCAATGTAGAACTCATGGTCATTTTATTTTGACGGTGGAGGGCATTAGTTGGCCGCCAAAGTAGCAAGAAGCATTAATGAGTTAGTAAAAAGACCGAATCATGTGCTTAAGTGGAAGAGGACAGCCATTTGCGATCTCTTTCCAACCAGTTGTCGCCATGTTGATCGTTTCACCCTGCTTGCTCTCTCTCAACTCTCTCTAACAAAAGAGATTATTCCAAACTTTTGCACTATTTTCTAAACACCCCTCATCACAAATGCAAGATTCTACCGAAGAGAAAAGAAAATTCAGCTAAATAACAGAAGATTACTTGAATCCCATATGATTTCCTATCCTTTCCAACACTTCTTTCTTTACCCATCAAATGGTACAATTCCCTCCAGAGATTTCAAAAACAGACATACAATTTAACATCCCCTCAGCAACCACACAGAACAATAAAATGGAAGACCCAAAATTTAATCAAAAGAAGCCAAAATGTACGCCTTCTACATGGACATAGAGCTTTTCCTCAAATTCCCAACATATCTCATCGTCAACCCAAATGAGCAAACCAATCAAAGACTCCAACTTTGACCAAAATAAAAATACAATAAAAACACACCTCATGTTACACGAACAAGAGTCTGGCGATCCCAAACGAAGAGGGAAGCAGCAACAAAGGCAATGAAGAGCAAAGCCAAGCGCTTTGGTCTCTTGAGGTAATATGCCGGGTTAAAGTACCTCCTTTTGCTCACCGACGACGACGATCTGTTCCTTCCCATCTGGATCGATGACTCCGATCAACCACTAGTCCTGCCTGCGTGAGATCGCCGATAAAAACCAAAAAAAAAAAAGACTGCCCTTGAGCCAAAAAATTGGTTAGCATTCGTAGATTGAAAATGGAAATGAAAATGTCAAGAGACTGCTAACAAAAGAAGAGGACAAGAGTCCAATGGGAGAATAAAAAGGAGTCCAAAACAACTACAAGATGACAGAGGGAGAGTGTTGTTTTCAGAAACACTTCTATTTATTTCCAGGCAAAATCAAAAAGAGGAGGAGTCGTTGGCTTGGACAAGGCAGAGGAGAGGAGAGGCTTGGCTTGGCTGAAAACAAAGTGGAAGCTGATTTAAGTCAAGCAAAACGTCGACGTTTTGTTCAGGGACAGGGACAGGGCCAGGGTTAGTGGGACAGTCGACGTTTTAATGTGTACTTAACGCATGCTCTTTGGTTTTGGTTGTGCTTTCCGAACAGGGGTCATTCGGTGACTCTTCCTGCGCATTTAACGCCCGAGTTCAACTATGTTTGTGCTACGTTAATTTTCAACTTGAAGTCTTGAACATCGTCTCTCTACCCTAAATGCTCCCTGGATTTGTGAATTGCGACTGTCCGATTAAGCCCAGAGTTTGAGATTCTTCAACGTGGGTCTCTCTTGAAGTGGTACTATGCCCATAATCCTGTTTGTTCATAACTTGAAATTAGTATACTGGAGCTCAAAGTTCTGCTTTTTACCTCTTTATATCCCTAAGTTTAAAGCTTTTGTACCAAAAATCAGTACCCCGTTGAAAAGCGAGGGATTATTCTCCTAAATGTAGTACGTTTGAGTTTACATTCATTCTAAAATTGATGCCCAACTGGCCTTTTGACATAAAACGCAATTCAAGTCCATGTCTGTAGGTTCAATGATATGATATTTCAGGTTTTTGATTTTCATTTTTGTTTAAGCTTTTTAAGGTGTAGGATTCAGGGGGAAGAACTTTCTTTTAGTGACAAGCTCATATGGGTTTTATGCAGGTTATAAGGTTTAGGCAACAAGCAATGTTGGTTCCGTATCAAAGAGACCATTGTGGTGGCTTTGAATGATCAAGTGGTGGATTGGCTTTGTTAATGATTTTTGGTAAGTTACTCTGACTAGTTTTGTGGAGAAAGGAGTGTATAAATCATTGACAGATAGAACAAAGGAAGAAATGGTCTCACTTTCTCTTCTTAGTAAGTTCATACCAGTTTACTTGTATAATGCTTTGATGTCTACTTCAAAGCTCTTGATATTATTCAATAAAGCCACACCTGCAAGCTTAATTTCAATCCATAGCCAAGGAATTGCCAAGGAAATCTCTAAAACCCTCATCAAATCAGGCCTCAAACCATTCCTAAATGCACCACCCTTGCTCTCTCATCTCAATTCAGACATCATCAATTTTGTCCTTTCTGACCCAGATGTCTCCCCTTACTTGTGTATGTGTTTCATTAATTTTCTTCAAAGAGAGCAACCTCTTGTTTCTTCTAAACCTAACTTGGAATCGTATATAATCCTCATATTAAGATTTTATAAGGCTAGAAAATTTGCAGAAATGAAGAATGTTTTAACTTTTACTGTTACGGGAGATAAGCTTCAATGCCCGATATCAGATTTGGTTTCTTTGGTTGAGAGTAAATTTGATGAGCCTAACTTTGTCGAAAAGTTTTGTGACATGTTGTTTGGAGTTTATGCTGATGTTAGTATGTTTGAATACGGTTTGGAGGTCTTCAATTATATGGCAAGCAACGGGTTGAAGATTGATGAGAGGCCTTGTATTGTCTCTTTGCTTGCTTTGAAGAGACGTGGTAAAATGGAAGCATGTTTGAATCTATTTGAAAAGATGCTTGAGTCTGATGTAGAAATTACAGTATATTCTTTGACGATTGTGATTGATGCGTTATGCAAGAGTGGAAAGGTTCAAAGAGCAAAAGATTTGTTGATCGAAATGAGTGCTAAAGGGGTTAAACCTACTACTGTCACTTATAACACACTTCTAAATGCTTATACAAAGATAATGGATTTTGGGGGTGTTAATGAGATGTTGAAGTTGATGGAGATGGAGGAAACCGTTTACAATGCTGCTACATATGCAATCCTTATTGGTTGGTATGGAAGTAATGCGAAATTTGCTCAAGCTGAGAAGTTGTTTGAAGAAATGCATGAAAGGGAAGTAGAACCAGATGTTTATGTTTATAAGTCAATTATTTGCTCGAATTGCAAGGCTGGGAAAGTGGAAGCTGCTGAAATATTGTTGAACGAAATGCAAAGTAAAGGGTTTGATGTTGATCATGTAGTATTTAGTACTCTTTTTGATGGATATTGCAGAAGAGGGTTCATAGACAAGGCTTTAAAGGTGCTGGCTGTGATGGAAAAAAAGGGATTCATTGGGGGTGTCTTCACTTATAATATCATTGCATGTGGTTTTTCTAAACTAAAACGACAAGATGAAGCAAAAAGATTGTTCTTTTCAACGTTGGAAAAAGGCTTGACGCTTAATGTTGTGAACTATAATATTTTGATCAACATGTATTGCAAGGAGGGGAATTTTGTTGAAGCAAAGAGGGTCGTTCGGGATATGGAGCAAAAGGGAGAAAGGCCTGATGTTGTCACGTATAATACCTTGATCAACATGTATTGCAAGGCGGGGAATTTTGTTGTCGCAAAGAGGCTCTTTCGGTATATGGAGCGAAAGGGAGAAAGGCCTGATGTTGTCACGTATAATACCTTGATCAACATGTATTGCAAGGAGGGGAATTTTGTTGAAGCAAACAGGCTCTTTCGGGAAATGGATCAGAAGGGAGAAAGGCCTAATGTTGTCATGTATAATACCTTGATCAATATGTATTGCAAGGAGGGGAATTTTGTTGAGGCAAAGAGGCTCTTTCGGTATATGGAGCAAAACGGAGAAAGGCCTGATGTTGTCACGTATAATACCTTGATTAACATGTATTGCAAGGAGGGGAATTTTGTTGAAGCAAACAGGCTCTTTCGGGACATGGAGCAGAAGGGAGAAAGGCCTAATGTTGTCACGTATAATACCTTGATCAACATGTATTGCAAGGAGGGGAATTTTGTTGAAGCAAAGAGGCTCTTTCGGTATATAGAGCAAAACGGAGAAAGGCCTGATGTTGTCACGTATAATACCTTGATCAACATGTATTGCAAAGAGGGGAATTTTGTTGAAGCAAATAGGCTCTTTCGGGATATGGAGCAAAAGGGAGAAAGGCCTAATGTTGTCACGTATAGTACCTTGATCAACATGTATTACAAGGAGGGGAATTTTGTTGAAGCAAAGAGGCTCTTTCGGGATATGGAGCAAAAGGGAGAAAGGCCTAATGTTGTCACGTATAGTACCTTGATCAACATGTATTACAAGGAGGGGAATTTTATTGAAGCAAAGAGGCTCTTTCGGGATATGGAGCAAAAGGGAGAAAGGCCTAATGTTATCACGTATAATACCTTGATCAACATGTATTGCACGGACGGGAATTTTGTTGAAGCAAAGAAGCTCTTTCGGGATATGGAGCAAAAGGGAGAAAGGCCTGATGTTGTCACGTACAACGTTTTAATTGATGGTTATAGCAAGAAAGGGAAAATGAAGGAAGCTTATGAGCTACAAGAAAAAATGGAATCTCAAGGACTGATGCCTGACATATATACAATCACATCACTTGTCCATGGTGAGTGTAAATTCGGTATGGTAGACAAGGCCCTGAAAATGTTCAACGAAATGCGTAAGAAGGATCTAATCATGCATGCGGTCACTTACAGAGCAATGATATTGGGATTGTCCAAGGAAGGAAGATCATCAGAAGCTTTTAATTTGTATGAGGAAATGATTGGGGCTGGCTTCACACCTGATAAGAAAGTATATAGTGCAGTTGCGGGCAATATTCACAAAGCTTAACTGTAGATCTACAGCGTTTGAAAGGATATCCACCATTCTACGCTTCAGTTATGTACAGTTTTATCTGGTCAAGGAAACTTTTGAAGCATTAAGAAGTGCTTTTGGTATTTATTTTCCTTTATTAAATTGTTGGTATTGCTGTGACCTTCTGGATACATGAAATTCAATGAATTCGTAGTATAGTATTGCTTAGTTTGAGCTGACTTCATATCTCAAATATGATACACCACTTATATCGATTTGCTGCAGTGTTTATCCAGCAAAGTTTATACACCACTTATATCGATTCACTGTCT
Organism: Erythroxylum novogranatense; assembly: GCA_029891385.1. NCBI lineage: Eukaryota > Viridiplantae > Streptophyta > Magnoliopsida > Malpighiales > Erythroxylaceae > Erythroxylum > Erythroxylum novogranatense. Next base: position 108,134,185 of record CM057226.1, on the reverse strand, counting down.
CGGTGCTGATCTTGGCCGGGGCATTCAACAAAAGAGCAATCAGAAAATGTATTTAAAGCTATAGTAAGTTTGGATAACGACCATCCATTGCTTCTATGAAAAATTCGAACTTGGTTTCTGCGACCAAATTCTCAGCAACTATAGTAAAATGGTTGCTAATTATATACATTTTGCAACCAAAAATTATTTGGTTGCAATATATAAGTTACGTATATTTTTTACCAACTAATAAATATTTGGTGGCTATAGATGATCACTAAAACTTACAATTAATGGATAATAATATAACGACCAAATTTAACAATTTTAGCGACAACTTTAATGGTCGCTATAGAAAATTATTATTAACAACCAACTATTGAGTGGTCACTCCAAGTATTGCAAATTTTATATTAGCAATCAATAAATTTGATTGCTAAATTTACATGATTTCTTTACAAGAACCACATTATATGATTGCTAAAGAAGTATTTATAACAACAAAATAATTTGTCACTAAGTATTTTAGAAAAGATGAAAAGAATTCTTTAGATTTGGCCCATATAGTTTAAATTAATTTAAAGGTTCATTTTATAATAATTAATTATTATAATTTAATTTATATTAATTTTATAATTCAAAATATATTTTCATTTGAGGAAAGAAGTCATCTAATAAAAATTTATTGTTCGGTAATGATTGATAATTTCATTTTCATTTACCTTTAGTTAATTAAATTAGTGAACTTTTATTTACTACATAAATATTACTTTCAATATCTTTTCATTAAAAAAATCAAAAGTTAAGCATAAATTTTTAGTTTACAATCTAACATGAAAAGTTAAATCTAGCAAGAGATGTTAAAAGCTCAAAATCCAAAATTAAAGCCAATATATTGTGACTTTTGTGGGAATAATATTAAAAATGAGTGATTATAAAAAACATCAATTTTGGGTCAATGTCATTAGCATCGATACTTCTCTCCAAGGAACAAAGGGAAAAAAATGAATTATATTAGTATATGCATAATGGGAAATATATATAGACCCAAACATATATTCTTACCAAAATTTCTAATGTGATATACACAAATTATAAATATGAAACACGAATTTAAAAAAGTTTCAATCGATGTCTAAACAAGATATAGTGTAAACGTAAAATAGAATCCTGAAAGCTAACAATAGAAAATAACATATTACTGTCATATTAGTCCTAACATATTTAAATATTCTCTCAACATGAATTTCTTTCAATCTACTTTCCTTTCATGGATTTAATAAACGAACCAAAATAATAATAAAAAATAAAAAAGTAGTTCATTAAACAGCTCCCAAGTCCCAACTTCACATTTCATCTGCATTAAAAATCATAAATAATCAAAGTAATTAATTTATATAATCAACTAACTTTCATCTTAGTAAAAGATAGAATAAAAGGTTAACATAATAAAAGAAAAATAGTTAATAAATATGTCAAACTTCTATTAAACACGTTTGGATATGAAAAAACACTTATCAATCAGATTGATTAATAATTTCATAAAAAGTACTTCTACCTGTCATCTTTTCAACGCATTTCACCATGGCTTCAACAGTGATTTTTTGCAGAGCTAACTCAGTCTTTGTATTCTCCAATTCCTCTTGTGTAGATGACAACTCCTCTTCTAATCATACTCGATTTGATGATGTCTCGAAAGTAAAATCATGATTAGATTTTTTTGAGACAAGCCTTTTGATTTGACATACATAGAATTTTCTCCTAGCACTTGGATGCAGATTTGTTCTGCACTCATACGAGGAACATCTTCGGGTAAATTTTCTTGTTCTTCTCGCAATTTTTTCATTTCAGCCTGTTATCCAAAAATCAGAAAATTTGTTCATTTTAAATATAACGATGATACATAATCTAAATGAGGTTGAGTAAAGAATCTATATCCAATTTTTTGCAAAAGAAATATGCGAATTTGTCTCATTCGACTTTACCAATGGAGTTGCACCAGTTGTTCAATGAGATAATTACAGTTTTTTCAAAGAAAATAAACATAAAAATTAAAAACATCAACTACATCTTACACAGTTCGCCTCAACCTCTTCATTAGCAGATCCCATTTTAGGATTGTAAAATTAAGCCTCGTACATATCAATATCGTCCAAATTCTGTAACATAGAAATTGCAAATAAAAATTATTTATATAATTATATAATTTTGACAAAAAAGAAAAATGAATAAAGTAACAAATTACATGCTCGTATTGATATGTTGCACGATATTTCGTCCCCAATTTGTGATTGTGTTTTTTTTTTCCTATTGTTGGATTGAGTCATTGAGATTTTCTACAACACATCAAATAGTTTACAATTATTATACAAAATTTCTTAAATAATCTATAAATAAAATTCAAGTTCATTTATTATAAATACTAAATTTAAATAAAATGATAGTATATATCTTAAATTTTCTGTCTCCCAAAAGTCACACAACCAAAGCCAATCATTAGGACGAGTAGAAAGTTTTTCATAAACACTTTGTTTTGCCAACGCCAGACCACCTTCAACTTTAATTTTTTGAAAATATCTACGAGCGTTAGACCGAAAAGTGGAATATTGCCTAACAAATGATTTCCATATGCACTGAACAACATGTGGCTCATCCACTTCATAACTTAGCTTATTCTACAATGAGAAAAATAGAGATATGTTACATTATATTATATCAAAAAAATTAGAACAAAGTATTATTAAAGTGAATAAAAAAAAAAAACTTACAACCAACTTTCTGAAAAGATATTCTTTTTTCTTATTTGGAATGTTTGTCCAGCCCTCAACTTGCATTGGGGCTTCAAGTCTAATCAAAACCCCAATCTGAGTTGCATGTTTAGAACTATGCTCCCCGACGGGCTTTTTAATTCCCTTAGGAATAATAATTTTAGGTTTTTCCCCACATTTACTTGTATACTTTTGGGTGTTTAACCCTCTAGTAAGACCACGACCTCATTTTCCACTTACCTCGTCTTAGTTAAGAAAAAAAAGAAGTTAATCACTAATTGCTAATAACAACATACTAATAAAAATGTAATAAACTTTATTAAATTTAATATTACCATTATTAGCATCAAATGTTTTGTCAACAGTCTCCGTTGAGGGATCTATTAAAACAAATCATTATGAAATACATAATAATAAGTGCAATACAAAAGGAAATTTTTATTTAATATTACCTATAATATCTGATCTGATACTCTCATTTGGTGGATTAGGAGTAGATTGCCCTTCGCACTCTTCCATTGGTACTATATCTGTAACAATATCAATATAAAGTTTTACTTGTAAAAGAAATATTTAACTTTAAAATATTTAAAAATGGAAGATAAATTACCTTGATCTCTATTATGATTATATATCATTGTCTGTCTAGTTCCCGAACTTGAAATGTTTATATTGCTAAAGGTTTTTTTCGAAGGAAAAGCCACCCTCTTATATTTATTTGACACTACAACATTAAAAATCCAATATTAACAAAAACAAGCATACAAAACAATTACAACTAAAATAAAATTCAAATAAAATTATTACCGCCTACATTTCGTGGTAAAGAATACTCAGTTGGGCCATCTTTCAAGTCATTCACTGCTGCCAAAGCATTAGACAATACCAATTTACTCTTCGGGTCGATTGTACTGTTAGCTGTTGCGGTTGCACTTAATAGCTCTTTTTTGCATTTTAGTATTTTACTCATTTTCGATCTTGTAAAAAAATATAACAGATATTAGCCATCTATTAAATAAGTAGGAATGAATTTCACTAAGTGAATTAAAAAAAAAACCACTCTGGTTCATAGAGATGATTTTCATATGAATGGTGTCTTTAATTTCTAAAAGAAAATTTCCCATTTCAACAAATAGATGATTATGCTAAATGAGACATATGAACTTAAAAAATAAGTTTCTCACATCAGTAAGTTTATGGTGTCCCTTAGTAAAGACACAAAAGAGTATTAAATAAGGAACGACTTATATGAGGTAAAGGACATATTCCTAAATAGAAGCCCTTTTCTCTTGGGTTAAACAAGAAGCAATTTAAGAGGAGTTGGTTTATTCCATCTTTTAGCATATAAAATTTCATATGCCCATCTGACTAACATTTTGTACGTTTTTTAAGTTACTTAATGAAAATTTTAATGTTATTAGATTACATCATAGTCAACATCATCACTAACATTCATATTGATATTAGCATTTATATTCCTTTAGTTGGTCAAACCTAATAAAATTTATGATTAGTTTGAAAATGTCTTAAACTCAAGTAATTGAATATAATATAACTAGTAAATTTAAATAAAATAATCTGAAATTTATTTAAATCAAAATATTTATAAACTTAATTTTAATAACTTTGGTAATGATTCCTAAAAAATGAGATCGAGCTATTTGTTTTCTAAAAAATTCATTAAGATGTTAGCATTTTATTTTCACAAACATTTATTTTAGATGATAAATGATGTACTTAAGAGTATTTAATTGACAACAGTACTCTAAGGAGAACTATCTTTGAAGAAATCTTAGTAAGGTCCTTAAGGAATTCAATATCAGCCAAAGAATCAAAGAAAAACTAATTTCATTGCTCCTAATTTCAATCCATACTCCAACTTTGTCATCTAATTGAAATATCCTTTGGGCAAATGTTCCAGTGTCTCTTATAGGTATACTTTGAGATGCAGAGCCTTAAGGTCCATTAGCATAGGCGGTATGTTCAAATAGGTCATTCCTAATATTTCATTCATCTTATGGTTAGCCATTAAAGAAAGACTAACCACCAAGGGTAGAATACATGATAATACTATCATCACTAATGGTTACTCTCTCTGCTATTTAGTTCCTAAAATCATTGACCATTTATTCTTCCAACATAGATTCTCTACTTATGGCAAGAGAATTTACATAAATTTAATATTTCTTGCCCAACTCAAATATAGCCAGAAATCATATTATACATCACTCAAAGAAGATGGAGAACCAATGAAAACTCCATTAACTTCAGCATATCATTTAGAAGAGACGTGATTGAAATTGGAAGGAAATAAATCACAAGACTTGGGAAGTTGAATAAGAAACAATAGGCCATAATGAGATGATGAATTAAATAAGAAAATAATAATCAACTTTCAATCTCTCTACAAGATGATAAGAGCTCCTAAGTTGATTTAAAATTACCTAGTGATTTCCGAATTTACATAATAGATTGAAGAATGTAAGGGAACCAAATACTAATATGCTAGAAAATACTTTCAATTAGCTTATAGAGACAATAGGTGAATCAAAGAATGTTAGGGAACCAAATACTAATTATCAATACATCCAAATAACAGGAGAATCCAAGAATTATCAATACAATTTTTTAATGTGTGTATAGATATGTAAGAGGAAGATATACATACCAAAACAGGGAAATCAAGAGTCTGGGAGAGAAACAGAGATAACAGAGGAACTGAGAGTCGGTGGAGAGGGAACGTGCATGCAGTTAGGATATAAGAGAATTAGGGTATAAGGTAGAATTAGGGTATAAGGTAGAGATAAGTAGGGGCACAAAATATACAAAAAAGCGCCAAAATAACAAAATCTAGTGCTAAAATAAAAATAAAATCTGCGTAAATAGCCTTCTCAATTACCATATCATCCAAAGCTAAAATGTTAAGGCACTTCAAACCGTAAATCCAAATTCAAAGCAATCTAAGGAAAGCTTTACGGGCTGTTTAATTTGGAAGAGGATGACTTCTCCCGTGGGTTTAAAACTCACTCTATTAACAAATTCAATTCACCTTATAAATCAAGTGAATTGATCCCCAAAAGCTGCTCTCTTCTTTTTTAACTCACAAACCCAATAATACCCACTATTCCAACATAATAACCCTACACTAGATGAGCCACACTCTTCTCCCAATAGCAATGGCTTCAATTGTAGCAACTACAGAGCGTATTCACTTCTCCAAGGCTTTGATACCAATTTTAGGGAAATTAAACTATTTTTGCACAACTAAAATGCCAATGGAATAAACACACAACACAATATTTGATCATGTAGTTCGACTAAATTATGCCTACATCTTCGGAGCTACTATGCTCCCTTTTATTGGGAAGAAAAATGAGCACTTAAAAGTTTTTACTCTCAACACTCAAAACTCTAATGTTTACACTTTCTCTCAAACCCTTACCCCAATATACCCCAAAAGTATTCACACAAAAAAACTTGCTCCTCTTAGTATTTCACTTATTAAATGAGATTAAGAGTTTTACACTCTAATATTTTCTTTGCTTGGGATGATTTCAATGAAAGGGGGAGAGGGTCTATTTATAGTTATTGAGCCACCTCACTTATTTTCAATGTGGGACAAAATCCCTTACAAAATAAAACTAACACACAGAATATCAAACTTTCTCCATATGTAAAGGGCATTGCTAGAGAGGCATAGAGTTGTGGTATTGGCAATTTAATTTATGATAAATTTATCCTTTATTCAAATTATTTCATAGAAGATATTTGAGATATGAAGTCAGCTCAAAACACTTAGAACTTTGTGCAAATGTTTAAGATGCTCATTTAGGTTCTAGATATAAATCAGAATAACATCAAAGTATACAACCACAAACTTACCAATGAAAGCATGTAAAATATGTTTCATTAATCTCATGAAAGTATAGGGGCATTAGCTAACTCAAAAGGCATAACTAGCCACTTATATAAACTATACTTAGTCTTAAAGGCAGTTTTCCATTCATCACCCTCTCGCATGCGAATTTAATGATAATTAGACTTCAACTCAATCTTAAAGAAAATACCAGAACCATATAATTCATCAAACATATTATCCAACGTAGGAATGGTAAGACAATACTTTACCCTTTTTTTTGTTTATAGCTCTACAATCAACACAAATTCTCCATGTTCCATCCTTCTCAGGCACAAGTAGAACAAGAACTACACATGGATTTAAACTTTTCAATGTTAAGCATTTTCTGAGTAGGTCAAGATCACCATCTTTAAGTAGTTGGATGTTAGGGCAGGGGCACACAGGGTTTGTTCCACTTCATTACTGGATATCATTCGAGCAATTTCTTTAGTTCCGTGCCTGTCAATTCCTCAAGGTTTTGGACTTTTAGTCAATTAGACATTTCTTTTCTTTTTTATTCATTGAATTATTTATTTATGGAGGCAATTTAAGTATATCTCCGACCTTTAACATCTCAAATTATTAAATCCACTGCAAACCTGTAATTTCCCAAGTGGTTCCACCGGAGCCTGATTAACGATTAATATAGACTATGAAGTCTCATAGTCATGACTTACGACCGTTGTGGAGGATCGTTCTTAACTGCCACATAAGAATAAGATGGTTGCACAAACACTTGGGAAATCATGAGATTTAATCCTCATTTGAGATATGAAGTCAGCTCCTGCTAACCCGATACCATCGAAGGTGATGTGGTCGGCATCCTGGTCGCAAATCTTCGTGTTGATGTGTTTATAGAAAACAATGCCCCTGCCTTGAACACAGTCAGAGTATTCCTCCATTTTCACATAGTTGAAATATGAGTCTCACAATGTATGCCAACTAGGAGAACAATAAAAAGAGAAAGTGAAAGATGAAAGAGAAAGTGAAAGATGAAAGATGTAAGATTATGTGGTTTGATACAGAAATTAATGAAGGTGTGCATTTTCTTACTAAGTTACTTATCATTCCTGCTGTTTTTATGAATTCATTTTACCGGAACAATTCTAGCTGATTATGAGTCCTTTAAGAAACAATGGAAGAGACTTAATACATAATACATGATGTAGCAAGGTGGTAATTATCCACAAAGTTCTACTGTGTGGCCTTTAGGGAAGAGAAGTTGCTGGATTAACCTTTTTAAATCAGAATGATCTGATTATGAAGTATGAGAATTCTGATCATATTAATCGTAATGATTTATATTTGTATTTTTGGAATAAATTGAGCATCCCTTCTTATGTCCCATAGTGGACTTCTGTTTCTTCTATTTTGACATTTCCATTCAATGAACTTATTGCCAGTAGTGGAACCAGAAGCTTTCAGGATATGGAGAAAGAGAACGTTGTAACCAAAGAATCCTCTGTGGGTCACTAGAGAACATCTGGGCAAGGGAAACTACAGTGCACTTGGTGTAAATGACTTCCTTTTTTGTTTTACTTTTCATGATATATCAATCAAAATGGAGACAGTTTCAGAACTATCCAATTTAGAGGTACGAAGTATCACAGATAACATTTGCTTTTCTACCCTATTTAAGGAAGTTTTTGCCTTCTGAACTAACACAGTTAACTCAACAACATGAGCCCATCTGCCTCATCAGCTTTCCTAGATTCAGTAGAGGATCAACTAAAATTTCCCCGTCTTTTTAGGTGGGAGGAATGAGCTACCATGATGATGTCGTTCAAAAGCCAAGCCGATGCCCAGTTGCCATTATTGAAACCATATAGAAGATTCTTGCAATATAAAATATAAGCAGTTCCTGAAGTTCCATAAAGATGGGAACACTCTCCACTTCAATGTATCATTCTTGCAGTAGAAACTCAATGAAGATGATGATCACAAAACCACAAGTATAGTTTCTAACATTGTAAAATTATTCCACTCTTTAACAAATACTTAAACAAGTACTAATTACACAACGAAAAATTGAAGTATTATCCTGTGATATTTGTCATGTTCAATAAGTATTGCTAACAAGTTGATCACAATAATATAAGATAACAAAGGGCCAAAGGGCCTATTTGATAATCTACAAATTGCTTTAATTATTAGTTGATTCTATTAGAAGTTAGCTAACAGCGGATTAATATAGCTGATTTGACTAGTGAATAATATAGTTGTTTATTTAAGAATATTTAATAAAATTAAATATTTAGTATTAACTATTTATATATAAAATGACTTATAAGAGTGTGACTTTTAAAATAATTAATGAGGACATGATTTTTCCTATTAGATAGGAATTCATGCATGGTTTCTTTCATGTGCTTATTGTTATATACTCTTTGTCTATTATTTGGTATCAACTTTTGTGGATTTAATTGATTGTATTAATATTTTACAAAAAAATAACTTTAAGGCATGTATAATAATAACTTGGAACTAATAATTTTATGAATTTTACGCAGAAACATGTTGTTTGAAATAATATAGAATTCAATTCATAGTATAGTGATGTTGGGATACGAAAAGAAAAAGATCAACTTGTTTACTTAAATGTTGCTAATAGACAACAATCAATTGAATTTTTAAGATTAGTAAATAATTTAACGAATGTTATTTGATTTTTCTTAGTATACCTTTAAAATAAGCAATTGAAATCATTTTAAAAGTTAGTTTTTCTTTCATCATGAATGCATTTATGCAAAACAATTACGTTATTAAACTAGAATCGGAAATTATTGGTTAAATCCCAATTTTATGTTTATGATTCAATTTACTTATGAAAATCAGACAAAATTAAATAAAATTAAAATTATTTGTCTATGTTCAACTTAAAAAATGATTATTTAAATTAATGTTAGAAACTAAACTGAAAAGTGTAGTTATTAACGAGTATAAAACTTATTTTAATTATATAAAATGTAATCATTTAATAAAATTTGTCTTATCTTGTAACTAAAACTAAAATTTTTAAAATTTTATCTATTAAAATTAGCATTAAAATAATTTTAAGACATAATAACTATTTGTAAAAACATTTTTATGTTTAAAATATTTAATTATAAAATATATTTTAATTTAATAATTTAATTCTTGTTAATTACAAAAATTCTGGTAAAGAAAACTCCGTATTTCAGGGCATGGGATTGGGAATACCAGTGACTTACGCATGCTATTTGGTTTTGGTTATGCTTTCCGAACAGGGGTCATTCGGTGACTCTTCCTGCGCATTTAACGCCGGAGTTGAACTATGTTTGTGCTACGTTAATTTTCAGCTTGAACTACGTCTCTCTACCCTGGATTTGTTCCCTGGATTTGTGAATTGTGTCTGTCCGATTAAGCCCAGAGTTCAGATTCTTCAACGTGGGTCTCTCTTGAAGTGGTACTATGCCCATAATCATGTTTGTTCATAACTTGAAATTAGTATATTGGAGCTCAAAGTTCTGCTTTTTACCTCTTTATATCCCTAAGTTTAAAGCTTTTGTACCAAAAATCAGTACCCCGTTGGAAAGTAAGGGATCATTCTCCTAAATGTTGTACGTTTCAGTTTACCTTCATTCGAAAATTGATGCCCAACTCGCCTTTTGGCATATGATATGATATGATATTTCAGGTTTTTGTTTTTCATTTTTGTTTATGTTTTTTAAGGTTTAGGATTCAGGGGGAAGAACTTTCTTTTAGTGACATGCTCATATGGGTTTTATGCAGGTTACAAGGTTTAGGCAACAAGCAGTGTTGGTTCCGTATCAAAGAGACCATTGTGGTGGCTTTGAATGATCAAGTGGTGGATTGGCTTTGTTAATGATTTTTGGTAAGTTACTCTGACTAGTTTTGCGGAGAAAGGAGTGTATAAACCATTGACAGATGGAACAAAGGAAGAAATGATCTCACTCTCTTCTTATTAAGTTCATACAAGTTTACTTGTATAATGCTTTGATGTCTAATTCGAAGCTCTTGATATTATTCAATAAAGCCACACCTGCAAGCTTAATTGCAATCCGTAGCCAAGGAATTGCCAGGGAAATCTCTAAAACCCTCATCAAATCAGGCCTCAAACCATTCCTAAATGCACCACCCTTGCTCTCTCCTCTCAATTCAGACATCATCAAATTTGTCCTTTCTGACCCAGATGTCCCCCCTTACTTGTGTATGTGTTTCATTAACTTTCTTCAAAGAGAGCAACCTGTTGTTTCTTCTAAACCTGACTTGGAATCGTATATAATCCTCATATTAAGATTGTATAAGGCTAGAAAATTTGCAGAAATGAAGAATGTTTTAACTTTTACTGTTACGGAAGATAATCTTCGATGCCCGATATCAGATTTGGTTTCTTTGGTTGAGAGTAGATTTGATGAGCCTAACTTTGTCGAGAAGTTTTGTGACATGTTGTTTGGAGTTTATGCTGATGTTAGTATGTTTGAATATGGTTTGGAGGTCTTCAATTATATGGCAAGCAACGGGTTGAAGATTGATGAGAGGCCTTGTATTGTTTCTTTGCTTGCTTTGAAGAGACGTGGTAAGATGGAAGCATGTTTGAATCTATTTGAAAAGATGCTCGAGTCTGATGTAGAAATTACAGTATATTCTTTGACGATTGTGATTGATGCGTTATGCAAGAGTGGAAAGGTTCAAAGGGCTAAAGATTTGTTGATCGAAATGAGTGCTAAAGGGGTTAAACCTACTACTGTCACTTATAACACAATCCTAAATGCTTATACAAAGATAGTGGATTTTGGGGGTGTTAATGAGATGTTGAAGTTGATGGAGATGGAGGAAACTGTTTACGATGCTACTACATATGCAATCCTTATTGGTTGGTATGGAAGTAATGCTGGGAAATTTGCTCAAGCTGATAATTTGTTTGAAGAAATGCACGAAAGGAAAGTAGAACCAGATGTTCATGTTTATACTTCAATTATTTGCTGGAATTGCAAGGCTGGGAAAGTCGAAGCTGCTGAAATATTATTGATCGAAATGCAAAGTAAGGGTTTGATGTTGATCATGTAGTATTTAATACTCTTTTTGATGGATATTGCAGAAGAGGTTTCATAGACAAGGCTTTAAAGGTGCTGGCTGTGATGGAAAAAAAGGGATTCATTGGGGATGTGTTCGCTTATAATATCATTGCATGTGGTTTGTCTAAACTAAAACGACAAGATGAAGCAAAAAGATTGTTATTTTTAATGTCGGAAAAAGGATAATACCTTGATCAACATGTATTGCAAGGAGGGGAATTTTGTTGAAGCAAAGAGGCTCTTTCAGGATATGGAGCAAAAGGGAGAAAGGCCTGATGTTATTACATATGTACCTTGATCAACATGTATTGCAAGGAGCTCTACTTCTCCGACCGACTTCTCTATGAATTCATTCACCCAATCATATTCCAATCAATTTCATCAACATGCTTCTTCCGCTCCCTATAAACTTCTCTGGCAGTACCATATTTTGGTTGATATTCAGGTACCAGTCCTTCGGCCTGGTTAATATAATACCAAAACATCTTATGGCGTTAACACAAAGTCTGCTCTCAGACGCATGGCATGGGATTGGGAATGCCAATGACTCACGTATAAGATAAAAGTGTACTTATCATGCCTTACGCATGCTCTTTGGTTTTGGTTAGGTCATTCGGTCACTCTTCCTGCGCATTTAACGCCGGAGTTAACCTATGTTTGTGCTGCGTTAATTTTCAACTTGAACTACGTCTCTCTACCCTAAATGTTCCCTGGATTTGTGAATTGTGACTGTCCGATTAAGGCCAGAGTTTCAGATTCTTCAACGTGGGTCTCTCTTGAAGTGGTACTATGCCCATAATCATGTTTGTTCATAACTTGAAATTAGTATATTGGAGCTCAAAGTTCTGCTTTTTACTTCTTCATATCCCTAAGTTTAAAGCTTCTGTACCAAAAATCAGTACCCAGTTGAAAAGTAAGGGATTATTCTCCTAAATGTAGTACGTTTCAGTTTACATTCATTCTAAAATTGATGCCCAACTCGCCTTTTGGCATAAAACCCAATTCAAGTCCATGTCTGTAGGTTCAATGATATGATATTTCATGTTTTTTATTTTCATTTTTGTTTAAGCTTATTAAGGTGTAGGATTCAGGGGGAAGAACTTTCTTTTAGTGACATGCTCATGTGGGTTTTATGCAGGTTATAAGGTTTAGGCAACAAGCAGTGTTGGTTCTGTATCAAAGTGACCATTGTGGTGGCTTTGAATGATCAAGTGGTGGATTGGCTTTGTTAATGATTTTTGGTAAGTTACTCTGAATAGTTTTGTGGAGAAAGGAGTGTATAGACTATTGACAGATAGAACAAAGGAAGAAATGGTCTCACTTTCTCTTCTTAATAAGTTCATACCAGTTTACTTGTATAATGCTTTGATGTCTAATTCAAAGCTCTTGATATTATTCAATAAAGCCACACCTGCAAGCTTAATTTCAATGCATAGCCAAGGAATTGCCAAGGAAATCTCTAAAACCCTCATCAAGTCAGGCCTGAAACCATTCCTAAATGCACCACCTTTGCTCTCTTATCTCAATTCAGACATCATCAATTTTGTCCTTTCTGACCCAGATGTCCCCCTTTACCTGTGTATGTGTTTCATTAACTTTCTTCAAAGAGAGCAACCTCTTGTTTCTTCTAAACCTGACTTGGAATCGTATATAATCTTCATATTAAGATTGTATAAGGCTAGAAAATTTGCAGAAATGAAGAATGTTTTAACTTTTACTGTTACGGAAGATAATCTTCGATGCCAGATATCAGATTTGGTTTCTTTGGTTGAGAGTAGATTTGATGAGCCTAACTTTGTCGAGAAGTTGTGTGACATGTTGTTTAGAGTTTATGCTGATGTTAATATGTTTGAGTACGGTTTGGAGGTCTTCAATTATATGGCAAGCTATGGGTTAAAGATTGTTGAGAGGTCTTGTAGTGTTTCTTTACTTGCTTTGAAAAGATGTGGTAAAATGGAAGCATGTTTGAATCTATTCGAAAAGATGCTCGAGTCTGGTGTAGAAATTACAGTATATTCTTTGACGATTGTGATTGATGCATTATGCAAGAATGGAAAGGTTCAAAGGGCTAAAGATTTGTTGATCAAAATGAGTGCTAAAGGGATTAAACCTACTATTGTCACTTATAACACACTTCTAAATGCTTATACAAAGATAATGGACTTTGGGGGTGTTAATGAGATGTTGAAGTTGATGGAGATGGAGGAAACCGTTTACGATGCTGCTACATATGCAATCCTTATTGGTTGGTATAGAAGTAATGGGAAATTTGCTCAAGCTGATAAGTGGTTTGAAGAAATGCAGGAAAGGGAAGTAGAACCAGATCTTTATGTTTATAAGTCAATTATTTTCTGGAATTGCAAGGCTGGGAAAGTAGAAGCTGCTGAAATATTGTTGAACAAAATGCAAAGTAAAGGGTTTGATGTTGATCATGTACTATTTAGTACTCTTTTTGATGGATATTGCAGAAGAGGGTTCATAGATAAGGCTTTAAAGGTGCTGGCTGTGATGGAAAAAAAGGGATTCATTGGGGGTGTCTTCGCTTATAATATCATTGCATGTGGTTTGTCTAACCTAAAACGACAAGATGAAGCAAAAAGATTGTTATTTTCAATGTCGGAAAAAGGATTGATGCTTAACGTTGTCAACTATAATGCCTTGATCAACATGTATTGCAAGGAGGGGAATTTTGTTGAAGCAAAGAGGCTCTTTCGGGATATGAAGCAAAAGGGAGAAAGGCTTGATGTTGTCACGTATAATACCTTGATCAACATGTATTGCAAGGAGGGGAATTTTGTTGAAGCAAAGAGGCTCTTTCGGGATATGGAGCAAAAGGGAGAAAGGCCTGATGTTGTCACGTATAATACCTTGATCAACATGTATTGGAGGGGAATTTTGTTGAAGCAAACAGGCTCTTTTGGGATATGGAGCAAAAGGGAGAAAGGCCTAATGTTGTCACGTATAATACCTTGATCAACATGTATTGCAAGGAGGGGAATTTTGTTGTAGCAAAGAGGCTCTTTCGAGATATGGAGCAAAAGGGAGAAAGGCCTAATGTTGTCACGTATAATACCTTGATCAACATGTATTGCAAGGAGGGGGATTTTGTTGTAGCAAAGAGGCTCTTTCGGGATATGGAGCAAAGGGGAGAAAGGCCTAATGTTGTCATGTATAATACCTTGATCAACATGTATTGCAAGGTGGGGGATTTTGTTGAAGCAAACAGGCTCTTTCAGGATATGAAGCAAAAGGGAGAAAGGCCTGATGTTGTCACGTATAATACCTTGATCAACATGTATCGCAAGGAAGGGAATTTTGTTGAAGCAAAGAGGCTCTTTTGGGATATGAAGCAAAAGGGAGAAAGGCTTGATCTTGTCATGTATAATACCTTTATCAACATATATTGCAAGGAGGGGAATTTTGTTGAAGCAAAGAGGCTCTTTCGGGATATGGAGCAAAAGGGAGAAAGGCCTGATGTTGTCATGTATAATACCTTGATCAAAATGTATTACAAAGAGGGGAATTTTGTTGTAGCAAAGAGGCTCTTTCGAGATATGGAGCAAAAGGGAGAAAGGCCTGATATTGTCACGTATAATACCTTGATCAACATATATTGCAAGGAGGGGGATTTTGTTGAAGCAAACAGGCTCTTTCGGGATATGGAGCAAAAGGGAGAAAGGCCTAATGTTGTCACGTATAATACCTTGATCAACATGTATTGCAAGGAGGGGAATTTTGTTGAAGCAAAGGGGCTCTTTCGGGATATGGAGCAAAATGAAGAAAGGCCTGATGTTATTACGTATAATACCTTGATCAACATGTATTGCAAGGAGGGGAATTTTGTTGAAGCAAATAGGCTCTTTCGGGATATGGAGCAGAATGGAGAAAGACCTAATGTTATCACGTACAGTGTTTTAATTGATGGTTATTGCAAAAAAGGGAAAATGAAGGAAGCTTATGAGCTAAGAGAAAAAATGGAAGCTCAAGGACTGATGCCTGACATATATACATACACATCACTTGTCCATGGTGAGTGTAAATTCGGTATGGTAGACAAGGCCCTGAAAATGTTCAATGAAATGCGTGAAAAGGATCTAATCATGCATGTGATCACTTACAGGGCAATGATATTGAGATTGTCCAAGGAAGGAAGATCATCAGAAGCTTTCAATTTGTACGAAGAAATGATTGGGGCTGGCTTGACACCTGATGAAAAAGTATATACTGCAGTTGAGGGCAGTATTCACAAAGCTTAACTGTAGATCTAAAGCGTTTGGAAGGATATCCACCATTCTACGCTTCAGTTGTGTACGGTTTTATCTGGTCAAGGAAACTTTTGAAGCATTAAGAAGTGCTTTTGGCATTTATTTTCCTTTATAATATTGTTGGTATTGCTATCGCCCTGTGGTGTAAATATGATACACCACTTACATCGATTTACTGCAGTGTTTTATGCACCACTTATACCGATTCACTGTGTTGGTGCTGACCTTGGCTGAGGCATTCAACAAAAGACCAATCAGAAAATATATTTAAAGCTGAAGTAAGTTTGGATAACGACCATCCATTGCTTCTGTGAAAAATTCGAACTTGGAACAAGTCATATCCAACGTCCCTCCAAACTCTCTGCCTCAAATAATGACTTCAAAAGTTTAATAAAAATAAAATGCTGAATCCAACAGAAGATCCAACTTAAAAGAGTTTCTGGTCGAAAGAACACAGAACCTATGCCAGTGTGACCTTTTCTAAACCTGTTGTCCTGGAAGCACAAAGTATTCACCTGCAGTAAAAGAGTATTGTAGGGAAATTAAACTATTTATATACAACTAGAATGCTATTGAAATAACCACACAACATAATATTTGATAACGAAATTCGACTAAATTGTGCCTACGTCTTCAGAGTTACTGTATACCCCTTTATTGGGGAGGAAAACAAATACTTACAAGTATTTACACTCAAAACTCTAATGTTTATACTCTCTCGTAAACTCTTACCCCGATACACTCCAAAATTACTCACAAAAAAAACTTACTACTCTTAGTATTTCTCTTACTCACCAAACGAGGAAAACTAACACCATGTTTGGAATGTGATGAATTGAATTCAATCTTGAGATTGAATTCAATTCATCCGTTTGAAATTGCAAAACGAGCTTGAGTTGAATTCTTGTATGAATTCAAACCTCACCTTTTTAAGGGGTTGAATTCACGTTAAAAAGCACGTGAATTCAACCCCACGTTGCTGCAGCTACCCCCAACAGCTTAGAGGAATTCGTTTAAGTGCTGCGTTGTCTGTCTCCAGAGTAGGGTAAGACAACATGAATGGAGTTCTATATAATTCAATTCATGTTTTGGTATATTTTTATATTTTTTATAATACATATAAAAATTATATTATTAATTCAATTGTTTTTATATTCAATTCAATTATATTTTTATAATATAATTTCATTAATATATTATTAAATTATCTTCAAAATATAAACTTCAATTTATATTTGATTTAATAATTAAAATAATTTAAATAAATATTGCGTTTTAGATAAGAAGATAATTTTAAAATGTTTCATTTTATTTAATTAATAATTAATTAATAAATATTATATAAGAGATTAAAATAAATTTAATTAATTAAAATTAAAAAAACAAAACAAGCTTGAGATAATTTAATAATATAATTTCTGTTAATATATTATTAAATTATCTTCAAAATATAAACTTCAATTTATATTTGTGATGGCGTGTCAAACCAACAAAAATAAACTCCTACTCTAGAACACTTAAGCGAGTAAAGTGGTGAATAGGGTCGAACCACAGAGACCAATGAAGTAATTATTTATTTGTGCGAAATCAAAAATAAAATAAAATATAAATATAAAGAGAGTTAATTTGGGGATGATTAATTTTAAAAGACGAAATCACGTCGAAGGAAATTAAAAATAAAGATTGAAAACAATATAAAGAAAAGCCTAGCCAAGGTACTCTCTCATTTGATACTGTAATTCGATCATAGACTCAAAAATATAAATTTTGTTAATTCCTATGGACAAAGTTATAGCAGACCGTGAACAGCACAAATCTACCAATCCATTCGTAATTATTCGATAACCTCGAGTAAGGCTCCGCAGATTATTACCCTAACCAATTAGACTATTCCCGAGTAAAGCTCCGCAGAATATAATCTATGGCGTGGTAGAGTTCTAATAGACCTCTTCTTAGCCAATGAATCTAAAAGACGCAATCTATTTAGACTAAATTATTTAATCTCATTAATTTCTTAATTGAAATTAATTCGCCACTCGATAGACAGCAATCACGGATTAACTAATCTATTCGGCAATTTATCATCAAGTCAATCAATTAACATGCCTCATTAATCAACAAACTCAACAATAATAAATTGATCAAGCGCAGAGATTAATAAACATAAAAAATAAACGAAAACAATTAAACCATAGGAGTCTCATGAACTACATGCATCAAACTTAAAGTACCTTGTCTAGATTAAAAATTAGCCACACATAATACTAGTCTCTAACTAATAAACTGAAATTGACAAATTAAAATTAAAAATAAACATTATGTGAAATTCTAATTCAAGTTCTCTTTTCCAAAACTGCTGCTGTTGTTGTCACTCTCGCTCCTCTAATGTTTTGTTCCTGCGCCACACTGCTCAACTGTTCCAGCGTGGAGTCTGCGTCAGCTAGCCTCCCTCCAAGTCTCCACCGAAGACCACGTCGCCCAGCTTCAAGCCAAAACCCTCCTGCTGTGGCTCACGCCCAACGCAGCTTGCTTGTTTTTCTTGTGGCTTTTTGTGTCTACTATAGCTTGATGGGACAAATAAGGGTCTCCATTAAAATAAACCTTGCTTGCTCCTCTCTGTTTCTCCAGTAACGCTACTCAGTCTTTTCTTGTAACATTCCCTCTTTGCTTCTTATTTTCACACACACACAACACTCTCTTGGTTTTTTTTTCTTAACGCACAGCAACCCTGGTTTCACGCACAGCCAGCTGCCAACGTTCTATTTCCTCAGTTCACTCACACTCAACAGCTCACGTTTGTCTCCAGTCCACACCTCTTCAGCTCACGTTTTTTTCTCCTTTTATTTTTCTCCTTTACGCACACTCCTCCAGTCCACTCCTTTCCTTCACACTCCAGTCCGCCCTTTTTATTATTTTATTCTCCTGTGCAGTGCGTGAAGGGCTGGCATTCCTGCATGGGCGTCCTTCCTCTTTGCTCTTACCAGCTAACCTCTTTCTGGTTTGGTATGGTGTGTCTGCTTTTGTGGGTCTCTTGGCATGGTGTGTCTGTATGGGTGAGTCTCTCCAGTTCACGCTACCCACCTTCCTCTCCTTTTCACATTGATGTCTGCCTCTATTGATGTCCCTAGTGGTTTTTTACGTTCTTCCTTGGAGCTGTAACATTGGTGTTGTATCTTTAATTTTTCTGGAGCTTTTTGCGTAAGTTCTGCTCCCCTCCCACGTGATTTTTCGTTTTCTTCTCTTGGCTTGACACAACTCCACCAACTCCTTTGTAACGCTACTCCCTTCAGCTCTTCTTCCTGTAGTTGATTTATGGGTCCATAAAAACCCTCTCGGTGTAAACGCAAGCTTATGCGTTTTCTCCTCCTTGTTCATCGTTATTTGATGGGACAAATAAAGGTCCACATCAAGTTAAAACCTTTCTCCACCGTGCGTCTTGCTCTCTCCATTGCGTTTTGAATAAAGCGCTGCGCCCTCTAATGATTCATTGCTTCCTCCTCTGCTATTCACGTCTCCATTTGGTGCCTCCTGCGTTTTGTACAAAACGCTGCGTCTCTTCGGTGCTTGTCATTTGTTGTTGATTTCCTATTTAATTGCGCCACTTGCATTCCACTCTAGGCCATCTTGCCTTTTTTTTTTTTTGCTTGTGTCTTCGCTGTCTCCACTCTGCTGCCGCCCTCCTTGTGCGTGTTTGTCCTTATTGACATTGCCTTCTGTTGTTGGGTCCCCTCTCCCCACAGCTGCCGACGTTATGGTGCTCCTTCGTGTGTCTACTTTTGGTTGCTCCTTTATGGCTTGTTTTCATCGTAATCGTTGATTGACAAGACCAATAAGGGTCAACGTCAAAAACAAACCTTGCTCTCCTTATGCTTCTACCTTCAAGATGCCACGTCTCTTGCTGATTTATTTACTCCCATTTAATTTGCCTCCTTTGTTGCTGCGTGTTCTCATGCGTGGATGCCCTTTGATTGCTTGATTTTTATCTGTAGACCACTGTTGCCTCTTGGTCACGCCCCCTTGTGTTGTAGTGTGATTTGACAATTAAATATGCTCCTCACCTAAGCACAATAGTCACGCCTCTTAGCTGTTTTAATTGCGTGATTTTATTCCTTCAGCTCCTCTAATTGAAAGCTGCCCTGTACATGTTGCGTCTCACTTTTTAATTTGCTGCGTCAAGTCCTCATTTAATTTGCTCTTTTAAAAACTGAAAAACAATATAAATTTCAACCTATTAAGGACTTTTTGTATTTTATGTATCTAAAGCTCTAATAATTATAAAACATGATGAAAAGGCCATAGATATCCATAAAACACATGCAAGATGCTAAATATAAGGTTCTAAAAACATATAAAATATGATTGTATCAAAATCCCCCACACTTCGCTCTTGCTCGTCCTCGAGGAAGGTCAAAAACATAAATTTTGAAAGCCTAAGAAAACCGAGAATACAAAAACTAAGTATGGATGCAAAAACAAAAAGAAATAAATATTCAAATGCAAGAGACATTTTCTTAAGTGCCAAAGTTTTTCTCCTAACCTCCCAACAACATCAAAGACATACAAGGATTATAAACAAAAAGGAACCCGCAACATTTAATCCATAAAAATAATGAACTCACTTTAAATGTAAGAGCCAAGCAAGATAGCACAATAAACTTAGAGGAAATCTACACCATGTCAAAATAATAGGTTCTCTCATTGTCATACACTCCAACACTCAAGTGTTTATGGCTCAAATGTGTTTTAACTCTCATAAATTCAAACAATGCAACGCTCTACCATAGGCTTGCTCTTCAATCTTGAATACACTACTAAGTATTACATGCACAACATAAATAAAAAAGTCTTAAACAAGAATGCAACTTGGATGGGTTAGGGGTAAGGTAAAAGAAAGGTAAGAAAAGGCTAAGTATCAGAGTGATTAGAGCATAACAGGTAATCAATAACACATATGTGCGCATCCTGCATATCATCAAACAATTAAGCACATCTCTCTCTTTTTTTTTCTTTTTTTTTTTACTTTCATTCCCCAAACATTTATCGATCAAGCACATGGGGAATCCTTTTCTTTCTTTTCTCTTCTTTGCCTCAAACTTTTTTTTCGTTTTTTTTTTGTTTCTCTTTTTTTTTGTTTCTTTTTTTTCGATTCCTTCCCCATTGATAACAAGTACAATACAAGTCATATACCATATACCACTGATATTCCTATATTCGCAACCTTCACAAGTTTAACTCAATTCAATTAAGAAAAGGTTAAGTTAAACATGGTAAAGCAAAGAATAGATAATATGCTCAAATGGGCTCACTAGTGGATAACATGCTTTAGGTTGGCTTTTTGGTCAAGTGGTTAAAATCCTAAGTGCCTTTATCATTTTCATGCATGCATGTAAAAGTGTAGTCTCAACAAGATATCAAGCAAGTTCAAGAGATACAAAGCATTGAATGAACACACATCAAAGAATTGCGTTGAAGGTTCAAAAACTCGCATGGAACAATCATCTATTAAGTTAACAGAATGTAGTTTCAAAATCAATCCAAAAGCTATCAAGCTTAAAACACACATAAAAACACATTCATCAAGTTCATGATTCAAATATCAAAGATTAACTCTCCCCTATAATACTCATATTCTTATCAATCATTGGGAGATCAAAAGACAAAACTAAACATTTAAGGTGCAAAAGCATGCAAAAACGAAAAATCTTTTTGTGTTTTTCAAAAGTTTTTTTATTTTTATTTTTATGGATTTTTGAACTAAAACATTCAAGTACAAGTGAAAATCTTCAAGTTCAAGCAAGAGCAAAGGTGCGACACTTTGAAGCACAAAAACCAAGAAAAATCTGAACCATTCACCCACTGAAACTTGAAAATTTCATGCAAAACTAAATCCTTCCCCCACACTTTAGACCAAACATTGTCCTTAATGTTAGCAAAGAAAGACAAGAACAGTAAAATAAAAGGAAAGAGTGAGAGGAAGCTTCTCTAAGGTGATGCGCCAAGGTAATGGTGGAGCTGTGAGGTGATGCGCCCATACTATCTTGCAAAACTATAAAAATCTTGCGACCAAGTGACATCCAACAATAGCACAAAATATTGAAAGAAAATTCAAAAAGAAAATGTCGAAAAATAGGAGCCTGACAGAATTGTGAACAACTAAAAATTAAAAGATGAAAAATAAAATGAAATCAAACCTTGGATTGCCTCCCAAGAAGCGCGTTTGTTTAACGTCGTTAGCTCAACACGGGCCCCATTCAGTTATAAGAAGGTTCATGCAAAGAATTAACTTCGACAGCTTGGGGCTGAAATCCTTCATAAAATGGCTTCAAACGATGGCCATTCACCTTGAAAATTTTTCCTGTTTCCATGCTTTGAATATCCACAGCACCGTACGGATAGATCTTTGTGATCACGAAAGGCCCAATCCACTTGGATCGCAATTTTCCTGCAAAAAGTTTCAAAGTCGAATTAAATAAAAGTACCTTTTGTCTGACTTTAAACTTCTTCTCAACAAGCTGCTTGTCGTGAAAAGCTTTAGTTTTGGCATTGTATGTAACTGCGTTGTCGAAAGCATGGTTCCGTAATTCTTCCAATTCCTGAATCTGCAACTTCCTTTGTTGCCCCGCAGCATCAAAATTCATGTTGCACTGCTTCACAGCCCAAAACGCTCGATGCTCAACTTCCACTGGCAGATGACAGGCCTTGCCATAAACAAGTCTGTAAGGAGACATATTTAATGGCATTTTGTAGGCAGTGCGGTAGGCCCAAAGAGCATCGTCTAATCGGCAGCTCCAGTCTTTCCTGCTAAAATTCACAGTTTTCTCCAAAATACTCTTTACCTCTCGATTGGACAATTCCTCCAACCCATTGGTTTGAGGATGGTAGGCCGTGGAGGTCCTGTGCACAACTCCATATTTCTTCAGCAATGAGGCAAACACTCTATTGTAGAAATGAGTCCCGCGATCACTAATGATTTCTTTCGGAGTGCCGAACCTGACAAAGATATTAGCCTTCACAAAATCGACAACAACCTTAGAATCATTAGTTCGAGTAGCTTTTGCCTATACCCATTTCAAAATATAATCGACAGCTAACAAAATATATTGGAAACCAAATGATGATGGAAAAGGACCTATGAAATCAATACCCCACACATCAAATATTTCACAAACAATGACCGGGGTCTGAGGCATTTCATTTCTCCGGCCTATGTTGCCAGTCATTTGACACCTGTCACATGCTTTACAAAATGCATAAGAATCTCGAAAAATGTCGGGCCAGTAAAAACCATATTCAAGCACTTTCCTAGCTGTCCTATTAGGGCCGAAATAGCCACCACAAGCAGATGCATGACAAAATTGCAATATGGAAGAAATCTCAGATTCAGTACGCTACCGCAATAACTGATCGTAACACATTTTCCATAAATATGGATCATCCCAAATATAATACCTAGCATCATTCTTCAATTTATGGCGCTGGGCAGATGTGATACCAGCTGGGTATCCATTTTGGGTGATAAAATTGACCAAATCTGCGTACCATGGGTTTCGACATTGCCATGTTGAAGTTACTGCGAATAACTGTTCATCAGGAAACTCCTCAGTAACGACCAGATCATCTCCAGAAGTGTGTTGCAGCCTACTTAGGTGATCTGCGACCAAGTTTTCTGCTCCTCTTTTATCTCGGACCTCAATGTCAAATTCTTGTAGCAAAAGAACCCATCGGATAAGTCTTGGCTTCGCATCCTTTTTGCTCATTAGGTACCGAAGAGCAGCATGGTCTGAATACACTATCACCTTCGTACCAAGCAAGTATGATCGGAATTTCTCTAATGCGAAGACCACAGCAAACATTTCCTTCTCCGTGGTTGAATAGTTTTGTTGAGCACTATCCAACGTCTTTGATGCATAATAGATCACATGAGGGTCACGCCTACTCTCCGCCTAAGAAGCGCTCCTACAACAGAAGTCTTGGCATCGCATACGAGCTCGAAGGGAGGTTCCAATCCGTGGTTTGATGATAGGTGCGGTAACCACTTTTCCTTCAAAATATCAAACGCTTCGCGGTCTTCATTGAATTCAAACGGCACATCTTTCAGAGAAGGTTGCTCATAGGATGAGCTATCTTGAAAAATCTTTGATAAATCGCTCAGAAAACTGCATGACCAAGAAAGGAGCGCTTCCACACATTAGCGGGTAAGGCAAATGAGCTAATCACATCAATTTTGATTTATCGACTTCAATGCCCCTAGTCAAACTATATGTCTTAATATGATGCCTTGATTAACCATGAAATGACACTTTTCATAATTAACACAAGATTTTTTCGATGCATCTTTTAACACTTTCCTCAAATTTTCTAAACAAGATGTAAAGGAATCTCCATACAGTAAAGTCATCCATGAAGACTTCAATAATTTCCTCTACATAGTCAGAAAAGATACTTACCATACATCTCTGAAATGTCGCTGGAGCGTTGCAAAGACCAAATGGCATGCGTTTGTAGGCGAAAGTGCCAAACGGACAAGTAAATGTCGTCTTTTCCTAATCTTCAGGCGTTACATGAATCTGGTGAAAGCCTGAATAACCGTCTAAACAGCAATAGTGAGAACGACCTGCAAGTCTCTCAAGCATCTAATCAATAAATGGTAAAGGAAATTGATCTTTACGGGTAGCAGCATTTAGCTTTCTAAAATCAATACACACACGCCACCCGTTTTGAACTCTAGTGGGTACTAATTCACCTTTTCATTCTCAACAACAAGAATGCCGCTTTTTTAGGAACTACCTGTGTTGGACTTACCCACTTGCTATCTGAAATAGCATAGATCACGTCCGCAACCAATAATTTCAGTATCTCCTTTTTTACAACCTCCATCATTGGTGGATTCAATCGACCCTGAGGTTGTCTGCTGGGTTTGCAATCATCCTCCAACAAGATTCGATCTATGCAAATGGTAGGGCTGATTCCCTTGATGTCCGCAATCGACCATCCAATAGCTTCTTTATTCTCCCTAAGTACACGAATAAGCCTCTCCTCCTCCAGATCGCTCAATTGATTGGAAACAATCACAGGTAATGTTTCGGCCTCCCCTAAGAAGACATACTTGAGGTGTGAAGGTAATGCCTTAAGCTCCAATGTTTGCGGCTGAAGAATGGATGGGAACAATTTATTGCCGTCAATCTTCAGTGGTTGCTGTAGCATGCCAGATGCAACCTGTAATGCCTGCAAATCTTGTACTGCATGGACCATACCTCGCGGCACTACCCATTCAGTCTCGATCTCTGATAGCTTCGCAGGAGTAATGTTGTCGATTATCACGACTGCAAAAATCATCCACACAACTCGAGAACTTTCTCGGTCAAGGGGTTAATACAATCAACAACAAAAGCTGTACAATAATCAACAGGATGCTTAATGGTGTTATTAATATTGAATGTAACTTTGGCACCATCAAACTCCATAGTTAAAGTTCCCCCGTGAACATCAATTTTTGTCCTAGAAGTGCTAAAAAATGGGCGTCCTAATAATATCATTCTAGACGCAGGTGACTCCTCATCCTCTATTCTCATCACATAAAAATCTGCAGGAAATACCAAATCATCCACCTGCACTAAAACATCCTCTAACAGTCCTTCAAGGTACCGAGTGGTGCGATCAGCCAGTGTTAAAATCACACCATCTTGCTTCAATGGACCAACATTCAATGTAGTATAAATGGACAATGGCATAAGATTTATAGAAGCCCCTAAATCTAGCATAGCCTGTTCTATACCAACATTGCCAATTTTGCAAGGAATGGTAAACATACCTGGGTCCTTCTCCTTTATCGGTAACTTGCCCTGCAACACTGCTGAGACGTTCTCACTCATCACCACACGCTGATTGCCTCTCATCTTGGTCATGTTAGTAACCAAGTCCTTCATAAATTTGCAGTACCTTGGTGTTTGTCTAAGCAATGTGAGAAGGGGGATATTGATCTCCACTTTCTAAAAAATCTTTAAGATCTCCTCTTCATTCTGCAATTTCTTCTTCTTAGCCAACCTGTGTGAGAATGGTGGTCTTTCTGGATTAGCTGTCACGATTTCCTCAATTTTTGCTTCTTTTTCTGACTCGATAGTTTCAACATGGTCATGTTGAAGTTTCTGCGATCTTCCAGCACTTTCGATTTCTTTTCCGTTATGCAAGGTAATGGGCGATATTACGCCTAGGATTGACAAGAGTGAGAAGGCAATTTCCTTGATTCGTGCAATGCCGATTGACTAATTTGCTCCTCACTCTTGAAGATTTTTACTAGTCCGAACTCGAATTGTCTTTGAATCGACCAAAGCGAACCAAACTTTGTAATTGTGTATTGGTCGTCAATTGGGCGTAGTCAATCGTGACATGAGATCCTCCAAGCTAGAAATTGATTCGCCGTAATTAGGCCTCGGATATTATTCTTTATTCTTCTTCTTTGCACAAGTGGTGAGGTTGACGCTTGCCGACTACTCGACCTTGTTGCCCATTCCATATCTCGATTAGGATGATCCCTCCATCCTGGGTTGTAAGTATTGAATAGGGATCATATTTCCTTTGAGGTCGATAATTATCATTGGCGCCTTAACTTCGGCTTCCGGTATCATCTTGTAGAGTCGGACAAGCATCAGTAAAATGACCCTGAAATCCATAAATGTGACAAATAGGGACTTGTGGTCCCTTGGTTACAGCATTTGCATTGACATTATTGGCATTGGAAGAATTAATAACTTGTCTTTCCAACAATTCAGCAATCTTGTCAAGTCTACTTTCGAGTTTAGAATTACTTACCTCATGGACACCTCGAGTGTGAGTGTCTGAACGATACCCGAACTGCTGAAGATTTGCAGCCATTGCTGCAATTAAGTTTCTGGCCTCCTGAGGTGTCTTGTTCACTATGGCTCCCCACTAGCAAAGATCAAGAATCTTCCTATCATTTAGTAACATCCCATCATAGAAGTACTGAATAAGGAGTTGCTCTGTAATTCCATGCTGAGGACAACTTGCGCAAAGCCTCTTGAATCTCTCATAATATTCATACATGTTTTCTGTATCTCTTTGTTTGATGCCACAAATCTCTCTGCGCAAACTAGCGGCTCTGGACGCTGGGAAGTATTTTTTCTAAAAATAACCTCGCCATATCAGGCCATGTATCCACCGTCCCAGGCGGAAGATAGTACAACCAGTCTCTAGCTGCGCCCTCTAGAGAAAAAAGGAAAGCACGCAGCTTCAACTGATCCTCAGTTATGCCTCTCGGTTTGAATCCAGAACATACCACAGGAAAGTCCTTGAGATGTCTGTTCGGGTCGTCAGAAGGTAACCCATGAAATTTCGACAAGGCTTGAATCAACCCAGCCTTTAACTCGAACCCATCATCTGCAGCCCGATATTGTATACATAGAGGTTGATCCTCTACTGGTGGTGCAAGCATATCCCTCAGAGTTGCAGGAGCTCGATTTCTGGCGGGTTGCGCAGGTGGAAAAGGTTGTTGATATGCCATTGTTGCTTCTTCAAGATCTTCTAATAACTCAGTCTCAAAGGTAGGCAAATTCTTAGCTTGATCAGGCAAGACTTGTGCAGAAGTAGAAGCTTGTCCCTTACGCAATTTAGTAGCTTTCCTGAGTTGTTTTGCAGTCTTCTCTATCTCCGGATCGAACAATAAATCACCTGCAGAAACACAATGCCGCATGCAAACAACTAAAAAAAATGATTAGCAACACAAACAAAAAAAAACTTAAGCACCGGCCCCCGATAACGGCGCCAAAATTTGATGGCGTGTCAAACCAACAAAAATAAATTCCTACTCTAGAACACTTAAGCGAGTAAAGTGGTAAATAGGGTCGAACCACAGAGACCAATGAAGTAATTATTTATTTGTGCGAAATCAAAAATAAAAATAAAATAAAAATATAAAGAGAGTTGATTTGGGGATGATTAATTTTAAAAGATGAAATCACGTCGAAGGAAATTAAAAATAAAGATTGAAAACAATATAAAGAAAAGCCTAACCAAGGTACTCTCTCATTTGATACTGTAATTCGATCATAGACTTAAAAATATAAATTTCGTTAATTCCTACGGACAAAGTTATAGCAGACCGTGAACAGCACAAATCTACCAATCCATTCGTAATTATTCGATAACCCCGAGTAAAGCTCCGCAGAATATAATCTATGGCAACGGTAGGCTCTAATGGACCCTTGTCTTAGCCAACAGAATCGGAAAAGCCGCAATCTATTTAAACAAAATTATTTAATCTCATTAATTTCTTAATTGAAATTAATTCGCCACTCGATAGACAGCAATCACGGATTAACTAATCTATTCGGCAATTTATCATCAAGTCAATCAATTAACATGCCTCATTAATCAACAAACTCAACAATAATAAATTGATCAAGCGAAGAGATTAAATAAACATAATAAATAAACGAAAACAATTAAACCATAGGAGTCTCACGAACTACATGCATCAAACTTAAAGTACCTTGTCTAGATTAAAAATTAGCCACACATAATACTAGTCTCTAACTAATAAACTGAAATTGACAAATTAAAATTAAAAATAAACCTTCTGTGAAATTCTAATTCAAGTTCTCTTTTCCAAAACTGCTGCTGTTGTTGTCACTCTTGCTCCTCTAATGTTTTGTTCCTGCGTCGCACTGCTCAGCTGTTCCAGCGTGGAGTCTGCGTCAAGCCATCACCCTCCTGCTGTGGCTCACGCCCAACGCAGCTTGCTCTTTTTTCTTGTGGCTTTCTGTGTCTATTGTAGCTTGATGGAACAAATAAGGGTCTCCATCAAAATAAACCTTGCTTGCTCCTCTCTGTTTCTCCAGTAACGCTACTCAGTCTTTTCTTGTAACATTCCCTCTTTGCTTCTTATTTTCACTTCCCTTATGCATTCACGTTACTCACCATTTCACGCACACACAACTCTCTTGGTTTTTTTTTTCTTAACGCACAACTACCCTGGTTTCACGCACAGCCAGCTGCCAATGTTATATTTCCTCAGTTCACTCACACTCAACAGCTCACGTTTGTCGCCAGTCCACGCCTCTTCAGCTCACTTTTTTTTCTCCTTTTATTTTTCTCCTTTACGCACACTCCTCTAGTCCACTCCTTTCCTTCACACTCCAGTCCACCCTTTTTATTATTTTATTCTCCTGTGTAGTGCGTGAAGGGCTGGCATTCCTGCATGGGCGTCCTTCCTTTTTGCTCTTACTAGCTAAACTCTTTCTGGTTTGGTATGGTGTGTCTGCTTTTGTGGGTCTCTTGGCATGGTGTGTCTGTATGGGTTAGTCTCTCCAGTTCACCCTACCCACCTTCCTCTCCTTTTCACATTGATGTCTGCCTCTATTGATGTCCCTAGTGGTTTTTTACGTTCTTCCTTGGAGCTGTAACATTGGTGTTGTATCTTTAATTTTTCTGGAGCTTTTTGCGTAAGTTCTGCTCCCCTCCCACGTGATTTTTCGTTTTCTTCTCTTGGCTTGACACAACTCCACCAACTCCTTTGTAACGCTACTCCCCTTCAGCTCTTCTTCCTGTAGTTGATTTATGGATCCATAAAAAACCCTCTCCAGCTGTAAACGCACAAGCTTATGCGTTTTTCTCCTCCTTGTCTACTGTTATTTGATGGGACAAATAAAGGTCCACATCAAGTTAAAACCTTTCTCTCCAGCGTGCGTGCTGCTCTCTCCACTGCGTTTTGAATAAAACGCCTGCGTCCCTCTAATGATTCATTGCTTCCTCCTCTGCTATTCACGTCTCCAGCTGGTGCCTCCTGCGTTTTTGTACAAAACGTTGTGTCTCTTGGTGTTTGTCATTTGTTGTTGATTTCCCTATTTAATTGCGTCACTTGCGTTCCACTCTAGCGCTACTGCCGTTTTATTTTTTTTGCTTGTGTCTTCGCTGTCTCCACTCTGCGCTGCCCTCCTTGTGCGTGTTTGTCCTTATTGACATTGCCTTCTGCTGCTGGGTCCCCTCTCCCCACAGCTGCCGACGTTATGGTGCTCCTTCGTGTGTCTACTTTTGGTTGCTCCTTTATGGCTTGTTTCTCCACTGTGCACTGTTGATTGACAAGACCAATAAGGGTCAACGTCAAAAACAAACCTTGCTCTCCTTATGCTTCTACCTTCAAGATGCCACGTCTCTTGCTGATTTATTTACTCCCATTTAATTTGCCTCCTTAGTTGCTGCGTGTTCTCATGCGTGGATGCCCTTTGATTGCTTGATTTTATCTCAGAGACCCTTGTTGCCTCTTGGTCACGCCCCTTGTGTTGTAGTGTGAATTGACAATTAAATATGCTCTCACCTAAGCACAATAGTCACACCTCTTAGCTGTTTTAATTATGTGATTTTATTCCTTCACTCCTCTAATTGAAAGTCTGCCTGCACATGTTGCATCTCACTTTTTAATTTCTTTGCGTCAAGTCCTCATTTAATTTGCTCTTTTAAAACCTGAAAAACAAGATAAATTTCAACCTATTAAGGACTTTTGTATTTTATGTATCTAAAGCTCTAATAATTATAAAACATGATAAAAGGCCATAGATATCCATAAAACACATGCAAGATGCTAAATATAAGGTTCTAAAACATATAAAATATGATTGTATAAATTTTATTTAATAATTAAAATAATTTAAATAAATATTACATTTTAGATAAGAAGATAATTTTAAAATGTTTCATTAAATTTAATTAATAATTTATTAATAAATATTATATAAGAGATTAAAATAAATTTAATTAATTAAAATATAAAAAACAAAGCAAGCTCATGAGGGCTCAATTAATTAAATTTATTTTAATATCTTATATAATATTTATTAATAAATTATTAATTAAATAAAATGAAATATTTTATAAATTATCTTTTGTCTAAAACGTAATATTTATTTAAATTATTTTAATTATTAAATCAAATATAAATTGAAGTTTATATATTTTGAAGATAATTTAATAATATATTAATGAAATTATATTAGAAAAAATAAAGATCACTAATTTTATAATGATTTTATTTTGGATAATATTATTTTTAGTCGGGGTTAATGTGTCATATGAAATAATTGAATTCAATTCTAATTTTAATGTATTTGTTCCAAATAAAGTGTAATTGAATTCAATTCTAATATTACTGGATTTGTTCCAAAAAGTGTAATTGAATTCAATTCTAATATTACTATATTTATTCCAAATAGTGTAAATTGAATTCAATCCCAACTTCATTAAATTAATTGAATTCAATTCGATAATGAATTCAATTCGAAGGTTTCCAAACAGCTCGTAAGAGTTTTACACTCTAATATTTTCTTTGCTTGGGATGATTTCAATGGAATAGGGAAGGGGTTTATTTATAGTTGTTGAGCCACCCCGTCCCTCACTTATTTTCAATGGGAGGCAAAGTCATTTACAATATAAAACTAATAATCACTCACTTGAAGATTAATTTCAATCTGTTTTCACACCTGGTTGATGCAGTAGCTCGTTTAGATCTTGTCACTCTTGCAGACCAACTGAAGTTGTGCGCAACTTTAGTTTCTCGATTTTCACCACCTTAGTTAGCATGTTTGCAAGATTCTTGCTTCTAAGGATCTTCTGAAGTGTTAACACTTCATCTTCTACAAAGACCTGATGAAATGATAACGAACACGGATATGTTTGGTTCTGGAGTAGAATGCTAGATTTTTAGCTAGATGAATTGCACTCTGACTGTTATTATATAGCACATTTTTCTCCTGCATGAAACCTAACTCTGACAGCAAATTCTGAAACCAAATCATCTCTTTTCTAGCTTCGGTTATTGCCATGTACTCAGTTTTTGTAGTAGATAATGCAACAATTTTCTGAATCTGCGATATCCAACTCACATTTGTTTGGGACATGAGGTCGAGAAGACCTTATCAACTAAGGAACAAGAAAGGTAGACTGTGGTGATTCAGGCTGGGCTTCTTCTTCAACAAATTCCTCTGATAAAGGATTTACTTCCATTTATCTCACCGGAGAATTTAGGATATTGCTGATATTAACAAATACAGGATCTCTCTGAGGGACTTTCTCCGATGCACGTTGGTCTGTATACATCAGTTTTTCATTAAAGACCACATCTCTGTTCCGAATGATCTTCTTGTTTTCATCATCCCAAATGCGATACCCGAACTCATCCTCGCCATAACCAATAAATGTGCATTTATTAGATTTTGGATCAAGTTTATTTATGCCCTGATCACTAATGTGCACATGTGTTGTACAGCCAAATATCTTGAGATGTGAAAGCTTCACATCTTTTCCACTCCAAACCTCCTTTAGTATCTTGTATTCCAATGGAGTTGATAGACCTCCGTTGATGAGATAAGTTGTTGTGTTGACTGTTTCTGCCCAGAATTGCTTTGGTAAACCTGACTGCATCTACATACTTCTAACTCTTTCAGTTAAGGTTTGATTCATGCCCTGCGCTATACCATTATGTTGTGTCATTCCTGGCATGGTTCTCTCCATCTTGATTCCATATTCGTCATGTCCTCATATTCTCCACCATTGTCAGTTCTGAGCTTTTTTATCTGAAGACCCGTTTCATTTTCAACCATAGCCTTCCATGTCTTGAAAGAATCAAATACTTATAACTTGTGTCTCAGAAAGTAAACCAACACCTTACGGGAGTGATCATCAATGAATGTCACGAAGTAGTGCTTTCCACCAATAGATGGGGTAGTTGTTGGCCCCCAAATATTAGAATGCATGAGCTTAAGTTTCTCCTTTTTTGGTGTTCTACCACCTCCTTGAAAGCTAGCTCTCTTCTGCTTCCCAAGAATGTAGTCTTCACATGTATCAAGTTCTACTGATTGTAAACCTAATAGTTTTTCCATAGGAATGTATTAACTTCATTTCTTTTCCACTCATATGGTGAAGTCTCTGATGCCACAAGTTACAATCTTCACTCCCTCGTGCAACTGAAATTGACCAACATGCTCCAGCTATTAAGTAGAGAGTATCATTCTTCTTTCCTTGTGCTATCATCATTGCTCCCTTTGACACCTTCCATTCATCACTACAGAAGGTTGTGATGTAGCTTTCATTTGTCAATTGTCCTACTGAGATTAAGTTCTTTCTCAGATTAAGGATAAGTTAGACATCCTTCAGCTCCCAGATTGCTCCATTTAGCTTGAGCTTCATTACACCTTTACTGACAATCTAGCAGGATTGATCATTACCAAGATATACATTGTCCAGATTTCCAGACACATACTTCTTGAGAAGATCTTTCTCCGAAGTTGAGAAGATCATACAAAACTCAGTACAATTTTGTTTTTTTTACCACTAACATAAAGTGCGAAAATCGATAACCAAAACTAGCCCACTTTATTTAAAAATATTTTCCATTCACAGATACAATTATTACAAATATTAGTATTCAACAGTCATTTGGGCCCATTTCAAATATAGAACAAATTACTAACATTCATAATGTCTTTATATTCCGACACAACACTTAACTTTCTAGCTCTCAGATAACTTCATTCTCACAACACTATTTACTTTTAAAAAAGTTTCTTAAGCCACTTATTAAGTGGCACTTGTCACTTCCCTGAGGCTTAACTCTAACTAAGTTGCTTTTGAAACTGACTCCATTAATCTCATCTTATCTCCAATCATCATTAATTCCTATTCCTATTTTCCATAAATTTTCATAATTCTCTATAATTTTTTAAAATAAATTCTAAAATCACCAAAAATAAAAAATATTACAACTCCATTAATCAATAAAATTTCCAATATAAATAAATTCCAAATTCACAAAATTCTCAAAATCACAACTCAGTCCAAATATGCCCAGAATTATTCATGAATGCATGTATAATTATTTTCATGTGCAACAATTTTACTATTCATGTGTATGTATATGTTATTTTATGCATGAGCATTCTTAATTACTATTCTAACCTCCCCGTAGGTAACAGGATGTTACAACTCTCCCTTCCTTAAAAAATTTTCTATCCTCGAAATTTTTACCTGTTTGCTCGAACAGGTGAGGATATTGTCTCCTCATATGCTCCTCTGTTTTCCATTTAACTGTCATCACTCAAACACTTTCTTCCACTTAGCTGTAGTCAATGGAATCACTCGGTATGTCAATCACTTATTTAATCATTTTCTTTCTTAACTAGTTCTCAGATTACTCACTATTTTCACTTCATATGCCGACAATACATCTATGTCAGATCATATTAATATTTCTTAGCATACTCACATATCACACATTATGGATCTGAGACATCCTTTTTTTTTCAGTAACACTAAATCATAATAATTTCGTATAGACTAATTCATATCGAGCTTAATCTATCCTTCTTCTTAATCTAAGCACGTCTTGTATTCAATGTGAGCACACCTTAGCAAGGTGATACCCACATAGATAATTCATCTTTTTCACTTATCATCGGTGTTAATACACTTAACTCTTAAGTCTATCTCATTACATTTCATAACTTCAATGTTGTCCCACCAAATTCATTCACCTTTTATAAGCCACTATCGCACCCTGCACTTTCCTCCTCTTATTATCAAACATATACTAATACCAATTTTACTTCAATTTTTCATAATTTACCTCTTCTGAGACTGCTTCATTTCGTAATGAGTCAACTACCGTATCGAGTGCATCAATTCTTTTCATGTGATGCATCATCTTTTTCTTTATCTCATCCATACATAAAATCCTCTCTTATATACATGTCTAACTTTCTCCTTACTATACATCATTCATTTCTTATTAAGTCATTTATGACTATTTCATTCCCCTTTTTACTCTTTCCTCATTTCCCTCTCATTTTCCTATTATTATTTATTCATCTTACATATATATATTCGTAGTCCATTCAGAGTTATAGATGTATATTCATCTTGAAATTCTGATCTCAATTTTCCCCTATTATCTTCGTATACTGAATTATAAACTCTTATCATAATACTCACATGACCATTTCGGTTCCAAATTCATCCTTTTATGATCATAACAATTTTATGATTTCATTACATTTTGCCTGTACACTTTAGTCTCCTAATTTCTACTCATATCCCTATTTTCCTCAATCAATCCATGACAATATACCTATACACACCTATATCACATTCAAGGGTACATACATAATTGTGGTGAACCTTTATCTATCATATAGAACCGGATACTATTTCTCATTTCCAAAATATTCATGAACCTTTACGTTCTCACATTATGTCAAATCATTGTTTTTCTCTATGCTTCACATAGGTAAAACTATTAAAGAATGCTCATGCACGTGACTTATATTTGCTATGACATGACAAAATGCATGTGACTTAACACATATTTCAAAAATACCCATAAAAGATAGTACTTCTGGGCTCTGATATTACATAAATGTAACACCTCACTGTCAAAAGATACGTACTCGATATCCTGAGAGATATTCAAGCTCGTGCCTTCGAGGGTGGCATGCTAGAGTACTCAATCATATAAAACTCGATACAATTTTGTTTTTTTAACCACCAACATAAAGTGTGGAAATCGATAACCAAAACTGACCTACTTTATTTAAAAATATTTCCATTCACAGATACAATTATTACAAATATTATTATTCAACAGCCATTTGGGTCCATTTCAGATATAGAACAAATTACTAACATTCATAATGTCTTTACATTTCGATACAACACTTAACTTTCTAGCTTTCAGATAACTTCACTCTCACAATACTACTTACTTTTAACAAAGTTTCTTAAGCTACTTATTAAGTGACACTTGTCACTTCCCTAAGGCTTAACTATAACTAAGTTGCTTTTGAAACCAACTCCATTATTCTCATCTTCACAATATAACTATCTCCAATCATCATTAATTCCTATTTTTATTTTTCATAAATTTCCATATTTCTCTATA
Source organism: Erythroxylum novogranatense (assembly GCA_029891385.1). NCBI lineage: Eukaryota > Viridiplantae > Streptophyta > Magnoliopsida > Malpighiales > Erythroxylaceae > Erythroxylum > Erythroxylum novogranatense. The sequence goes on along the minus strand of CM057226.1, from coordinate 108,098,276 downwards.
ATTTCTCAAAATAAATCCTAAAATAACCAAAATTCAAAAATATTACAACTTCACTAATTAATAAAATTTTCAATAAAATAAATTTCAAATTCACAAAATTTTCAAAATTACAACTCAGTCCAAATATGCTTAGAATTATTCATGAATGTATGTACAATTATTTTCATGCGTAATAATTTCACTATTCATGTGTATGTGTATGACATATTATGCATGAGTATGAAATGTGTTTCCTACTTTAGCAATTTCTCTCATTTGTTGTTTTTGTCTTAACATGGGTAACGGAATGTTACAAGATGAAAGCTATATTTGCCTCCTGGTTGTTCGACTCCTGCTTCTTCGAGCCAATCTTGCATTGATTTTTGTAGTGCCAATTCTTTCCATAATTAGAGCACTCGATATTTTTCAAGTTTTGGGAAGTAGTGGAATTCCGTGACTTAGACCTCCTGTGCTTTGATCTATCATGGTATCTAGATTTCCTACATCCTCTGCTTCTTCCTTTTGATTTTGCGCAACGGTGGAGGAGGATGAGCCTTCACTTATTTCTTTTCTTCGAGTTTTTTCATTAATAATCAGGCCACTAACATCCTTAAATTTCAACTTGTTGGTTCCCATTGAGTTGCTCACTGATGTGATTGTAGCACTCCAACTCTCTGGGAGGGATGAGAAAAGTATTAAGGCCTATATTTCATTACCAAGATCAATATTCACTGTAATCAATTAGTTCAAGACTTTGTTGAGTTTATTAATGTGATGATCTACACAGGTTCCTTATGCCATCTTCAAGTTGAACAAACACCGCATCAAATATACTTTGTTTATTGCTGACGGTTTTTTATTATACTCCGTTAGTTCCTTCATAAGGCCTTTTGTGATTTTTGCTTTTACCACGTTAAAGGCTATATTCCAGGATAAAGTCATTCGAATTGCTCCAAGGGTCTACTTGTTAAGAATAACTCAATCTTCATCTAATATGTTTTATGGCTTCTTTCCAAAGAGCGGTAAAAACATCTTCTGATACAAATAATCCTCTATATGCATCTTTCAATATTCGAAATCTGTGCCATCAAACTTATTAATTTTGTTGAGTATGTCATCTGGTGTCATCACTCCCACTGGCTTTTAGTTTCCTCCGACTATTGAACTGTGGCTCTCAATTATTAAAGTCGATTCCCAGGAAACGTTGCGTGGGGAGATACGACAGGTCTCACTTAAGTTCCAATTTTTATTAGAAAAAACTTTAGCTAAAGCTCCCAGGAAAAATTTGGAGGGGTCACAATTACTCCCACTTACTACCCTGTCTCCTTAGACAGAACCTCCTTAATAACACCACTCAGTAGCCAAAAAACAAAACAACTAAGGTAAGTTTTCTTATGCAGAGGATTCACTCCTATAGCAACTACAGAGCGTATTCACTTCTCCAAGACTCTGATACCAATTATAGGGAAATTAAACTATTTTCGCAAAACTAGAATGCCAGTGGAATAAACACACAACACAATATTTGATAATGTAGTTTGGCCAAATTATGCCTACATCTCCGGAGCTACTACGTACCATTTTATTGGGAAGAAAAGCAAACACTTACAAGTTTTTACACTCAACACTCAAAATTCTAATGTTTACACTCTCTCTCAAACCCTTACCCCAATATACCCTAAAATTACTCACAAAAAAAAACTTACTCCTCTTAGTATTCCACTTACTTATTAAATGAGGAGAACTAAGAGTTTTACACTCTAATATTTTCTTTGCTTGGGATGATTTCAATGAAAAGGGGAGGGGGTCTATTTATAGTTGTTGAGCCACCCCACTTATTTTCAATGTGGGACAAAATCCGTTACAAAATAAAATTAACAAACACAGAATATCAAACTTTCTCCATATGCAAAGGGCATTGCTAGAGAGGCATAAAGTTGTGGTATTGGCAGTTTTATGATAAATTTCTCCTTTATTCAAATTATTTCATAAAAGATATTTGAGATATGAAGTTAGCTCAAAACACTTAGAACTTTGTGCAAATGTTTAAGATGCTCATTTAAGTTCTGGATATAAATCAGAATAACATTAAAGTACACAACCACAAATTTACCAATGAAAGCACGAAAGATATGTTTCATTAATCTCATGAAAGTACTAGGGGCATTAGTTAACCCAAAAGGTATAACTAGCCACTCATATAAACTATACTTAGTCTTAAAGGCAATTTTCCATTCATCACCCTCTCGCATGCAAATTTGATGATAATTAGATTTCAAATCAATCTTAAAGAAAATACAAGAACCATATAATTCATCAAACATATTATTCAACGTAGGAATGGTAAGACAATACTTTACTGTTTTTTTTTTGTTTATAGCTCTACAATCAACACAAATTCTCCATATTCCATCCTTCTTAGGCGCAAGTAGAACAAGAACTACACATGGACTTAAACTTTTCAATGTTAAGCATTTTCCGAGTAGGTCAAGATCACCATCTTTAAATAGTTGGATGTTAGGGTAGGGGCACACGGGGTTTGTTCCACTTCATTACTAGATATCATTCGAGCAATTTCCTTAGTTTCGCGTCGGTCAATTCCTCAAGGTTTTGGACTTTTAGTTGATTAGTCATTTCTTTTCTTTTTTATTCATTGAATTATTTGTTTATGGAGGCAATTTAAGTATATCTCCGACCTTTAACATCTCAAATTATTAAATCCACTGCAAACCTGAAAATTTCCCAAGTGGTTCCACCGAAGCCTAATTAACGATTAATATAGACTATAAAGTCTCATAGTCGTGACTTACGACCGTTGTGGAGGATTGTTCTTAACTGCCATATAAGAATAAGATGGTTGCATGAACACTTGGGAAATCATGAGATTTAATCCTCATTTGCGACATGAAGTCAGCTCCTGCTGACCCGATACCATCGAAGGTGATGTGGTTGGCTTCCTGGTCGCAAATCTTCGTGTTGACGAGTTTATAGAAAATAATGTTCCTACAATGAATACGGTCAGAGTATTCCTCCATTTTCACATAGTTGCCAACAAGGAGAAAAATAAAAAGAGAAAGCGAAAGATGAAAGATGCAAGATTATGTGGTTTGATACAGAAATTAAAGAAGGTGTGCATTTTCTTACTGAGTTACTTATGATTCCTGCTGTTTTTATGAATTCGTTTAACCGGAACAATTCTAATTGATTATGAGTCCTTTAAGAACAATGGAAGAGACTTAATACATAATACATGATGTAGCAAGGTGGTAATTATCCACAAAGTTCTACTGTGTGGCCTTTAGGGAAGAGAGTTGCTGGATTAACCTCTTTAAATCAAAATGATCTTATTATGAAGTATAAGAATTCAGATCACATTAATCGTAATGATTTATATTTGTATTTTTGTAATAAATTGAGTGTCCCTTCTTATGTCCCATAGTGGACTTCTGTTTCTTCTGTTTTAACATTTCCTTTCAATGAACTTAGTACTGCTGGTAGTGGAACCAGTGGCTTTCAGGATATGGAGAAAGAGAACATTGTGACCAAAGAATCCTCTGTGGGTCACCGGTGAACATCCCGCAAAGGAAACTACAAAGGCGCTTGGTGCAAATGACTTCCTTTTTGTTTTACTTTTCATGATATATCAATCACAATGGAGACAGCTTTGAACTATCCAAATTAAAGGTGCAGTATCACAGATAACACTTGCTTTCTCTACTGTTTAAGGAAGTTTTGCCTTATGAACTAACACGATTAAGCGAACAACATGAGCCCATTTGGCTCATCACTTTCCTAGATTCAACAGAGGATCAACTAAAATTTCTCCATCTTTTGGTGGGAGGAATGAGCTACCATGATGATGTCGTTCAAAAGCCAAGTCGATGCCCGATTACCATTATCAAACCGTAAAGAAGATTCTTGCAATATAAAATTTAAGCGAGTTCTCGAAGTTCCATAAAGATGATGATCACAAAACCACAAGTTTAGTTTCTAACATTATACAATTACTCTACTCTTTAACAAATACTTAAAAAGTACTAATTAGTCCAGAAAGATCTTCAAAGTATTATCTGTGATATTTGTCATGTTCAAGAAGTATTGCTAACGAGTTGATCACAATAATATAAAATAACAAAGGGCCAAAGGGCCTATTCGATAATCTACAAATTGCTTTAACTATTAGTTGATTTTATTAGAAGTTAGCTAACAACGGATTAATATAGTTGATTTGACCAATGAGTAATATTAGTTATTTATTTAAGGATATTTAGCACAATTAAATATTTAGTATTAACTATTTATGTATAAAATGACTTATAAGAGTATGACTTTTAAAAATAATTAATGAGGACATGATTTTTCTTATTAGATAGGAATTCATGCATGGTTTCTTGCATGTGCTTATTGTTATATACTCTTTGTTTATTATTTGGTATCAACTTTTGTGGATTTAATTGATTGTATTAATATTAAAAAACTAACTTTAAGGCATGTATAATAATAACTTGGAACTAATAATTTTATGAATTTTACACAGAAGCATGTTGTTTGAAATAATATAGAATTCAATTCATAGTATAGTGATGTTGGGATACGAAAAGAAAAAGATCAACTTGTTTGCTTAAATGTTGCTAATCGACAACAATTAATTGAATTTTAAAATTAGTAAATAATTTAATGAACGTCATTTGATTTTTCTTAGTATACCTTTAAAACAAGCAATTGAAATCATTTTAAAAGTTAGTTTTTCTTTCATCATAAATGCATTTATGCAAAACAATTACACTACTAAACTAGAATCGGAAATTATTGGTTAAATCCCAATTTTATGTTTATGATTCAATTTACTTAAGAAAATCAGTCAAAATTAAACAAATTAAAACTTATTTGTCTATGTTGAAAATAAAAGTAATCATTTAAATTAATGTTAGAAACTAAACAGAAAAAGTAGTTGTTAACGAGTATAAAACTTATTTTAATTATATGAAAATGAAATCTCTTAATAAAATTATTCTTATCTTATAACTAAAACTAAAATTTTAAAATTTTATCTATTAAAATTAGCATTAAAATAAAATTTTAGACATAATAACTATTTGTAAAAACATTTTATGTTTAAAATATTTAATTATAAAATATATTTTAAGTTAATACTTTAATTCTTGTTAATTACAAAATTTTGGTTAGTATAAAATAATTTGGTAGCAGATTTTGTATTTTACAACACCGAATTCAATGATACTTTTCTTTTGAAAATCCAAATATAATAATACTTATTTTATTAGTTAAAATAAAATAATTTTAAAAACAATAATACCAATATGATGTACAAAATTTTATTAAAGAAAAAATTTCAAATTGATTTAATGCCCGAGTTGAACTATGTTTGTGCTACGTTAATTTTCAAGTTGAACTGCGTCTCTCTACTCTAAATGTTCCCTGGATTTGTGAATGTTGACTTCACAAATCCAGGTTTTTGATTTTCATTTTTGTTTAAGCTTTTTAAGGTTTAGGATTCAGGGGGAAGAACTTTCTTTTAGTGACATGCTCATACGGGTCTTATGCAGGTTATAAGGTTTAGGCAACAAGCAGTGTTGGTTCCGTATCAAAGAGACCATTGTGGTGGCTTTGAATGATCAAGTGGGTGGATTGGCTTTGTTAATGATTTTTGGTAAGTTACTCTGACTAGAAAGGAGTGTATAAACCATTGAGTCTCACTTTCTCTTCTTATTAATGCTTTGATGTCTAATTCAAAGCTCTCGATATTATTCAATAAAGCCACACCTGCAAGCTTAATTGCGATCCGCAGCCAAGGAATTGCCAAGGAAATCTCTAAAACCCTCATCAAATCAGGCCTCAAACCATTCCTAAACGCACCACCCTTGCGCTCTCATCTCAATTCAGACATCATCAATTTTGTCCTTTCTGACCCAGATGTGCCCCCTTACTTGTGTATGTGTTTCATTAACTTTCTTCAAAGAGAGCAACCTCTTGTTTCTTCTAAACCTGACTTGGAATCTTATATAATCCTCATATTAAGATTGTATAAGGCTAGAAAATTTGCAGAAATGGAGAATGTTTTAACTTTTACTGTTACGGAAGATAATCTTCGATGCCCGATATCAGATTTGGTTTCTTTTGTTGAGAGTAGATTTGATGAGCCTAACTTTGTGAAGAGGTTGTGTGACATGTTGTTTAGAGTTTGTGCTGATGTTAATATGTTTGAATACGGTTTGGAGGTCTTCAATTATATGGCAAGCAACGGCTTAAAGATCGATGCGAGGTCTTGTAGTGTTTCTTTATTTGCTTTGAAAAGATGTGGTAAAATGGAAGCATGTTTGAATCTATTCGAAAACATGCTCGAGTCCAATGTAGAAATTACAGGATGTTCTTTGACGATTGTGATTGATGCGTTATGCAAGAGTGGAAAGGTTCAAAGAGCTAAAGATTTGTTGATCGAAATGAGTGCTAAAGGGGTTAAAACTACTACTGTCACTTATAATACACTTCTAAATGCTTATACAAAGATAATGGATTTTGGGGGTGTTAATGAGATGTTGATGTTGATGGAGATGGAGGAAACCGTTTACGATGCTGCTACATATGCAATCCTTATTGGTTGGTATGGAAGTAATGGGAAATTTGCTCAAGCTAAGAAGTTGTTTGAAGAAATGCGTGAAAGGGAAGTAGAACCAGATGTTTATGTTTATAAGTCAATTATTTGCCGGAATTGCAAGGCTGGAAACTTGAGAATGGCGTTTATGTTATTTGATGAAATGACTGAAAAAGGGATTGCCGCTGATGTTTATACATATGGAGCTTTGATTGATGATGTTTGCAAGGCTGGGAAAGTAGAAGCTGCTGAAATATTGTTGAATGAAATGCAAAGTAAAGGGTTTGATGTTGATCATGTAGTATTTAGTACTCTTTTTGATGGATATTGCAGAAGAGGGTTCAAAGATAAGGCTTTAAAGGTTTTGGCTGTAATGGAAAAAAAGGGATTCACTGGGGATGTCTTCGCTTATAATATCATTGCATGTGGTTTGTCTAAACTAAAATGACAAGATGAAGCAAAAAGATTGTTATTTTCAATGTCGGAAAAAGGCTTGACGTTTAATGTTGTGAACTATAATACCTTGATCAACTTCTATTGCAAGGAGGGGAATTTTGTTGAAGCAAATAGGCTTTTTCAGGATATGGAGCAAAAGGAAGAAAGGCCTAATGTTATCACGTATAGTACCTTGATCAACATGTGTTGCAAGGAGGGGAATTTTGTTGAAGCAAAGAGGCTCTTTCGGGATATGGAGCAAAAGGGAGAAAGGCCTAATGTTGTCACGTATAGTACCTTGATCAACATGTATTGCAAAGAGGGGAATTTTGTTGAAGCAAACAGGCTCTTTCGGGATATGGAGCAAAAGGGAGAAAGGCCTAATGTTGTCACGTACAATGTTTTAATTGATGGATATAGCAAGAAAGGAAAAATGAAGGAAGCTTATGAGCTCAGAGAAAAGATGGAAGCTCAAGGACTGATGCCTGACATATATACATACACATCACTTGTCCGTGGTGAGTGTAAATTCGGTATGGTAGACAGGGCCCTGAAAATGTTCAATGAAATGCGTGAGAAGGATCTAATCATGCATGTGGTCACTTACAGGGCAATGATATTGAGATTGTCCAAGGAAGGAAGATCATCAGAAGCTTTCAATTTGTACGAGGAAATGATTGGGGCTGGCTTCACACCTGATGAAAAAGTATATACTGCAGTTGCGGGCAGTATTTACAAAGCTTAATTGTAGATCTAAAGCGTTTGAAAGGATATCCACCATTCTACGCTTCAGTTATGTACGGTTTTATCCGGTCAAGGAAACTTTTGAAGCATTAAGAAGTGCTTTTGGTATTTATTTTCCTTTATTATATTGTTGGTATTGCTGTGGCCCTCTTGATACACGAAATTCAATGAATTCGTAGTACAGTATTGCTTAGTTTGAGCTGACTTCATATCTCAAATATGATACACCACTTATATCGATTTACTGCAGTGTTTATCCAGCAAAGTTTATACACCACTTATACCGATTCACTGTGTCGGTGCTGACGTTGGCCGGGACATCCAACAAAAGACCAATCAGAAAATGTATTTAAAGCTATAGTAAGTTTGGATAACGACCATCCATTGCATCTATGAAAAATTCGAACTTGGAACAAGTCATATCCAACGTCCCTCCAAACTCTCTGCCTTAAATACTGACTTCAAAAGTTTAATAAAAATAAAATGCTGAATCCAATAGAAGATTAAACTTAAAGAGTTTCTGTTACAAAGAACACAATACCTATGCTAGTGTGGCCTTTTCTAAACTTCTTGTTCTGGAAGCACAAAGTATTCACCAGCAGTAAGAGATTATTGTAGGAAAATTATTTTCTCACAACTAGAATGCTAGTGGAATAAACACACAACATAGTATATGATAATGAAGTTGGGTTAAATTGTGCATATGTCTCCGGAACTACTTTGCACTCTTTTATTAGGGAGAAAAACAAACACTTATAAATTTTTAAATTCAACGCTCAAAACTATAGTGTTTACACTCTCTCTCAAACCTTTATCCCAATATACCCCGAAATTACTCTCAAAAAAATATTACTACCATTAGTATTTCTCTTACTCATCAAATGAGGAGAGCTAACTAAGAGTTTTACACACTAATATTTTCTTTTCTTAGGATGATTTCAATGGAAGAGGGGGGGAAACTCCCTCACTTATTTTCAATGTGAGACAAAGTCCTTTACAACATAAAACTTACAATCTCCTACTTGAAGACTGATTTCAATCTGTCTTCACAACTGGTTGATACAGTAGCTCATTTAGATTTTGTGACTCTTGCAAACCAACTGAAGTTGCGCACAACTTCAGTTTTTCGATTTTCACCACCTTAGTTGCCATGTCTACAGGATTCTTGCTTTCAAGGATCTTTTCAAGTGTTAACACTTCATCTTCTAACAAAGACCTGATAAAATGATAACGAACACCGATATGTTTAGTTCTAGAGTGGAATGCTGGATTCTTGGTTAGATGAATTGCACTCTGACTGTCACTCTATAACACATTCATCTCCTGCATGAAAGCTAACTCTGACAACAAATTCTAAAGACAAATCATCTCTTTGCTAACTTTGGTTATTGTCTTGTACTCAGCTTCTGTATTAGATAATACAACAATCTTCTGAATCTGCGATATCCAACTCACAGTTATTTGGCACATGAAGTCGAGAAGACCTTCTCAACTCAGGAACAAGAAAGGTAGGTTGTGGTGATTCAGACTGGGCTTTTTCTTCAACAAATTCCTCTGAATGTGGATTTACTTCAATTTCTCTCACTGGATAATTTGGGATATTGCTGATATCATCAAATACAACGTCTCTCTGAGGGACTTTTTCCGATGCACGTCGGTCTTTATACATCAGTTTTTCATTAAAGACCACATTTCTACTCCGAATGATCTTCTTGCATTACAAGAAATTGTATTTTTAGTGAAAGTAAAAGTTGTCACTAAAAGTAGTAATATTTATCACTATTATTAATAATGCCCAATTTTTGAAGTCGTCACCTCCCATCACAAATACCTCCGTCACTAATAAAATAATGACTAATTAAAAAAATGGTTACAATTATGCTAACACTTTTGTGACACAAATATTGACATTAAAACTTGTGAAATGTGTGACAAAACTATATGGTCACAATAACTTTACATATTTATGACAAATTTATCGTCACAAATAATATAAAGTAATGACGAATTAAGTCGTAACAGTATTTCATTTTATTGTGACAAAATTGCCGACACCAAAATTTATCAAATATGTGACAACACTATATAGTCACAACAACTATACTTATTTATGACAAGTTTATTGACACAAATAATATAAAATAGTGACGAATAAAATTGTAACAATACTTCATTATATTGTGACAAAAGAGCCGACACTGAAACCTATGTAATGTGTGATAACACTATACGATCACAGTAACTTTATATATTTATGACAAGTTTGTTGACACAAATAATATAAAGTTGTAACGAATGAAGTTGTAACAGTACTTCATTTTATTATTACAACATTATCGCCACCAAAATAATTATAAATAGTGACAATATTTGTCACTAATAATTTTTTTATCAGTGTCCATTACTTCTTAGTCACTGATATTTTACTAAAAGTTATTGTCACAAAACAAAATTGGTTCTTACAAAATTATTATCACTAATGTGTTTATTATTATTACAAATAAAACTATCAATTCATCAACGAATTACATTAGTTGTAAAAAAAATTTGCATCAATGGCTATATTGTCTAATAGATTTCGTCACAAGTATTAAAGTTATATGTTACAATAATTTTGTCACTAAATAAAGAATAAATGTTACAATAAATTCATCACTAATGCCTTATCATATTCATCTGATAAGTGTAACAAATCTTCAAAAGAAAACCCAATAACTGAAGAGGCTGAGTAGGCATCAATGTATCTTTTCACCTACAACAGAAAATTGCGAAATGACATAAGGTAATGAAAAGAAGACTGACAGAGATAAACACCTACAAACACCTACCATTTTGCCTGATTGTTGAGATTCTCCATGTTGGCACCTTCCAAACTCCATGTACTGGTAGCTAAAGCATACATCTCCAGGTTTACCTGGCCAATGCTAGTAAAGGAAACTAAAAACCAAAATAAGTCATATAGAAACATCTAAAAAATGTTGCAAGGACATCGAAACTCATTATGGACACTTTTAAAAACAAGAACTAAACTCAAGAAGATTCTCCCAAACAAACCAACAAATTTACATAAATGGTAAATGAGTTTTAAGGACTTTACATGATTTACCCTCATAGTCTTTTCCTTTGACATTCTTTTGCAATCCCAGTCGATTCACATCTAAGATATCAATAAAAAATATAAATTAGTATTTTGCCAAAGAAGACAACATCAAGTCTGATTGATAATAAACCAGTACAAATTCTAATACCAAATTTCACATAACCAGCTCCAGGCCTTTGACTTATCAGCTCAAGAAAAGTGAAAATTAGCTTCATGTTCTAAAGAAACAGTAAGAACTAACAACAAAAATCCTCAAAAAATATGTAATTCAAGAGAAGAAAACTGGAAGGACTAAAAAAAGAAACAGAGGTTTTTACTGAAACTTAAACAGCTCTATCAAATACCTCGAATTTTAAACAGAATAGTACCAAGTAAAGACAAACCTTAACCAGAAATTCAGATTACCCAGAATTGATTCACAAACGATCTCAAAAGTATACTCGTTAACGTCTAAAGAAAACTAAATAAAAGAACTAAAATTTGTGTTGAATTGGAATACGGATCCACTGCTAAAAATTGTGAATAGATGAACAACAAAGCAAAGAGCTCAAAGAGTCAGTGTTAGACCAATCAACATGCAGATCAAAGCAACTAGCCAAGAAACAAAAGAACGACAAAAAACAAGGTCGACTAAGAAAAACAGATAAAGAGAAAAAGTGACTAGCACCATAAATCCCAGAACTCAAAATTAGTGAAACTTGAACAGAAACCCACAAGCAAAGAGAAGGACTAGAAAATGAACCAAAAAAATCTAGAAAAGAAAATTGAGATCACTGCAAATGTGGGTAAAGAAACAGATAGAGCAAATAACAGCAACCCAGAAGCAGAAACAACAATGTGCCACTCAAAAACACTCTCCCAAGTCCAACATCCACTTCACACACACTGAACAGCTATCAAAAATAAGAAAAAAAGGGCAAACCAAAAGACCGACAGAGAAGAAGCAGAGTGAAGTAGAAAACTGAGTGCTAATCTAAAGCTTAAGAAAGAGGCCAACACAGACAATACGGCAATTAAAGCCACACTCTACACTCACTCAGTACAGATAGACTAAGAGAGCGAGTGACTACCTTAAAGAGGGAGAGATGAAGTATTAACCCAAATCTCCCACCATTTTGCCTTCAATCGAAAACCACTTATGTGTTTAAACCCTAAAACCCTTCAATCGAAAAGCGACTAGTAAAAGGTGAAAACTAAAACCGATCTGTGGCAATACTTAGATCCCCTCCAAATATCACAAGAGGATGTACGAGAAAGGAAAATATGATAAGAAAGAAACCAATTGGTGCACATACCAGTGTTAATATTTGAAAACTCGACCTGGATCAAATTGAGGAGTTTCTTAGAGGTTACGTGTATTTATGACAACCAGATGGACGCACATAAGCTCCAAAAACCTTAACCAACGGAAGAGATTAGTGAACCTTGAACAGAAACCCACAAGCAAAGAGAAGGACTAGAAAATGAACCAAAAAAATCTAGAAAAGAAAACTGAGATCACTGCAAATGTGCGTAAAGACACAGATAGAGCAAATAACAGCAACCCAAAAGCAGATCTAATAGAAAATTGCGAATTCGAGTAATACCAAAATCAACCTAGGTAAGCCTAGAAGAAAAATCAACGCCATTTCTCACGAAGAAAGCAATTGATTGGCCACGAAGAGGGGGAATTGAAAATCAACGCCATGGCTACTGTGCACGCATCTCACAACCACGCACAAATGCTAAATTCTCTTCACGCACACCGACCACGCAACTCTGCGTTATTTTTTGTTTCTCTACCTCTCACTTGCGCCGCCCCTGCTCTCAGCTACGCAGCCCACGCCGAAACCCCTACACACGCCTCACACACTGCCTACCTCCATGCACGCCACAGCCAACAATGCCGCTAGCTCCCTCTCCTCTATTTCATGTTGTGACTCATTTTAATAGTTCCTGGTCCATCGTTACTGTGGTGCCTCCAAAACGCTTTGCAAGCCTCCTCTTCACGGTATCGTTTCCTCTTACTTTCCAAGGCCACGCTGCTTCTCTTCAGACGCTGCCGTTTTGGCTGCTTTGTCGATGTCCCATGCTTGGCCGTGCTGTCTTCACTTGTCATTTTTGTCTTCTTTAATGTTTTAATGGTTTGTGTCAACGTCGTCGTTACTTTTCAAAGTGATGCTTTCACTTAAGTTTCTCTTCTCAATTTTGTTTCAATGATTTTGATTACTACTTAATCTTTTGAGCTCTGATTTTTTCAAAAATCTTATAATAAAAATTACAAATAAAATAGCATCAATTATCTAAAAATCAATTTATCACAATCAAATTAAGATATGACAATTTTTGCTCCTATAAATATAAATTAAATGTAAGGCATAATAATTTAAATAATATTCAAATAAAGTCATAAAGACCAATTTTAGTGACAAAAACTCATCTAAATAATATGAAAATATATATGAATAAATGAGTTTGTCGAGTCCAGAGTGTTGTTACCATGATTGAAGAACAGAGGGAGGGAAGCGTCATCGCACATCGGTGGACTGCGTCTCCCTACCTAAATCGAGAAAGGCATCGAAGACAGAGGAAAGCCCTAAGTTGTTATGCCCCAAGTGTATTATGTCTTGTATCTTTGTAAAATATCGTTGCTTGGAGCTGAACGATGTCGTAAGGTCCTAGCAAATGCTATTTTGTTTGCTACTAAGTCAGACGTTAGTGTTTTAATTGGGTTTAACTCAATTTGGTAATAGCTCCTTATACATTTGTAATCTCCATCATTTATTAATGATTTTTTTTAATTCTAAAAAAAACTAGTCATTTGTTATTAAGCTTATGAAAATGCAATACCTTCTAATAGATACACCCATTCATATGATTTAATCTTCTTTCTCCTTTCTATTTAAAATAATGCTTAACATTTACGTCTACTCAATTTAGTCCGCAAAAAATAAAAGAATTTTTTAAAAAACACTCCCACAAATTACAAAATCACTTCTAACCAACTCAAACAATCATAACCTTACAATCTAATTACTCTAAAATTAAAACTTGTGATCTCACAATTTAGCAACCTCTCCCCCTTTCTTTTTTTATTATTTTCTTTCATGAAAAAGAAATGTAGACACTAACTAATTGAATTTTTATTGACAAAAGTTTTCGTTATAACAAGTACGTAGGCCTTTAATAACAAAACTTAGTGATAAAAGAAATTTTGACAATGTTAATATATTAATAGTGACAATTTAACTGTGAAGGTACTAAATTGTTACAATTTTCATTGTATTAGTGACACAAAATAAATCATCATAGTTAATCTAAACAATAGTATCAATAAATTATTTTGTCACAACAAACCTCTTATACGTGATTGAAATAATACTTAGTCAAAAAAATTGTCACTAAATTACAAATAATAGTGACTATAGTTATAGTTTAGTAATTGTAACAATATTAAATAGACACTAATTAATTGAATATTTATTGACAAAATTTTTGTTACAATAAGTAAAATATTCGTGACAATAAACCTTTTCGTCATAACAAGAAAAAATATTAGTGACCAAACTAAGATTCGTTACAACAAATAGAAAATATTAGTTACTAGCATATATTTTGTCACAAATACAATTAATTCCCGCTAAAATTATTTTCGTGCCAAATTTCATAGGCTTTTAGTGACAAAACTTAGTGATAAATTTTTTAACACTATTAATATATTAATAGTGACAATTTAAGCGTGAAAGATACTAAATTGCTACAATTACCATTATATTAGTGACAAAATATAAATCATCACAGATAATCCAAACAATAGTGTCAATCAATTGTTTTGACATTAAAAATATTGTATTTATGATGACAAAATATTTAGCCACAAAAACTTATCACTAAATTACAAATAGTTGTGACCATAGTTATAGTTCGGTTATTGTGACAATATAAAGTAGACACTAATTAATTGAATATTTTTTGACAAAATTTTTTGTCACAACAAGTAAAATATTATATGACGATTAACCATTTCGCAACAAAAAGAAATAAATATTAGTGACCAAACTAAGTTTTGTCACAACAAATAGAAAATATTAGTTACTAACGTATGTTTTGTCACAATTATAATTTATTCTCGCCAAAATTATTTTGGCGCTAAATTGTTTAGGCTTTTAATGGCAAAACTTAGTGATAAAAGAAAAGTTGTCACTATTAGGATATTATTAGTGACAACTTAATTGTGAAAGATACTAAATTATCACAATTACTATTATATTAGTGACAAAAAAATCATCACAGTTAATCCAAATAATAGTGTCAATCAATTGTCTTGTCATAAAAAACCTCGCATTTATGTGATAAGTGCATATTTTTCCAATATTTAATGTTTTAATTATTCCTTTTTACTCCTTTTGTTGATTCAATTATTGGGACTTAACTTGATTTAATGTTTCCTTGTAAAAAATTATAACTTTTACGTGGAAGCTTGGAAAGAACAATAAAAATAATAAAAGAAAGGCTGGCAGTCACGCACGCAGGAGGGGGCAATTCTTTGGACCTGGGGAAAAATAGAAGGACACACGCAGCCCTGATGAGGCTGTTGGACAAGTGGTGTAACGAGGATTGGAAGAAAGGAAAAGAAAAAATTTGGAAGTTTGAGGGCCCACGACAATTGAGAAGGAGAAAAACCTAGGAAAAAGGGGTGTGAGTATAACAGAGAGCTATTCGGGGGACTGAAAATCACGCACCCAAAGAAGACAAGAAGAAGGAAATTCAAGCAACCAAAAGGGAGAGGAATTGCAAAGTGGCACTTGGAGGACAATGGGACGCATTTAATCTGAGAAATAAAAGGAGGATGCTGCGTTGAGAAGGGAATTGCTAGGAGACGACAGCGTGACTTGGAGAAGGAAGCAACCGCAGCGTGACTTGGAGAAATTTTCTAGCTTTTCTTCTTTCCTTTATTATTTAGACTATGTTAATTAAGAACCTTATTTTATTTAATTTCGTTATGAGTAGCTAATCTGTTTTAGTCGGGGAATTCCAATTGTTATGCTTTGACTCGTGAGACTATTGTTCTGATTATTTGGTTTATAATATTCCGTCTTGTTTCGATTTATTGTCATTGTTTATTAATTGATTCTGCGATTGAGGCTGATTGTAGAGTTAGTTAATTTACATATCGCCATTGATTTACTTGATGGAGTCTAACTGGGTGAACCGTGTTTGTGGCAATTGGCCTTTAGGATATAGTACTTATTCGATTTCGTGTAGAGGAACTTGCGATCTAACTAAATGAAGCATGAGTCGGTCGTGGTCGATTAGGGTTAGTGTTTCTTTAGAGTTTAATCTTTGTTAATTAATTGAATCTCGGAGAGAGTCTCGAAGGGTTATTAATTAATTAGGAAGCAGTTTAAAGGAGTCTCTTTGATTGTTCTAAGATTAAGAAGAAACGAGGGAGCCAGAGGAAGTTGGTAACCATAGCTAACCTATTATTAAACCAAAGAAAATATTTGAGTCGATGATCGTGGTCTCTGCATAATAATTAGGAATTTCCTGGCTAGTTGTCGTTTATTGAGTTAATCAATTTTATTTGTGTTCTTTGCTAGTCTAATCGTAGTTATTATTTTATTTGATTTTCATTGCGTTAATCATTTATTTGTGGTCAGATTAATTAGTAGTTCCAGTAGAAAACTCCAAACCCCTCATTTTAATTATTTTCATTCTTTCTTTGGCATTTAAATAGAATCAATTATTCCATTCTCTGTGGATCGACCCCATTTATCACTGTGCGCAATTTATTTTCGTTTGGTGTTTGGGATTTATTTTTGGTGGACTCGACACCCATCAAATTTTGGGGCCGTTGCCGGGGACTGGTAACTAATTGATTTTGTTTTTTTTTTATGCCTAGGAACATTCGTATGGGAGATTCCATCTTGTACGACCCCGAGATCGAAAAGACTGCTAAGAGGCTAAGGAAGTTGAGCAAACTAAGGAAGAAGCAAGGAGAAGCTCGTGGATTACAGACCCCGGTTGAGTCGGATACTGAAACGGAGTACGAAGAGGAGATTGAAGTTGAACAGCAGCCTGAAGGGAAGCTTAACCGTGACCACGCGCAGGATATGACTCTTAACAGAACTCTCTAGGACTTGGGTAGACCCACTGAAGCGCAGCATCCGCTGTGCATAGACTTTCCAGAACTTCAAGAAGGGTTCGAATTGAAATCCGGACTCATCCACTTGTTGCCCACCTTCCGTGGTCTAGAAAACGAGGATCCGAATAAGCATCTGAAGGAATTTCACCTCGTCTGCACTTCTATGAAGCACCGCAATGTCACGAAGGACCAAATCAAACTGAGAGCTTTTCCATTCTCGCTGCAGGATGCAGCCAAGGATTGACTCTACTACCTACCTCCGGGGACAATCAACACTTGGGAAGGGATGTCCCGACAGTTTCTAGAAAAATATTTCCCAGCATCCCGAGCCGCCAACATCAGGCGAGAAATCTGTGGCATTAAGCAGAAGGATTCAGAGAACCTCTACGAATACTGGGAGAGGTACAAGAGAATTTTAGCAAGCTGCCCGCAACATGGCATATCCGAACAATTGATCATCCAGTATTTCTACAAGGGCCTGATTCCAATGGAGCGCAGGATGATGAACGCCGCAAGTGGCGGGGCCATCGTCAGCAAAACCCCAGCTGAAGCCCGGGAGTTAATATCGACCATGGCAGCAAACTCCCAACAATTCGGTGCTCGACCAGATATACCACGAAGAGTGAACGAGGTAAACGTTACTTCTCTCAATGAGGTAAAATCTTTGCTAACAACTTTGGTCGAGAAATTGAATGTAGGTACTCCTCCACCTGCGAGGGCGTGTGGCATCTGCACTAGCCTAGCTCACCCAACTGATGCGTGCCCAACACTCCATGATGAAACACCGGAGAATGTGAATTCTATTGGGTTCCAACAGAGGCAGTTTGATCCATTTTCAAACACCTACAACTCCGGTTGGAGAAGCCACCCAAACTTCAGTTATGCTAACAGCCAACCGACCCAACAGAATTACTATCAAAGACCACCACCATCGCAACAGCCTTCGGGCTCAAGTAAGCCTCTTGAAGAAATTGTCCATATGTTAGCTACTAATACTGTAAAATTTCAACAGGACACTGCAACCAGATTTCAAAAGATAGAAGAGAGCATGAAGACCCTAGAGACTCAAATGAGTCAGATAGCATCCTCCGTTAGCAGAATGGAGACTCAAGGCAAGCTACCGTCTCAGACACTCGACCCGAGGCATAATGTGAGCACAATTTTCTTAAGAGGTGGTAAGGGATTGCAATCTCAAGTCGACAAGAACCCTATACGTGACCACGCCCAGGGTTCCGTCTGAGAGACGAGCAGAAGCCGAAAGGAACTTACGTGACCACGTCACAGATTCGAGCCCAATGGAAATCCTCAGAAACCCAAACCTCTAGTGGTTCCACCCCCATTCTCCCAGAGACTGGCTCAGAACAAGAAAGAAAAGGAAGATAAAAGCATCATGGAGTTATTCCAAAAAGTTGAAGTAAACATCCCACTCCTCGAGGCCATTAAACAGGTTCCGCGCTATGCCAAATTCCTTAAGGAATTATGCACAAACAAGCGTAAGTTAACAAGTAATGAATGGGTGAGTGTTGGTGAAAATGTTTCAGCTGTCTTACAGAGGAAATTACCTCCTAAGTGTCGCGACCAAGGTATGTTTTCTATTCCTTGCAAAATTGGGAACATTGGTATAAGTAAAGCTATGTGTGACTTAGGAGCCTCTATTAATGTGATGCCTTTATGTGTTTATACCTCCTTGGGTCTTGGTCCATTAACTAGTACTGGAGTTATAATTCAATTGGCGGATCGATCGATTGTCTATCCTGAAGGTGTTTTAGAGGATGTGCTAGTTCAAGTTAATGGATTAATTTTTCCTGCTGATTTCTTTGTTCTGGACATGGAAAATGATAGTTCATCTAAATCTTCTGATATCTTGTTGGGTAGGCCTTTCCTTAGCACGACTAAGGCAAAGATAGATGTGCATAGTGGTTCATTAACTTTAGAGTTTGATGGGGAAGTGGTGAAATTCGATGTTTATGATGCCATGAAATATGCTGAGAATGTGTCTTGTGTTTATAATGTTGATATAATTGAAGATTTGACTCATGAGGCTTCTACTTTAAATTATGATGATGAGTTGAATTATGCTTCGTGTCATAGGATGTCTGTTGATGGAGTTAAGAGATTTTGATCGGTCGAAGTTTCGATGATATACTTGATGAGGCCCCAAAGTGGAGCTCAAAACGCTTCCGAGCATTTGAAATCGCATATTTAGGTGACGGTGAGACCTACCGTGATCGTATCCAGCATGCTCGACGACCAGAAGAGGAGAAACTAATTAGAGTGCTTCGAGAGTCTGTGGAGTCAATTGGTGGGACCATTGTTGATTTCAACATCGAGGCGAGGTTAACATCGAAATGAGGATCGTCGAGCCTAGGACGTTAAACAAGGGCGGTAATGGGAGGCAGCCCATATTTTTATTTTTATTTTATTTTATTTTATTTTTCTTTCCTTTCTTTTGCTTTATTTTGTGTTCTTTTTGTCTCGTTTGTTTCCTTCTTTCTTTGTTTTTTATTTTTCCCCTCATTCCCTGTGTCTTTCAGGAGGTTCGACGTTGGATCAATTCGGAGTTCTTGGATTACAGCTAGCGGGAGTCCTTTATATGATCATATGTTGGCTCTCGTCCCTCACTGTACTAGCTATACCCTACTGGCGGGATGCCTAAAAGAGCTCACGTATAAGCCCTCATCTTCAGTCAGATATACGCGACATCCGAGCGCTTCTAGGCGCCATCACTACGTGCTTCTCAGCCCAGCACCATCGCCCCCCGGATTCAGGGGAGTCCTCAGTTTACTCTTTTCATTTATTTTTACGTTGAGGACAACGCATGCTTTAAGTGTGGGGAGGTGATTTATAGCTTTGAGATACATGTTGTTTTGTTTGATGCATTACTTTGGGTGTGCCTCCGTTGCCTTTGGTATTTTGGACTTTTTTCGTTGATGATGTGGCGAAAAAAAAACCTCTTTTGCTTTATTTTGCTTGATGAATTGCTGTGCCTTAGGTAATGGTGGATTGTTTTAAAGGAGTCGAGAGTATGGTTGAGTCCCTTGTTGCTTAATGTTAATTAAATGTTAATGATTTTGTCTTATATGTTGAAGTTGCGGGCCTGAGTTAATTGGTTATAAAAAAGAAAAAATTGTGTGATTAATCGGTGCCTTTCTTCTAGAGTCATGTTAAGCTTAGAAGTTGAGTTGGTATATGTGTTGAACTTTGGATTGATGTGGGAAATTATGGTGAGAAAGGAAATGAAGAATAAAAATAAAAAGATGTTAGATTCGTTCCGCCAATCACTAAAGGTGATTGTGAGCGAAGCCAAAAATCCGTCTAAAGGTTGGACAAGACTGAGTAACCGGGCGACATTCATCACAAAGGTTTGCGCTCGCGTAAAAAGGTCTCTAACAACTATGACGTGTGAGGCAACCAACTACTCCTCTGATTACTCGAAGAAAAAAAATATTGCAAGCATATGAGTAATTACGAGTAAGGCTAAGGCCACTTGGCGTTGTGATTGACCGAGTATCGGACGACATTCATCACAAATGTTTGCATTCGCGTAAAAAGGCCAATGACAATTTCGAGTAATTTATAACTAAAAACACCTAATTAAGTAATTAAGATTAATCCGATCTTCCCATGACTACCATATAAATTCGGAATTCCTCATGTATACTAACCACCTGATAAGTGAAGTGTGTTTTCTAGGCTTGATTGGTTTTTAATTAAAATTCGGTAATTCATGCATGTGCTTCAATTTATGTTCAGGCTTGTATCTTCTCGTATGGGAAATTTGTTGCATTTATTTGACATTTCGTTGACATTGGGACAAGATTGCGCTCTCATTCCTAATTTACATTACCTTTGTGCGTGTTTCATTTTGTGGAGTGGTTTTTCATTGTGTCTTGGTCTTCTTTTATGCTTGAGGACAAGCATCGTCTAAGTGTGGGGAGATTTGATAAGTGCATATTTGTCCAATATTTATGTTTTAATTATTCCTTTTTACTCCTCTTGTTGATTCAATTATTGGGACTTAACTTGATTTAATGTTTCCTTGTAGGAAATTATAACTTTTACGTGGAAGCTTGGAAAGAACAATAAAAATAATAAAAGAAAGGCTGGCAGTCACACACGCAGGAGGAGGCAATTCTTTGGACCTGGGGAAAAATAGAAGGACACACGCAGGCCCACAATGAGGCACACTGGACAGCGGGGGTAACGAGGATTGGAAGAAAGGAAAAGAAAAAAGGCTGGAAGTTTGAGGGCCCACGATAATTGAGAAGGAGAAAAACCTAGGAAAAAGGGGTGACGCAGGCAGCTAACAGGAGAGCTATTCGGGGGACTGAAAATCACGCACCCAAAGAAGACAAGAAGAAGGAAATTCAAGCAACCAAAAGGGAGAGGAATTCATGCAGGCGGCACTTGGAGGACAGTGACGCACGCAATACAGGAAATAAAAGGAGGATGCTGCGTTGATAAGGGAATTGCTAGGAGACGACAGCGTGACTTGGAGAAGGAAACAACAGCAGCGTGACTTGGAGAAATTTTCTAGCTTTTCTTCTTTCCTTTATTATTTAGACTATGTTAATTAAGAACCTTATTTTATTTAATTTCGTTATGAGTAGCTAATCTGTTTTAGTCGGGGAATTCCAATTGTTATGCTTTGACTCGTGAGACTATTGTTTTGATTATTTGGTTTATAATATTCGTACTGTTTCTGATTTATTGTCATTGTTTATTAATTGATTCTGCGATTGAGGCCTGATTGTAGAGTTAGTTAATTTACATATCGCCAACTGATTTACTTGGTGGAGTCTAACTGGGTGAACCGTGTTTGTGGCAATTGGCACTAGGATATAGTACTTGTCTGATTTCGTGTGGAGGAACTTGCGATCTAACTAAATGAAGCATGAGTCAGTGCGTAGTCAGTTAGGGTTAGTGTTTCTTTAGAGTTTAATGCTGTTAATTAATTGAATATCGGAGAGAGTCTCGAAGGGGTTATTAATTAATTAGGGAACAGTTTAAAGGAGTCTCTTTGATTGTTCTAAGATTAAGAAGAAACGAGGGAGCCAGAGGAAGTTGGTAACCATAGCTAACCTATTATTAAACCAAAGAAAATATTTGAGTCGATGATCGTGGTCTCTGCATAATAATTAGGAATTTTCTGGCTAGTTGTCGTTTATTGAGTTAATCAATTTTATTTGTGTTCTTTGCTAGTCTAATCGTAGTTGTTATTTTATTTGAGTTTCATTGCGTTAATCATTTATTTGTGGTCAGATTAATTAGTAGTTCTAGTAGAAAACTCCAAACCCCCCATTTTAATTATTTTCATTCTTTCTTTGGCATTTAAATAGAATCAATTATTCCATTCTCTGTGGATCGACCCCATTTACCACTGTGCGCAATTTATTTTCGTTTGGTGTTTGGGATTTATTTTTGGTGGACTCGACACCCATCATTATGACGAAACAATAGTTAGTCACAAAAAAATTGTCACTAAATGGCTTAACTCTTGTAGTGTTGTTTTCATCATCCCAAATGCAATACCCGAACCTATCCTCACCATAACCAATAAATGTGCATTTGTTGGATTTTAGATCAAGTTTATTTGTGTCTTGATCACTGATGTATACATATGTTGTATAGTCAAATACCTTGAGGTGTGAAAACTTCACATCTTTTCTACTCCAAACCTCCTTTGGTATCTTGTACTCCAAAGGAACTGATGGACCTTGGTTGATGAGATAAGCTGCTGTGTTGACTGCTTCTACCCAGAACTGCTTTGGTAAACTTGATTACATCCGCATACTTCTAGCTCTTTCAGTTAAGATTCGATTCATGAGCTCCATTACACCTTTATGTTGTGGCATTCCTGGCATGGTTCTCTCCATCCTGATTCCATACTCGTAACAGAACCTTTTGAATCTAGTGTCCTCATATTCTCCACCATTGTCAATTCTAAGCTTCTTATCTTGAGACTCGTTTCATTTTCAACCATAGCCTTCCATGTCTTGAAAGCATCAAATACTTCTGACTTGTGTCTTAGAAAGTAAACCTATACCTTATGGGAATGATCATCAATGAATGTCACGACGTAATACTTTCCACCAATGGATGGGGTAGTTGTTATCCCACAAACATTAGAATCCACGAGCTCAAGTTTCTCCTTCTTTGGTGTTCTACCACCTGTTTAAAAGCTAACTCTCTTCTACTTTCCAAGAATGCAGTCTTCACATGTATCAAGATCTACTGACTGTAGACCTGATAGTTTTCTATAGGAATGTATTAACTTCATTCCTTTTTCACTCATGCGGTGAAGTCTCTGGTGCCACAAGTTGGAATCTCCACTCCCTTGTGCAACTGCAATTGACCAACATGCTCCAACTGTTAAGTAGAGAGTACCATTCTTCTTTCCTTGTGCTACTATCATTATCATTGCTCCCTTTGACACCTTCCATTCATCACTAAGGAAGGTTGTGGTGTAGCCTTCATTTGCCAATTGTCCCACTAAGATTAAGTTCTTTCTTAGATTAAGGATAAGTCTGACATCCTTCAACTCCCAGATTGCTCCATTCAACTTGAGCTTCACTACACCTTTGTCGACAATCTCGCAGGGAGGATCATTACCAAGATACACATTGCCAAGATTTCCAAACACATACTTCTTTATAAGACCTTTCTCCGAAGTTGCATGGAACAATACTCCGAAGTCCAATATCTATACCTCTTGCTTGTTTTCTATGGCACATATCAAGGCATCATCTCCACCTAAGGTGGAAGCTATATTTGCCTCCTGGTTGTTCGACTCTTGCTTCTTCGAACCAATCTTGCATTGATTTTTGTAGTGCCCATTCTTTCCATAATTATAACACTTGATATTTTTCGAATTTTGGGAAGTAGTGGGATTCCGTGACTTAGACCTCCTGTCCTTTGATCTATCACGATATCTAGATTTCCCACGTCCTCTGCTTCTTCCTTTTGATTCTGTGCAAGGGCAGAGGAGAATGAGGCTTCACCTATTTCTTTTCTTCGAGTTTCTTCATTAATAATCAGGCCACTAATATCCTTAAATTTCAAATTGTTGGTTCTCATTGAGTTACTTACTGATGTGACTGTAGCACTCAAACTCTCTGGGAGGGATGAAAAAAGTATTAAGGCCTGTATTTCATAACCAAGATCAATATTCACTGCAATCAACTGGTTTAAGACTCTGTAGACTTCATTGATATGATGATCTCCAGAGATGTCTTCCGCCATCTTCAAGTTGAACAAACGCCGTATTAAATGTACTTTGTTTATTACCGATAATTTTTCATAATACTCCGTCAGTTCCTCCATAAGTCCTTTTGTGGTTTTTGCCTTTACCACGTTAAAAGCTATATTCCGGGATAAGGTCATTCGAATTGCTCAAAAGACTTGCCTATTAAGAATAACCCAGTCTTCATCTGACATGTTTTATGGCTTCTTTCCAAAGAGCGGTAAAAACTAGTTCTTCTGATACAGATAATCCTCTATATGCATCTTCCAGTATTCGAAATTTGTGCCATCGAATTTGTCAATTTTGATGAGCATGTCATGTAGCGTCATCACTCCCACTGGCTTCTAGTTTCTTCTGACTATTAAACTGTGGTTCGTCGTTATTAAAGTCGATTCCTAGGAAAGGTTAGGTGGGGAGATACGACAAGTCTTGCTTAAGTTCCATTTTTCATTAGACAAAACTTTAATTAAAGATCTCAGGAAAAATTTGGAAGGGTCACAATTGTTCCTACTTACTCCCTAGTCTCCTTAGACAGAACCTCCTTAATAACACCACTCAGTGACCAAAAAAACAACTGAGGTAAGTTTTCTTATACAAAGGATCCACTCATGTGGCAACTAAAGAGTATACTCACTTCTCCGAGGCCCTGATACCAATTGTAGGGAAATTAGCTATTTTCTTACAACTAGAATGACAGTAGAACAAACACACAACACTATATTTGATAACGTAGCTCGGCCAAATTGTACCTACATCTCTGGAGCTACTACGCACCCTTTTATTGGAGAGAAAAACAAACACTTACAAGCGTTTACACTTAACACTCAAAACTCTAATGTTTACACTCTCTCTCAAACCTTTACTATACACCCCAAAATTACTCACAAAAAATAACTTACTCCTCTTAGTATTTCTCTTACTCACCAAATGAGGAGAACCAAGAGTTTTAGACTCTAATATTTTCTTTACTTGGGATGATTTCAATGGAAGGGGTAGGGGGTTTATTTATAGTTGTTGAACTACTTCCTCCCTCACTTATTTTCAATGTAAGACAAAGTCCCTTACATCATAAAACTAACAGACACAGAATATCAAACTTTCTCCATATGCAAAGGGTATTGCTAGAGAGGCATAGAGCTGTGGGATCGGCAATTTAATGATAAATTTCTCCTTTATTCAAATTATTTCATAGAAGATATTTGAGATATGAAGTCAAATCAAAACACTTAGAACTTTGTGCAAATGTTCAAGATGCTCATCTAAGTTTTGGATATAAATCAGAATAACATCAAAGTATACAATCACAAACTTACCAAAGAAAGCATGTAAGATATGATTCATTAATCTTATGAAAGTACTAGGGGCATTAGTTAACCTAAAAGACATAACTAGCCACTCATATAAACTATACTTAGTCTTAAAGGTAATTTTCCATTCATCACCCCTCGCATGCAAATTTGATAATAACTAGACTTCAAATCAATCTTAAAGAAAATACAAGAATCATGTAATTCATCAAGCATGTTATCCAATGTAGGAATGGTAAGACGATACTTTATTGTCATTTTGTTTATAGATCTACAATCAACACAAATTCTCCATGTTCCATCCTTCTTAGGTACAAGTAGAATAGGAACTACACATCAACTCAAACTTTTCAATGCTGAGCATTTTCCGAGTAGGTCAAGATCACCATCTTTAAGCAGTTGGATGTTAGGACAGGGGCACACAGAGTTTGTTCCACTTCATTATTGGGTATCATTCGAGCAATTTCCTTAGTTCCGGGCTTGCCAATTCCTCAAGGTTTTGGACTTTTAGTCGATTAGTCATTTGTTTATGGAGGCAATTTAATTATATCTCCGACCTTTAACATCTCAAATTATTAAATCCACTACAAACCTAAATATTTCCTAAGTGGTTCCACCGGAGCCTGATTAACGATTAATAATAGACTATGAAGTCTCATAGTCGTGACTTACGACCGTTGTGGAGGATTGTTCTTAACTGCAACATAAGAATAAGATGGTTGCACGAAACTTGGGAAACCATGAGATTTAATCCTCATTTGTGATATGAAGTCAGCTCCTGCTGACCCGACACCATTGAAGGTGATATGGTTGGCTTCCTAGTCACAAATCTTCCTGTTGACGGGTTTATAGAAAATAATGCTCCTACAATGAACACGGTCAAAGTATTCCTCCATTTTCACATAGTTGAAATATGAGTCGCACAATGTATGCCAACAAGGAGAACAATAAAAAAAGAAAGCAAAAGATGAAAAATGTAAGATTATGTGGTTTGATACAGAAATTAAAGGTGTGCATTTTCTTACTAAGTTACTTCTCATTCCTGTTGTTTTTGTGAATTCGTTTAACCGGAACAATTCTAACTGATTATGAGTCCTTTAAGAACAATGGAAGAGACTTAATACAGAATATATGATGTAGCAAGGTGGTAATTATCCACAAAGTTCTACTCTGTGGCCTTTAGGGAAGAGAAGTTGCTGGATTAACCTCTTTAAATCAGAATGATCTTATTATGAAGTATGAGAATTCAGATCATATTAATCGTAATGATTTATATTTGTATTTTTGGAATAAATTGAGCATCCCTTCTTATGTCCCATAGTGGACTTCTGTTTCTTCTGTTTTGACATTTCCTTTCAATGAACTTACTGCTAGTAGTGGAACCAGTGGCTTTCAGGATATGGAGAAAGAGAACATTGTGACCAAAGAATCCTCTGTGGGTCACCAGCGAACATCCGGGCAAAGGAAACTACAGTGCGCTTGGTGCAAATGACTTCCTTTTTTGTTTTACTTTTCATGATATATCAATCACAATGGAGACAGTTTCTGAACTATCCAAATTAAAGGTACGAAGTATCACTGATAACACTTGCTTTTCTACGCTGTTTAAGTTTTTGCCTTCTGAACTAACACAGTTAACTCAACAACATGAGCCCATCTGGCTCATCAGCTTTCCTAGATTCAGCAGAGGATCAACTAAAATTTCCCGTCTTTTTAGGTGGGAGGAATGAGCTACCATGATGATGCCGTTCAAAAGCCAAGCCGATGCCCAGTTGCCATTACTGAAACCATATAGAAGATTCTTGCAATATAAAATTTAAGCAGTTCCTGAAGTTCCATAAAGATGGGAACACTCTCCACTTCTATGTATCATTCTTGTCGTAGAAACTCAATGAAGATGATGATCACAAAACCACAAGTTTAGTTTCTAACATTATAAAATTATTCTACTCTTTAACAAATACTTAAACAAGTACTAATTACTCCACGAAAGATCTTCAAAGTATTATCATGTGATATTTGTCATGTTCAATAATTATTGCTAACAAGTTGATCACAATAATATAAAATATCAAAGGGCCAAAGGGCCTATTTGATAATCTACAAATTGTTTCAACTATTAGTTGATTCTTTTAGAAGTTAGCTTACAGCGGATTAATATAGCTGATTTGACCTGTGAGTAATATTAGTTGTTTATTTAAGGATATTTAATAAAATTAAATATTTAGTATTAATTATTTATATGTAAAATGACTTATAAGAGTGTGACTTTTAAAATAATTAATGATGACTTGATTTTCCTATTAGATAGGAATTCATGCATGGTTCCTTACATGTGCTTATTGTTATATACTCTTTGTCTATTATTTGGTATCAACTTTTGTGGATTTAATTGATTGTATTAATATTTTACAAAAAAATAACTTTAAGGCATGTATAATAATAACTTGGAACTAATAATTTTATGAATTTTACTGTGAAACATCTTGTTTGAAATAATATAGAATTCAATTCATAGTATAGTGATGTTGGGATAAAAAGAAAAAGATCAACTTGTTTGCTTAAATGTTGCTAATCGAATAACAATTAATTGAAAATTTAAGATTAGTAAATAATTTAACTAACGTCATTTGATTTTTCTTAGTATATTTTTAAAACAAGCAATTGAAATCATTTTAAAAGTTAGTTTTTCTTTCATCACGAATGCATTTATGCAAAACAATTACACTATTAAACTAGAATAGGAAATTATTGGTTAAATCCCAAATTTATGTTTATGATTCAATTTACTTAAGAAAATTAGTCAAAATTAAACAAATTAAAACTTATTTGTCTATGTTGAAAATAAAAAATAATCATTTAAATTAATGTTATAAACTAAACTGAAAAAAGTAGTTGTTAACGTGTAACACCCCACTCCCGCAAGACCTGAACCCGACATCGACGGTGATATTGAGTTAAATTACCATGAGGGTGACGTCTACATCACTCGAGAAAACTCAGTATAACTTTTTTTCTTAACACATACTCACACATATTATCGTGAATCGGAAAACAATTTATATAAACAATTGATGGCCTTGGGGCCCTTTTTACATTACAATTTATTTGATCAATTGACTTTACAACTTGTCCAACTTAGTAATACAAAAGTCCAAGAATAGAAATACTAAAGAGCACATGAACCGATCCCGACCACTTCTACGCTTCCTCAACCAACAGATGTCATCGCTTGGTTGCCTAACAGGTATTCTTCTAAGTCTGAAAAATATATGCAAATTTTGGTGAGTTTTGCGAACTCGATGAGAAACCATCATCGATGGTTCACTCAATTCATGCATGTTCAATCGACTTACCAAATATCACATACGATCACGATTCACAAATGTAATCTCAAATAATACATACCGTTACATTTCACAAATGTAAGGCATATCACCTTTCATACAATCCAAATTCAATCATACCATATATGCAATGCACATGAGACCCTTTCCATTTTCATTACGTTGTTGTGACTGTGCGCTGGCTTGTCCCGATGCGGGCACATTGCGTTGAGCCGGTGGCTCTGAAACATTGGGCTTGAAGCCTAATACATTGAGCTGAGGCTCGATACGTTGGACACGAGGTCACGTGCGTTGGTGAAAGCTCTCATATCGTTAGGCGTGATATGCTTACGATACGGTGGGCGCTCCGGTCACAACCGCCTTTATCGATCATGTCCTTATGCATGAATGCATATGTTCCAATTTCCATTACGATTATTTCCATCACTTACATTCAATGCCATTTCTATTTCTTGGACCATCGGTCCAGTATTTCAATCATATATTTTCCAATTTATTGCATCATACCATATCGCATTTAAAAGTCACATCCAATGTATTGAAACAGACAATTAACACTTCAATATCAATTTCCCATTTCCTCGGACCTTTGGTCCGAGATCTCAATATAAACATTCACACACGCTATTACACAAGTAGCACCGTTATCTCATTCCAAATATTTGAGACACCTATGGTCCAAATCAATCAAAATCAAACACACATAAACCCTCCATTATCTCCACATGGCATAATTGCAAAATCTTAAACACATAAAGGTTGAGGAACCAACTAGGTTATTCACTGTGCTTCCGAGCTAACATCTGGAAGTTTCGATAACGTCGGTAGATCGGCGCCCAAATGTGCCTCTATAACAAGCGAGAGAGAATCCGATCACTAATTATCCAATCCGAACTAATATAATGCACATGTAAGTGTATAATGTATGTTCATGAGATTTCGCCCTAAATCCAAATTTTTCCGTCATAAAATTCCATCAAAATTAAAAACTATAGCCAGCGGAAGACTCAATTCGGATCTTGATCGGTCCAAAAATAAATAAAACAGTGACCATAGAACAATTACTCGGGGCCACGTCAATTTCCCGTCCAAAAATTCCCAATTTCTCAAAAAATGAAATTCAATATTTCACTAATCCGATGCCTCAAGAATCAGGTCAATCGGATGTCGAACGGAAAAGAAATTGACAAAAGAATCACCAAATACCAAATAATCAAATAATAATAAATAATAATAAAATAAAAAAAATCAGAGGCCTCGTCACTAGGGCGAGGCATCGCCCTAGTGATTCCGGCTGATCCAGCCTCGTCACTAGGGCGACGCATCGCCCTAGTGATGCTGGACAATCTGAGCCTCAAATCCTTAGAGGCGGCGTCGCCTAGTGACCGGGCGCAATTCCACTTCCCATTTCCCCTTTTTTCTGATTTCCCAATCCAACTTCCAATACTCATAATTCTCAGCACACAATTCAGAAAAATACAAATTATACCTTGTTGGAAAGATAAAGAAACCCTCTACAATTCTCAAGAAGACCATAAAAATCAATCCCAACCCTAAGGGTGTCAAAAATCCCTTCAAAGCTACTGCCTACTCAAATCCCATTAAAACAGAACAGTACATTGCAAATTCCATAAATCTCTGATTTTTCAGCCAAAACAAATTACCACATAAATATGATCAATAAGTTCACAATGTAATCTACAACTTTCATGAACAACCCAAAATCAAATTCCATAACCAACTAGGTCAAACAATTCAACAAAGAATCTGTATACAGAAATTAACCAATCTGAACAGTACATTTCACATCGGTATATCTCTTAGCACAAATGTCACTAAATTCACTACCTTATATCCCTGAAAAGATAAGATCTCAAACTTCAATTTTCATGAAGAACTCAAAATCCAATTCAATTTCTAACAATTTCAAAACTGTCATGCAAGTTACTGCCATGATCAGCAGTTCATAACCTAATGCAGGTTCAATATTTACAAAATCATAACTCCCAAATTTGACCTCTAAAAATTACATGTCATATATCATTTTCAAGATACTTTCTTCCTCTGCAACTTTGCAGAATATCACTCACACCAATTCAGTTCACATAATTTGCTAAAATTTCTTCCAATCCGCAAGCTCACAAACTCAATACTTAGGCTAGGTTTCATCAAAATGCTCAAAACCAGTCAATAGTAATCAGTTCATATCTCCCAATATACATCTCGAAAAATATCAAGATCAGTGGAAATGGAAAGCTAACTCAATATGCTACAACTTCCATGAAGACCATTTTCCCAAATTCCATCTCAATTAATTTAGAAAAATCAGCAAAATCATCAGGTCATATATGCGGGTACTGTTTACAGACCCTACAAACAAAAACTTCCCATGCAAAGATTCACCCTTCTAACATTACAATTTAACAACACCTATTTCACACAAATTTGAAGCTAACATCCCAAAGTTTAATTGGGCACAAACCTCACCTCATTTACACACCTACACAATTAGTTATGATCAAAACATTACAATAGGTCAAACTCACATTTTCAGCTATACTATACAATTCCTCTTCCTATCATGCCAATTGAACTTCTAACACCATATGCATTTCAATAAAGCATAAAAATCAGTATTCCTAACATTCACACATTCACTAGGGCTAACATTCACGAATTGGCAACACTCAATTCTTCATTTTTAAGTAAAATCAA
Source organism: Erythroxylum novogranatense (assembly GCA_029891385.1). Lineage (NCBI taxonomy): Eukaryota > Viridiplantae > Streptophyta > Magnoliopsida > Malpighiales > Erythroxylaceae > Erythroxylum > Erythroxylum novogranatense. The sequence goes on along the minus strand of CM057226.1, from coordinate 108,066,669 downwards.
TCATCAATATGTAATCAAAATCAAGTTAAAAACACTCATTCCTACTACTTCATCAAATCTTACTTCAACCTAACTTTATACCCATCATTTCCACCTATAAGTTTCATTAAATTCATGCATCAATACTCATAATAAATGCACCATAACTCCAATTAAATACATCTAACAACCATGATTCAAAACTACATAATTAAAGCTTAATTAAAAATTAACTTCAAACCTTACCTACTTAAACTTCCAATCTTCACTTCCTTTCAAATCTTTGCTTCCTACCTTCTCTAACAACTTCTCCTAACACCAAGCAAGGGCAAGCTCTCCATGGCAAGAAAATAACTTGATTTCATGAAGGAGCTCTTAAGGTTTGGAGGGAGGTTTGAGAGAGGAAGAAGAAAAGCGATGGTGAGAGGAACAAAGGAAGAAGGTTTTCGGATGGTTGCAAAAGAAAGCAAGGCAACTTGACTTTTCATGCTTTAATTCAATGAATTTCGGATGGAGATGAAAAAAAACAAGGCATTTGGTCTTTTATTCAATGAGTTCCCGTAATATACAAGCTAACCATTCATTCTAAAGTGGGACACTTGGCAATTTATGAAGAAAATAACAAAAACACAATGCAGAGAAACAAAGCCACGGTTGAATGAAGGGAGGAGTAATAAAAAATGGGACTTTAACCTTTCCAAACTTGGAAAGTCGTAAAAGGCTCACACTCTTGACATAAATATGGAACCATTTTAATAGACCTCACTTGTCACTTGCCACTTGTCCAGATTTTTATTCCGGTTCCAAATTTTACTCCAATTCCTCGTCAAACTTCAATGGCTTAATTTAATAAATCCCAACATCATGTCTCTAATTTTCTTGTGCCATTGGCCAGTCTTTTCTAATCTGGAAACCAATCGGTTGAATTTTCCGGTCAAGGCAAGCTTAGAAAAATTAGGAAAAATTCTCATAACTCCTAAAATGGAAAACACTCGATAAGCACTCCAAATAATTTTTCAAATACAATTATCCCATAAATTTCACAAAAGGTCTCAATTTGAAACCAAGTAGGAAAATATCGTGAATGCGTATTTACTATGTGCATGTAAAACAACAACCCATCATTCATGAGGTTATATCTTTGTATCTGCGTCTTAGAGTTATAATTTAAAACTCCTAACATAATAAATTCTTAAAATACCCTTCCCATCGATGATAGGATGTTACATAACGAGTATAAAACTTATTTTAATTATATAAAATGAAATATCTTAATAAAATTATTCTTATCTTATAACCAAAACTAAAATTTTAAAAATTTTATCTATTAAAATTAGCAATAAAATAAATTTTAGACATAATAACTATTTGTAAAAACATTTTATGTTTAAAATATTTAATTATAAAATATATTTTAATTTAATAATTTAATTCTTGTTAATTAAATTATACTCACGTATAAGATAAAAGTGTACTTAGCATGCCTCTTTGGTTTTGGTTATGCTTTCCGAACAGGGGTCATTCGGTGACTCTTCCTGCGAATTCAACGCCGGAGTTGAACTATGTTTGTGCTACGTTAATTTTCAACTTGAACTGCGTCTCTCTACCCTAAATGTTCCCTGGATTTGTGAATTGTGACTGTCCGATTAAGCCCAGAGTTCAGATTCTTCAACGTGGGTCTCGCTTGAAGTGGTACTATGCCCATAATCATGTTTGTTCATAACTTGAAATTAGTATATTGGAGCTCAAAGTTCTGCTTTTTACCTCTTTATATCCCTAAGTTTAAAGCTTTTGTACCAAAAATCAGTACCCAGTTGAAAAGTGAGGGATTTTTCTTCTAAATGTAGTACGTTTCAGTTTACCTTCATTCTAAAATTGATGCCCAACTCGCCTTTTGACATAAAACCCAATTCAAGTCCATGCCTGTAGGTTCAATGATATGATATTTCAGGTTTTTGTTTTTTATTTTTGTTTATGCTTTTTAAGGTGTAGGATTCAGGGGGAAGAGCTTTCTTTTAGTGACATGCTCATATGGGTTTTATGCAGGTTATAAGGTTTAGGCAACAAGCAATGTTGGTTCCGTATCAAAGAGACCATTGTGGTGGTTTTGAATGATCAAGTGGTGGATTGGCTTTGTTAATGATCAAGTGGTGGATTGGCTTTGTTAATGATTTTTGGTAAGTTACTCTGACTAGTTTTGTGGAGAAAGGAGTGTATAAATCATTGACAGATAGAACAAAGGAAGAAATGGTCTCACTTTCTCTTCTTAATAAGTTCATACCAGTTTACTTGTATAATGCTTTGATGTCTAATTCAAAGCTCTTGATATTATTCAATAAAGCCACACCTGCAAGCTTAATTTCAATCCATAGCCAAGGAATTGCCAAGGAAATCTCTAAAACCCTCATCAAATCAGGCCTCAAACCATTCCTAAATGCACCACCCTTGCTCTCTCATCTCAATTCAGACATCATCAAATTTGTCCTTTCTGACCCAGATGTCTCCCCTTACTTGTGTATGTGCTTCATTAACTTTCTTCAAAGAGAGCAACCACTTGTTTCTTCTAAACCTGACTTGGAATCGTATATAATCCTCATATTAAGATTTTATAAGGCTAGAAAATTTGCAGAAATGAAGAATGTTTTAACTTTTACTGTTACGGGAGATAATCTTCAATGCCCGATATCAGATTTGGTTTCTTTGGTTGAGAGTAGATTTGATGAGCCTAACTTTGTCGAGAAGTTTTGTGACATGTTGTTTGGAGTTTATGCTGATGTTAATATGTTTGAATACGGTTTGGAGGTCTTCAATTATATGGCAAGCAACGGGTTGAAGATTGATGAGAGGCCTTGTATTGTTTCTTTGCTTGCTTTGAAGAGACGTGGTAAAATGGAAGCATGTTTGAATCTATTTGAAAAAATGCTCGAGTCTGATGTAGAAGTTACAGTACATTCTTTGACAATTGTGATTGATGCGTTATGCAAGAGTGGAAAGGTTCAAAGGGCTAAAGATTTGTTGATCGAAATGAGTGCTAAAGGGGTTAAACCTACTACTGTCACTTATAACACAATTCTAAATGCTTATACAAAGATAATGGATTTTGGGGGTGTTAATGAGATGTTGAAGTTGATGGAGATGGAGGAAACCGTTTACAAACCTAAAAATTTCCTAAGTGGTTCCACCGGAGCCTGATCAACGATTAATATAGACTATGAAGTCTCACAGTCGTGACTTACGACCATTGTGGAGGATTGTTCTTAAGTGCAACATAAGAATAAGATGGTTGCACGAAACTTGGGAAACCATGAGATTTAATCCTCATTTGTGATATGAAGTCAGCTCCTGCTGACCCGACACCATCGAAGGTGATATGGTTGGCTTCCTAGTCACAAATCTTCCTGTTGACGGGTTTATAGAAAATAATGCTCCTACAATGAACACGGTCAAAGTATTCCTCCATTTTCACATAGTTGAAATATGAGTCGCACAATGTATGCCAACAAGGAGAACAATAAAAAGAGAAAGCAAAAGATGAAAAATGTAAGATTATGTGGTTTGATACAGAAATTAAAGGTGTGCATTTTCTTACTAAGTTACTTCTCATTCCTGTTGTTTTTGTGAATTCGTTTAACCGGAACAATTCTAACTGATTATGAGTCCTTTAAGAACAATGGAAGAGACTTAATACAGAATACATGATGTAGCAAGGTGGTAATTATCCACAAAGTTCTACTGTGTGGCCTTTAGGGAAGAGAAGTTGCTGGATTAACCTCTTTAAATCATAATGATCTTATTATGAAGTATGAGAATTCAGATCATATTAATCGAAATGATTTATATTTGTATTTTTGGAATAAATTGAGCATCCCTTCTTATGTCCCATAGTGGACTTCTGTTTCTTCTGTTTTGACATTTCCTTTCAATGAACTTACTGCTAGTAGTGGAGCCAGAAGCTTTCAGGATATGGAGAAAGAGAACATCTGGGCAAGGGAAACTACAGTGTGCTTGGTGCAAATGACTTCCTTTTTTTATTTTCTTTTCATAATATATAAATTAGAATGGAGACAGTTTCAGAACTATCCAAATTAGAGGTATGAAGTATCACAAATAACACTTGTTTTCTACCCTGTTTAAGGAAGTTTTCGCCTTATGAACTAACACAGTTAACTGAACAACATGAGCCCATCTGGCTCATCAGCTTTCCTAGATTCAACAGAGGATCAACTAAAATTTCTCCATCTTTTCAGGTGGGAGGAATGAGCTACCATGATGATGTCGTTCAAAAGCCAAGCTGATGCCCAGTTACCATTACTGAAACCGTAAAGAAGATTCTTGCAATATAAAATTTAAGCAGTTCCTGAAGTTCCATAAAGATGATGATCACAAAACCACAAGTTTAGTTTCTAACATTATACAATTACTCTACTCTTTAACAAATACTTAAAAAGTACTAATTAGTCCAGGAAAGATCTTCAAAGTATTATCCTGTGATATTTGTCATGTTCAGTAAGTATTGCTAACAAGTTGATCACAATAATATAAAATAACAAAGGGCCAAAGGGCCTATTTGATAATCTACAAATTGCTTTAACTATTAGTTGATTTTATTAGAAGTTAGCTAACAGCGGATTAATATAGTTGATTCACTACAACAAAAATGACATACGGTAACATGTGATAAGTGTTATTAAATATGAATGGTAACACTAATAACTATGCTATGACAACCCATGTTACTAAAGATATGATGGTTTAGTAACAGTTTTGACATGTTATTGTCGAGTTTAATATGACATTTATTGATAGCTACAAATGATTTTATATTATATTTTATAAATGTTATTAATTTACTATTTGTAACATTTTACACTGTTATATATTAACTTTTGCAACATCATTAACATGTAGTAGATATGAATTTTGTAACATTTTAAAAATGTTATAAATAAGTTTTCCATGGTATTGATAGAATGTTGTTGTTGAATTTATTATAGCATTTATTGATAGCTACAAATGATTTTATATTATATTTTATAAATGTTATTAATTAGCTATTTGTAACAATTTTGAACTGTTATATATTAACTTTTGTAACATTATTAACATGTAGTAGATATGAATTTTGTAACATTTTAAAAGCGTTATAGATAAGTTTTTCATGACATTGATAGAATATTGTTGTTGAGTTTATTATAGCATTTATTGATAGCTACAAATGAATTTATATTATATTTTATGAATGTTATTAATTAGCTATTTGTAACATTTTGAACTGTTATATATTAATTTTTGCGACATCATTAACATGTAATAGATATGAATTTTGTAACATTTTGAAAATATTATAGAAAAGTTTTTCATGACATTGATAGAATGTTGTTCTTGAGTTTATTATAGCATTTATTGATAGCTACAAATATTTTTATATTATATTTTATAAATGTTATTAATTAGCTATTTGTAACATTTTTAAGCTGTTATATATTAACTTTTACAACATCATTAACATGTAATAGATATAAATTTTGTAACATTTTAAAATGTTATAGATAAGTTTTCCATGACAATCATAGAATGTTGTTGAGTTTATTATAACATTTATTGATAGCTACAAATGATTTTATATTATATTTTATAAATGTTATTAATTAACTATTTGTAACATTTTGAACTGTAATATATTAACTTTAAAATGTTATAAAAGAGTTTTTGAAACATTACTAAAATGCTATTGTTGAGTCTATTATGATATTTATTAATAACAAATAATTGATTTTATGTTACATTTTATAAACCATATAAATTGTTAACTATGACATTCATAAATTGTTATAATTTTTTTACATCCGTCAAATGTTGTGGATATGAGTTTAGTAACACTTCTAAAATGCTCTAGATTATTGTTTAATAACAATATTAAAAATATGTTATTATTGAATTTATGATAACATTTGTTGATGCTATTATAATAGCGTTACTACTATATCTTATGTAACTTATATAAATAATGGTACACTAATGTGAAACAAATTTATAATTATAAAATTAACTTTTCAAAAACATATTTTGCTGTTCATAAAAAATGAGCAAATCATAGATAATGAATACATAGACATTGATAACAAAAAACAATAACATGTCTCTAAATCGTTATTCCAAAATAGTTCCTAAATTATTGAAACAAAAACTGGCTACCATATCATCTTCAATTTTCATGTGCTACCTTCTTATGAATAATACCCTTGACTTCCACAATCTACAACCATTGAAACAAAAATCATGAGTATATTTTTCAAATATAGCAAAATGACATAACATATAGGAAGAATGAGGGCTCCATACAAGGATCACTAACCTGACTGAGAAGGGTAAAAAATCTGCCTTGTTAACAAGGAGTAGCGTCTTTTTGTGCTAATCAATCTCTCTAGCATATGCCTAATTTGTCATAGGATCAAAGTTAACCATCACATTAAAGAATACATAAGGTAAAACAAGAAACATACTATACATTCAAGATTGACTAGAATATCATATGTAAGCCAACGAAGTATTTGTCAGTTTTCAAAATAGAGCAATTGAACTAATACTTTTGTTGCTTTACAAACTCATAACCCAGAAAAAGCTTCAAGTTGATTAGCAATCTGACGGTTCCAGAAAGTGAATTCTAAAATTGTGTCCAAGCACTATATTGGTACTTGTTCATGACATTTTGTCTTCCTTTGCCACTAAATCTTATCATGACAGAAAAATATCAAGAGATAAGTATTTAGAAGTGAAAAGTCCAAATAAGAAGAACTAGTAGATACAAAGAATTCCAGAATATAGATGACAAGTTGACAATGTCTTGTAGAATATAGATCACTTTCTTGTTAAGAAATGATATTAAAGAGTAAAGAAAAGGAAAAAAGCAATTGAAATAGACACCAGAAAAGTGTGTATGTTTACCTCAAGATCAGGACATCGGTAGAACAAGGGATCTTGAGCATCAACAACCATTACCAGCTGGGGAGGACAAAAGAATCTTAAGAGGTTAGGTGAAGGTATCAGTAGAACAACTAAATAGTAACTCATTGGCATCAGACATACATATAAATCTATATCTATATCTAAATATACATATATACACACTCATGGAACCTGATTAATGCTTTGTATTTCAAAGAGTTGTTGACATCAAACACAACCTGACTTGCACCTATCAACATATGTGCTTGAGTTCTAAAACGCTTATTGATTCACAATCGCATGCAGCGCGCATACACACACGCATACAGAGAGAGCGAGAGAGATGTCAAAGAAATCAGAACAATTTTCAACTTCAACAGCAATTTTCCTATGTCATTTGATTTAGGAACAAGAAATTTACCAAATCACTGCGCTCAAGCACCCGCCAAAGTTGTCTCCAAATATCCAGGTTTTTCTCAAACGGGGTAAGAACAAGATTCTCATTCTCCTCAAGACTGAAGGAATCATAAATACATAAAAGCATACGGAGTATTAAAAGACTATTCCATCAATGAATTATCCAAAAAAGTTTTACGGCCAATATGAAAATATCACCAATAACAACTAATATTAAGCTACAGTTTTCAGTCTCTGCTTAAGCTTTTTTGTCTTACAACATTTCAGGCATAACACAAACGAAATGATATGAGTTTGGACCTGACAAATGTAGACAAATTAACTTTGCTAGCCCCTCAACTGTTCACGCAGCTACTCCAACGCACACGCACACTACTCTAGCGTTTTACTCTTCACGTTGGCCAACACCATATACTCCACTTCGATGCCCAAACGCTGGTCACGCACACACGCCTCCAACGCTGGTCACTCACACACGCCTCCAGGCTCCAGCTCCTGGTCTGCTCAACTTGCGCCGCCTCCCTTTCTCTGCCGCCAGCGCTCTCCTATTTCCAGCTTGGTCCAGGGTTATTATTCATCCAAAAACCTCGCAAGCCTCCACTCCACTGTCGTTTTCTTTGCTTGGGCACGCATCTCACTGTATTTGTCTCTCCACGTCGTCGTTTGTGGTCATTTTTGCTCAATGTCCCACTGCTCATGTCTAACGTTGTCGTTTTACCCAGTGATGCTTGTCATTAAACTTCTCTTCTCAAGTTGTTTTAATGTCTTAGATTATTACTTCTTAATCTTTTTAAACTTTAATTTCTCCAAGTATCGTACAATAAAAATTACAATATAGCATCAATTGTCTAAAGATTAATTTATTACAGTTAAACTAAAATATAACATTTTTTTTGCCCCTATAAACATAAATTAAATATAAGGCACAATAATTTGAATAATAATCAAATAAAGCCATAAAGAGCATTTTTATTGACAAAAACTCATTCAAATAATATGAAAATATATATGAACCAATGAGTTTGTCATTGACCAAAGCCCTTCCTAGCCCTGCTTTCTTGTTCTTCCCCATTGTTGCAAAGCACCCAAACTAAACGTCCGATGAAAAGAGTTTTCGATTATGGTATTTAGTTGACAATTATCAATGTTCGTAATGAGTAGGAGGTTTTAGGTTTTGAGAGTGGCGGTGGAAAAGAAGAGAAGGGGAGGTTTGAAACATTTCTGATGAAGAAAACATCATCCATATGTATAATATTTCAGTTTGTTTTTTAGTTTTTCTTGTGTTATTTATTCATTTTTTAAACATTTAATACATGTTCAAATAATTTCACAAATTTGTTTCTCACGAGTTATATAATACACTTGTATTTTTTTTTTGAATGAATAAATTGCATTAACCATAATTTAATTATATAGAGAATGTAAAATCAAAATATGTAAAACATTGTAACCATTTCCGGACCTGGTGCAACTGGACGAGGGATGGTTCCATCAACATATCCCTTCACGTTGTAGCCAATGAGAAGTGCACTGACCTGGACTCTCTAAGCAGGAAAATTTGCACCATTTAATTTGGAATCAGAGGAAAAACCTGTGGTGAACATGATCAGGTTGTGAGGGATGGAGGCTTCAGTATGGACTGCAGTTGCAGTGGATGCAGAGTCTGTAGACATGATTGAGTGTGTGTAGGATTGAAAAAAACGAAGAGAAAAAAAAAGTTGATGTTAAGCCAAAGGCTCTGATACCATGAAAGGATACGAAACAAATTCCAGCAGAATGATCTGTATATTACGTACTGTGTATGAAATATATATACAGAGAGTTGTTGTAACCAACTGAAGACGATATACACGAATAAAGTGAATAATACAGTATCAGTGCAGATATACAAATCAGATAAATATTAACTAATCAGATAGATGCTAACTAACTCCTATTAGGTGTGACAATTTTCTTATAGTTTCTCTAAACTAATTTTAAGTTACATTTTTTTTTCCAAATTTTGGTGTATATTTCATTGATTTAAGTTAATTATTTTCTTTTGCTTTACATTACTAACGTAACGTAACTTATATAAAATGTTATTAATTTACATAAATAAGAAATTGATTAATAAAGTGTTACTAATAAATTGTTTAATAACAATAATTATTAATATAAATTGAATCAAAATTAAAATCAAACTAAAAATTTAACTAATTTTCCAATTAAATCATTTAAAATGTTAATTATCAGTTCTTTTAACACAATTAACTAAACATTTTGCTTAGTAAAAATAATATAAATTTGCTATATTTGCATCACACTTAACTTGCTTATTAAAGTATGAAGTGCAAAGTTTCATGGCTCAAGAAGTAAAATTTTTAATTTTATTCATTTTTACTATAAAATTGCTAAAATTGTGCTTATATCACATCAATTAAAACATAGTGATTATAATGACATAAGTATACAGAAAACGGAAACGACAACGTGAATAACATCAAACAACAAACCTTCACAACAGCAATAATTGCTTCTACAATAACATCGAGGGGCCTGCTACGTTCCAAGACCAACAGAAGGAGTTTTGGCTCCAGTGTTGAGTTTAAAGAACATGAGTGATTGCACCATTTTTGTCCAGAAACTAAACACAAAGTTTATTTTCTCTAGTTCTGGTTAACTATAGTTTAAAGGAAAGAAAGCGTAAAGTGTTGTATAAATAATAGCGACAAAAGAAGCGAGAAGATAAATAAAGGAAACTTTAAAAAGCAAAAAGCAGACAAAACAAAATGCGTGCACCGACTTAAAATTGCTGGACACAGCTACACCACGTGCCCTTCTTAAATAATCTACTTTAAAATTTTATTTTTTCATAAAAACTTCTTTAAATTATGTTTAAAATAATGGTAAAATATTAAATAAATAGTATATATAAATCAATAAAATCTTACCCAATTTAATTCTTAATTTTGACTTAAAATAATTAAATTGAACTTAAAATAATAATTAAATATAATTTATTAATTTAAATCTAATTTTTAGTTAAGTATTAAATTTAAATTATGTCACATATCCCATATATTTAAAAAGTTTAACCAGAGATGTATGTTTTAAAATTAATAAATTTTAAGAATTTTAAATAAAGTTAATTAAATTATATAAAATTTGTATATCATTCACCTTATTTTTATAATTGTTTAAATTAACATATTATTAATTAATTATGTCAATAAATCATACTTAAATCAATCTTAATATCATTAAATGATTAAAATTTTAATATATAAGTTATGATACAATTTAATATTATTTCAAATTAATATTATACCAATCGGAGAAATTGAATTTCTAGTGCGTGGCGTGAGCAAGTATAATGAGGATAAGGATGTATGGGTTGAGAATATGTTCTTGCACGAGATATGAGCGTCCATAATGATAGTGAGGAAGTTAATAAATTTTCTAAAGTATTATTATTTTACATTTATTAAAGTAACTCATATTAAGTGTTATTGATTTACATTACTAACATAACTTATATAAAGTGTTATTAATTTACAAAACTAAGATAACTCATATAAACTGTTATTATTTTATTAATAAAATAATTCATATATAATGTTATTATAATCCACTATTATGATAACTTTTTAAAGTGTTATTATTTTATATTTACTAAAGTAACTCATATAAAGTGTTATTGATTTACATTACTAACATAACTTATATAAAGTGTTATTAATTTACGAACTAATATAACTTATATAAACTATTGCTATTTTATTAATAAAGTAACTCATACATAATGTTATTATAATACACTATTATGATAACTTTTCTAAAGTGTTATTATTTTACATTTACTAAAGTAACTCGTATAAAGTGTTATTGATCTATATTATTAACGTAACTTATATAAATTGTTATTAATTTATATAACAAAGATAACTCACATATATTGTTATTATAATATACTATTACGATAACATTTCTAAAGTGTTATTATTTTATATTTACTAAAGTAACTCATATAAAGTGTTATTGATTTACATTACTAACATAACTTATATAAAGTGTTATTAATTTACGAACTAAGATAACTCATATAAATTGTTATTATTTTATTAATAAAGTAACTCATACGTAATGTTATTATAATACACTATTATGATAACTTTTATAAAGTGTTATTATTTTACATTTACTAAAGTAACTCATATAAAGTGTTATTGATCTATATTACTAACGTAACTTATGTAAATTGTTATTAATTTACATAACTAAGATAACTCATACATAATGTTATTATAATACACTATTACGATAACTTTTTAAAGTGTTATTATTTTACATTTACTAAAGTAACTCATATAAAATGTTATTGATTTACATTACTAACGTAACTTATATAAAGTGTTATTAATTTACAAAGCTAAGATAACTCATTTAAATTGTTATTATTTTATCAATAAAGTAACTCATGCATAATGTTATTATAATACACTATTATGGTAACTTTTCTAAAATGTTATTATTTTACATTTACTAGGGTAACTTATATGAAATGTTATTATTTTATATTACTAAGGTAACTCAAATCAATTGTTATTATTTTATGATATTAAGATAACTCATATAAAGTGTTATAAATTTATTATTAAAGTAACTCATATAAAGTGTCATTATTTTACATCACTTTCGCAACATCTTAAAATAGTAACCTTTTATAATATTTAGTAACATTTAAAAAATGTTATCAATGATAAATTATATGTTATAAAATCACAAAGTGTTACTTATCAAATTAAGAATCATAACATTTAAAGATATAATGTTACAGTAGATAGGTATTTTGTAACATATTGTCAAAAGTGTTCTTGTCTAGTGTTTCTTGTATGTCATTTTGTTGTAGTGATTTGACCAATGAGTAATATTAGTTATTTATTTAAGGATATTTAACAAAATTAAATATTTAGTATTAACTATTTATGTATAAAATGACTTATAAGAGTATGACTTTTAAAATAATTAATGAGGACATGATTTTTCTTATTAGATAGGAATTCATGCATGGTTTCTTGCATGTGCTTATTGTTATATACTCTTTGTTTATTATTTGGTATCAACTTTTGTGGATTTAATTGATTGTATTAATATTAAAAAACTAACTTTAAGGCATGTATAATAATAACTTGGAACTAATAATTTTATGAATTTTACACAGAAGCATGTTGTTTGAAATAATATAGGAATTCAATTCATAGTATAGTGATGTCGGGATACGAAAAAGAAAAAGATCAACTTGTTTGCTTAAATGTTGCTAATCGACAACAATTAATTGAATTTTAAAATTAATAAATAATTTAACGAACGTCATTTGATTTTTCTTAGTATACCTTTAAAACAAGCAATTGAAATCATTTTAAAAGTTAGTTTTTCTTTCATCATAAATGCATTTATGCAAAACAATTACACTATTAAACTAGAATCGGAAATTATTGGTTAAATCCCAATTTTATGTTTATGATTCAATTTACTTAAGAAAATCAGTCAAAATTAAAAAATTAAAACTTATTTGTCTATGTTGAAAATAAAAATAATCATTTAAATTAATGTTAGAAACTAAACTGAAAAAGTAGTTGTTAACGAGTATAAAACTTATTTTTAATTATATAAAATGAAATCTCTTAATAAAATTAGTCTTATCTTATAACTAAAACTAAAATTTTTAAAATTTTATCTATTAAAATTAGCAATAAAATAATTTTTAGACATAATAATTATTTGTAAAAACATTTTATGTTTAAAAATATTTAATTATAAAATATATTTTAATTTAATAATCTAATTCTTGTTAATTACAAAATTTTGGTTAGTATAAAACAATTTGGTAGCGGATTTTGTATTTTACAGCACCGAATTCAACGATACTTTTTTTTGAAAATCCAAATCCAATAATACTTATTTTAAGAAAATAATTTTAAAAACAATGATACCAATATGAATTACAAAATTTTATTTTAAAGACAAAATTTTCAAATTGATTTAATTTTTATTAAAGAAGATTTTGTGCTCATTATTTACACCTAAGCTCTAGAATATGTACACCTAAACAAAGCATAACAAACTTAATGAGATACATGAATAAAATGCGGATCTGATAAAGAAAACTCCGTATTTCATGGCATAGGATTGGGAATACCAATGACTCACCTATAAGATAAAAGTGTACTAAACATGTTTTACGCATGCTCTTTGGTTTTGGTTATGCTTTCCGAACAGGGGTCATTCGGAGACTCTTCCTGCGCATTTAATGCCCGAGTTGAACTATGTTTGTGCTACGTTGATTTTCAACTTGAACTGCGTCTCTCTACTCTAAATGTTTTCACAAATCCAGGTTTTTGATTTTCATTTTTGTTTAAGCTTTTTAAGGTTTAGGATTCAGGGGGAAGAACTTTCTTTTAGTGACATGCCCATATGGGTTTTATGCAGGTTATAAGGTTTAGGCAACAAGCAGTGTTGGTTCCGTATCAAAGAGACCATTGTGGTGGCTTTGAATGATCAAGTGGTGGATTGGCTTTGTTAATGATTTTTGGTAAGTTACTCTGACTAGTTTTGTGGAGAAAGGAGTGTATAAACCATTGAGTCTCACTTTCTCTTCTTATTAATGCTTTGATGTCTAATTCAAAGCTCTCGATATTATTCAATAAAGCCACACCTGCAAGCTTAATTGCGATCCGTAACCAAGGAATTGCCAAGGAAATCTCTAAAACCCTCATCAAATCAGGCCTCAAACCATTCCTAAACGCACCACCCTTGCTCTCTCATCTCAATTCAGACATCATCAATTTTGTCCTTTCTGACCCAGATGTCCCCCCTTACTTGTGTATGTGTTTCATTAACTTTCTTCAAAGAGAGCAACCTCTTGTTTCTTCTAAACCTGACTTGGAATCGTATATAATCCTCATATTAAGATTGTATAAGGCTAGAAAATTTGCAGAAATGAAGAATGTTTTAACTTTTACTGTTACGGAAGATAATCTTCGATGCCCGATATCAGATTTGGTTTCTTTGGTTGAGAGTAGATTTGATGAGCCTAACTTTGTCAAGAGGTTGTGTGACATGTTGTTTAGAGTTTGTGCGGATGTTAATATGTTTGAATACGGTTTGGAGATCTTCAATTATATGGCAAGCAACGGCTTAAAGATTGATGCGAGGTCTTGTAGTGTTTCTTTACTTGCTTTGAAAAGATGTGGTAAAATGGAAGCATGTCTGAATCTATTCGAAAACATGCTTGAGTCCAATGTAGAAATTACAGGATGTTCTTTGACGATTGTGATTGATGCGTTATGCAAGAGTGGAAAGGTTCAAAGGGCTAAAGATTTGTTGATCGAAATGAGTGCTAAAGGGGTTAAACCTACTACTGTCACTTATAACACACTTCTAAATGCTTATGCAAAGATAAAGGATTTTGGGGGTGTTAATGAGATGTTGAAGTTGATGGAGATGGAGGAAACGGTTTACGATGCTGCTACATATGCAATCCTTATTAGTTGGTATGGAAGTAATGGGAAATTTGCTCAAGCTGATAAGTTGTTTGAAGAAATGCATGAAAGGAAAGTAGAACCAGATGTTCATGTTTATAAGTCAATTATTTGCTGGAATTGCAAGGCTGGGAAAGTGGAAGCTGCTGAAATATTGTTGATCGAAATGCAAAGTAAAGGGTTTGATGTTGATCATGTAGGATTTAGTACTCTTTTTGATGCATATTGCAGAAGAGGGTTCATAGATAAGGCTTTAAAGGTGCTGGCTGTGATGGAAAAAAAGGGATTCATTGGGGATGTCTTAGCTTATAATATCATTGCATGTGGTTTGTCTAAACTAAAATGACAAGATGAAGCAAAAAGATTGTTATTTTCAATGTTGGAAAAAGGCTTGATGCTTAATGTTGTGAACTATAATACCTTGATCAACATGTATTGCAAGGAGGGGAATTTTGTTGAAGCAAAGAGGCTCTTTCAGGATATGGAGCAAAAGGGAGAAAGGCCTGATGTTGTCACGTATAATACCTTGATCAACATGTATTGCAAGAAGGGGAATTTTGTTGAAGCAAAGAGGCTCTTTCAGGATATAGAGCAAAAGGGAGAAAGGCCTGATGTTGTCATGTATAGTACCTTGATCAACATGTATAGCAAGGAGGGGAATTTTGTTGAAGCAAAGAGGCTCTTTCAGGATATGGAGCAAAAGGGAGAAAGGCCTGATGTTGTCACGTATAATACCTTGATCAACATGTATTGCAAGGAAGAGAATTTTGTTGAAGCAAACAGGCTTTTTCGGGATATGGAGCAAAAGGGAGAAAGGCCTAATGTTGTCACGTATAGTACCTTGATCAACATGTATTGCAGGGAGGGGAATTTTGTTGAAGCAAAGAGGCTCTTTCGGGATATGGAGCAAAAGGGAGAAAGGCCTAATGTTGTCACTTATAATACCTTGATCAACATGTATTGCAAGGAGGGGAATTTTGTTGAAGCAAAGAGGCTCTTTCGGGATATGGAGCAAAAGGGAGAAAGGCCTAATGTTATCACGTACAGTGTTTTAATTGATGGTTATTGCAAAAAAGGGAAAATGAAGGAAGCTTATGAGCTAAGAGAAAAGATGGAATCTCAAGGATTGATGCCTGACATATATACATACACATCACTTGTCCATGGTGAGTGTAAATTCGGAGTGGTAGACAAGGCCCTGAATATGTTCAACGAAATGCGTAAGAAGGATCTAATCATGCATGTGGTCACTTACAGAACAATGATATTGGGATTGTCCAAGGAAGGAAGATCATCAGAAGCTTTTAATTTGTATGAGGAAATGATTGGGGCAGGCTCGCACCCGATCGAGCAATTTCCTTAGTTCCGGGCCTGTCAATTCCTCAAGGTTTTGGACTTTTAGTCGATTAGTCATTTGTTTATGAATGCAATTTAATTATATCTCTTACCTTTAACATCTCAAATTATTAAATCTACTACAAACCTAAAAATTTCCTAAGTGGTTCCACCGGAGCCTGATTAACGATTAATATAGACTATAAAGTCTCATAGTTGTGACTTACGACCGTTGTGGAGGATTGTTCTTAACTGCCACATAAGAATAAGATGGTTGCACGAAACTTGAGAAATCATGAGATTTAATCCTCATTTGTGATATGAAGTCAGCTCCTGCTGACCCGACACCATCGAAGGTGATATGGTTGGCTTCCTAGTCGCAAATCTTCCTGTTGATGGGTTTATAGAAAATAATGCTCCTACAATGAACACGGTCAAAGTATTCCTCCATTTTCACATAGTTGAAATATGAGTCTCATAATGTATGCGAACAAGGAGAACAATAAAAAGAGAAAGCAAAAGATGAAAGATGTAAGATTATGTGGTTTGATACAGAAATTAAAGAAGGTGTGCATTTTCTTACTAAGTTACTTATCAGTCCTACTGTTTTTATGAATTCGTTTAACCGGAACAATTCTAACTGATTATGAGTCCTTTAAGAACAATGGAAGAGACTTAATACAGAATACATGATGTAGCAAGGTGGTAATTATCCACAAAGTTCTACTGTGTGGCCTTTAGGGAAGAGAAGTTGCTAGATTAACCTCTTTAAATCAGAATGATCTTATTATGAAGTATGAGAATTCAGATCATATTAATCGTAATGATTTATATTTGTATTTTTGGAATAAATTGACCATCCCTTCTTATGTCCCATAGTGGACTTCTGTTCCTTCCGTTTTGACATTTCCTTTCAATGAACTTACTACTAGTAGTGGAACCAGATGTTGGGTTTTGGGTCACTCCTAAGTGGAGCCCAAAGCCTAACATATATAAAAGGGTTTTAAACCCTAAAGAAGGAGGAGTAGAGTTTCAGTCGTAAGAGAAGAGAGAGAGGGAGAGAGAGAGAAGAGAGAGAAAGAAGAAAAAAAGAATTTTTGTTTTTTTTTCAACTTTGCGTAGTAATCTTCTAACCTCCGATCGGATGGTGATTTCTTGTCGGATCGACCTGAAATTTTAACCAGAGGTTCCTCTCTCGTTGTTCTTTATTCTGAACGGTGGAGATTGAATTTGGAGGTCTCCAAGGTTCCCTGATCTTCAGTCGAAGTTGCTAAAATTTTAAGGGTGATATTGTTCTCAACTCTTTGATTTTTCATCTTGTTGATGATCATTGTAGTATTTTGAGTTAATTGGTGACTCTAGTTGTATCTATAGATGAAAAACTCTGTAACTTGATTGATTATACACTAATGTAGACGTGAACTGATCCGAACTCTGACTTACATGCAGTAGGCATACTCCCGTGTGTCTAACGGGGTACTCTTCAATTCCTGAAAAATATTTGCAATGTTAGGTGAGTTTGCGAACTCAGTGAGAAACCATCATCGATGGTTCACCCAACTCATGCATTTCGCAAGCAATTTGTAGAGTATATCACAATTTTACAATATCACACATAGCCACACATAGAATTCTCACATGTATTACCAATTCACAATTACAAGGCATTTCGCCTTTCACACAGTCCACATTTAAACATTTGTATATGCAATGCACATGTGACATTTCCCATTTTATTTCGGTGTTGTGACCATGCGCCTGAAACTTTTCCAGTGACGGGCACATTACGGTGAGCCTGTGGCTCTGAATACGTTGGGCGTGATATGTCCTGATACGGTGAGCCTGAGGCTCTGAAATACGTTGGGCTTAAGCCCTAAAGCGTTGAGCTTTAAGCTCTGAAATACGTTGGCTGCTCCGGTCACAACTGTCTTTATCTGATCATGCTTTTATGCATGAATGCATATGTTCAATTCGGAATCAATTGCTTCACAATATATATTAACACATGCCTCAATCGCATTCAAACCAAGTAGTACCATTTATACACGTAATACTTCAATAACAAGTTACCGATACTTCGGACACCTATGGTCCGAAACCAATCATAATCAAACACATAAACCCTCCATTTACTCCACATGGCATAAGCGCATAATTTAAACACACAAAGATTGAGGAACCAACTAGGTTACTCACCTGTAACTTCCGAGCTACTGCTTGGAAGTCTCAGCAATATCCGTAGAATGTCGTTCCAACGGTGCCTCTATAACAGTCAAATAATCATTCATTACTAAATGCATAATCAGAATAATTCAATGATGCACAAGTAACAATTAACAGATGTAGATGCATGTTCATGACGTTCCCGGCGCTAAATCTCAAATTCCACTTTCTTTCGTCTCGAAATTCACTTTTCACTCAATTGATCCATAATGACTCATTTCAATTCATTAACATGACATGGAACTCCACAAGTTTCATTTCAAAAATTCAGTTCACTTTATCATATCAGACACACTAAAATATTCCCAAGAAAACCTCCAAAAGTATCGATTTTATTTTAGAAATCTCATAATTATACTCCAATTATCATGAAATAACCCTTAGGTTACAATAAAAACATATCCTCAACTTTCTTTCAATAATTGAGATCCTACAAATTTAAATTCAGACTTCATTCTTCACATCAGTTGTAGACCTCTTTCTCTAGTTTATAACGAATCAAGAATCACCTCAATTGGAGGTCTACACCATTAGTTATGCCCCAAAAACTAGAATAAACCAATTCAGAAAATGGTCCTCGCCACGGCGTCCTGGAGTTGCTCGCCGCAGCGTCCTGGAGTCGCTCGCCGCGGCGAACAACTTCTTTGGGCTTGTCGCGGCGACCTCCTGCGTGCTCGCCGCGACGAGAACGATAATTCTCGCCGTGTCGTGGCGCAGACGCGCCGCGACGTGCGAGTCGCTGGGTCGTCTTCTCCGATTAACTTTTCGCCTTTTTTTTTTTTTTTTTTTCTGAAACCACTAATAACTCCTCTCAACTACCCCAATCTTTCATATTAAACACCATAAATGCATTAAACAACAATAAAACCACATTAAACCATTTTACTTACCAAATCAAGCTTTAAATCTTTGAATCCCCGAAAATCTTCTCCAAGCCCTAACACCTACGATAAGCTCTCCTCCTCACACAACTCATCAAGTCTCAAGGGTTTAGGGTTGGTCTTAACACAAAGAAAACAAATAAGCAAGTGAGCCACAAGAAATCATGCATGGAGGAGGAAGCAAGAATCAATCGGTGGGAGAAAATCGCATGCCCTAGGATGGAGGAGAAAGCTTTCTGCCAAGTTTAAAATCTAAGGCCTTTAATGGTTAATCAATTATGCCTCCAACAATAGCAACATGCCACTTGTCATTTTTCCTCATAATTCATTTAAATCTCTTTCTCTTTTCACAATTTATTTCCAGTCCAATTCGTCTCCAAATTTCAATGGCCCGACATAATAATTTCTAAAATCATATATCTAAATTTTCCATGGTCATTTGACAAGTACTATACAATTAATCAGTCCGTCACTCGAAAAATTTTCGATACGGACATTTTCTCCCAAATTTCCAGAAAATTTATAAAAAAATCATTACCAACTGCAAATCACTCCTAAAACATTCCGATTCACATTTTCAAACACAATTATCTCAGAATTCACAAAATCAATCATATCATAGTCACGAACAAATGCCGAAAAAAGTCATGACTGCATGTATCTATATATGCACGTGTAAAATGTCAGCCAACTGAATGAACAAATAAAAAATATGCAATCAATTTCCTAGGTTATCCCAATTTACCAAAATAACCTTCCCATCAGTGAGGGATATTACAATTCTCCCCTCCTAACAAAAATTTCGTCCTCGAAATTTCTCATACGATATATCAGAAAGGCAGGGGAATTGTTTCGATCACTTATATACGGTTTCTCACTTAATTCACTACAGGACTAATTTCTGCCAATTAACTGAAATCAATACGTTCCATCACCCCTTTACCTTCGTCAAACTTCACGTTGACTTAACTGTTTCCTCACGATTACTCGCAATTCTTCCCTTTCGGTATCAATAATACATATATCAGATCATAGCAATATTTCCCTGATTACACCTTCATCTCCATCCATGTACATTTTGGCCAAGGTGATACACTTTGAAGCATTTCATTTATCGCTTATCAGGTTACATCTCTTCAGTATCAAACCACAAATCTTATGAGATTTATAACCTCAATGTGAATCAACTCGACCCATTGTCATTAACTAGGATTACTTAATCCCTATTACAGATTCATTTCACTTATCAACATTATCTCACATCAATCATGGCCTTCGACTATTTTTAGGCCCTGCTCACTTTAATATAGGGGTGAATGACTCCTTTTTGACTGCAAGACCCCTTGTACAATATTCAAATGGTGACGCCAATATAACGATTGTTATGCTCACAATCAATCTGAACTATACAGCAATCTCATGTCCCAATAAATTCCAAAAGTATTAGTTTCCCATTTATCTACAACAGTCAAGTCTGTTGGGTAATCACACATATAATCTTTCGATTTCACATTCTAAACCTTCAATTACTCTTTGAATGTACTCTTACTAGAACATAAAGCTGCGATTGTTCCTTATGTTTTCTCTAACAGTTTCTTTAGTAGGTAAGACACATACTTCTTAATCCAGTCATAATAATCATTTCCTCTAAAATTGGATTCCTTTTTAATTCCTCAATGAGGTTCGCAATTTCTAAATCCTCAATTCGGGTTTTGCCATTTTTTTATGCACACCTGATTTTGAAATTTCAATAGCTAATAATAATAATAGTACTTTCTTTTTGCCCCTTTGCTAGCTCGACAGTTTGCACTCAGTATTACACTAGGTTTAATAACCTCATCGCCCACATAGTGATCTTTTGCCATTGACTTTTCTATTCAATACATTAAATTGCAGCACTAACTAAATTTTGAAATACTCAATCGCATAACCCTTTTCAATTTTTTCAAATTCACTAATATCTCAATCATTATCGATTGCATATTCATGGATACATCCAAAAATGTTTCTGTACAAATAGTGTCTCCCAACTTTCAAAATAATACCTAGTACAACAAATTTCAAATCGTCAATCACAATGCAGCCCATGAGATTATACTTGTCCCTATGTACAGAAAACCATTTTACACTATTTCAACAGATTGCATCATAACCTTTACTGAGACCCTTCGGTAAGTATTGCACAATCTCTAACTTAAAGTAATACGATCAATACTCGAGTTGAAAATTTCTCAAAATGTCTCTTTTTACATTTATCAGTCATACAATTCACACGTTTTTCCTCAAACATTTTGTCAAATCGCTAAGACCAGAAAACCTTTAACAACCTATGGACATATCCAACATACAACTAGTTCTAAATAACTCCAAATCCCGTATATATATATGTATCCTTGCAAATTTCGCATTTTATCAACACCTCTATCGTCATTAAGTCTCCCAATGCCCATATTCGGATACTAATTCATCCACAATTTATTTAATCAAACTAAGATTCACTTTTATGAAACTTTCATGATATATAAGATTTCCTCATCCATGCAAAATATTCATCTCCACTTTTCAAATACATTCCATATATCATTAATGATCATAGTCAGTATCCAATCTAAACACAATTGAAACATTTTACTCTTCAATAATATAATACTATAAGGGGCATTGTTATCTCTAACATTTACAACCCAAAACTCCTTATACCCATGATAGATTCTCATAACTCTTTAAGTGTCTGATTTCTCCAATAAGGAAAAATTCACTTATGATATTCTCAGTTTCTTAAAAACATGCTCTAACATATGTTCCTTTTGACTAATTTCTCCACACTCTTTAAGTTATTGCTATCATTACAAACTGGGTTGATAACACATTCATCAATAGTCACTTATCCTATATGAACATATTTGCACAAATATTCAGGAACCGATATTCTTCTTATTTTAGCAATTAATGTCTCCTTAATGTTCAAAGATCCACGTACACAATCAGATTATTTACATCAACATAACGCATACCTTTTCAGTAACATTTTCTATCTCTTACACTAGAGTCTCCGCTAGAATTAGGACTCCCAATAATGACTTTTAATTCATTTCAGATTAGTCTCAGATTTGTTCTTTCATTGCTAATTCTTTTAATTGAATCATCTGATCGACTTAATCCAATTCAGGGAAATTCTCCTTTGAAAGAAGATTTCTTACTACTTGCATCGATACCGTTCATGGAATTCCTAAACATCAACAGTCGTCTCATTTCTTATCAATTACTCTCAATGCCTTAGGACATCAATTTTAACTATTCATAATATCCCATGAAGATCAATTATGCTATGACTCATATAATCAGAACATCCTTTTTAATAAGATTCAGTGAAGTATATACCATCAAAATCATTACATCTTATCGAGAAACAGATGTAGGGCGACTCACCAATTAATCATTTACGCTAAGGATACCTTGATCTCATTTGATTTCTGACAACACTTCCCTTTTCGCACCTATCCTCGATCCTGAGGATTAAGCCATGATCATGTCCTTAACATATAAAAATCTCAATTCATTCCCAATTGATCACTATAAGCACTTTCATTTCTTATTCTAACTCAAATTGAACTTTAAATTATAAGAACTATGACTAGCAATTATCCACTAACTCACTAGCCATGGTGCTCCCATTATCAGATATGTGTTCACATAGGCAAATCGACTGAACCTTGACATCTTTTTCATCTACCACTATCATTGTCTTACATTTCAATTTCTCACTCTTTTATCATACCCATGTATGTTCACACCCTAATCAATATCATAGACGTACAATCATTCTTAATTTTCCACTATCATATTCTGACTCTAAGTCATAAACTCATATTACATAACTCTCATTACGGTAGTCAAACCCAATTGTAACTCCTCTAGATCATAGAACGTTTTATTTTCATCCACTTTGTTATGCACTTTCAATCTTGCCATTTTTAACATATCTCTATTTTCCTCTATCAATCCACAATTATAACTTCATATCTATCTCACATTCAAGGATGTACCCCAATATAACCCTGATGTTGTATTTCATAGTATATCCACCAATATCAATACACTAATTCTCCATTTGTCAAATCGAATCGTACACTTTTTCTTATTCCAAGATATCCACAACTTCCATTTATCACTTTCCAACCTATCATCATTTTCCTCACTAATACTAACGACCTACACAATTGATACGTGCTCATGCATGTGACTCATATGCTAGACTGGGGATCAGTTGTCACTGTTTGCCGTGACATGACTTAAATGCATGCAACTTGACCCGTTTTTCAACAATAGCCCATGTAAGATAGTACTTCTGGGCTCTGATACCACAAATGTAGCATCTCACTCCCGCAAGACCCAAACTCGACATCAAGGGTGATATCTGAGTCTATGCCTCACGAGGGTGGTATGCTAGAGCAGTCAAAATAGTTCAAAAACTCAGTAAGACATTTTTCTTTTTAAAACAATCACATGCGCGAAAATCAGTAAACAATTTCGGGCCCGCTTTAATACGAAAACATTTCGATCATAACATAATTTTAGTTATAAAAAGGCACTCAATAGCATTTAACCATTTCATGTACAGAATTCTATATCCAAATTGGCCCCAATGATATTCTTGAATGCTTTCAGTAATCACATTACAATACAACATTAATCAATTGGGGCCCTTTAAAATAAAATGCATAAATCTGCAGAATTTGCAGAAATACGAATATACATATGAATTAGAATGACACTAATGTAGACGTGAACTGATCCCGACCTCGAACTCTGACTTACATGCAGTAGGCATACTCCCGTGTGTCTAACAGGGTACTCTTCAATTCCTGAAAATATTTGCAATGTTAGGTGAGTTTGCGAACTCAGTGAGAAACCATCATCGATGGTTCACCCAACTCATACATTTCGCAAGCAATTTGCCGAGTATATCACAATTTTATAATATCACACATAACCACACATAGAATTCTCACATGCATTACCAATTCATAATTACAAGGCGTTTTGCCTTTCACACAGTCCACATTTAAACATTTGTATATGCAATGCACATGTGACACTTCCCATTTTATTTCGGTGTTATGACCGTGCGTCTGAAACTGTCCCAATGACGGGCACATTACGGTGAGCCTGTGGCTCTGAATATGTTGGGCGTGATATGCCCTAATACGGTGAGCCTGAGGCTCTGAAATACGTTGGGCTTAAGCCCTAAAGCGTTGAACTTTAAGCTTTGAAATACGTTGGCTGCTCCGGTCACAATTGTCTTTATCTGATCATGCTTTTATGCATGAATGCATATGTTCAATTCGGAATCAATTGCTTCACAATATATATTAACACATGCCTCAATCACATTCAAACCAAGTAGTATCATTTATACACGTAACACTTCAATAACAAGTTACCGATACTTCGGACACCTATGGTCCGAAACCAATCACAATCAAACACATAAACCCTCCATTTACTCCGCATGGCATAAGCACATAATTTAAACACACAAAGATTGAGGAACCAACTAGGTTACTCACCTGTAATTTCCGAGCTACTGCCTGGAAGTCCCAGCAATATCCGTGGAATGTCGTTCTAACGGTGCCTCTATAACAGTCAAATAATCATTCATTACTAAATGCATAATCAGAATAATTCAATGATGCACATGTCGCAATTAACAGATGTACGATGCATGTTCATGACATTTCCGACGCTAAATCTCAAATTCCACTTTCTTTCGTCTCGAAATTCACTTTTCACTCAATTGATCCATAATGACTCATTTCAATTCATTAACATGACATGGAACTCCACAAGTTTCATTTCCAAAATTTAGTTCACTTTATCATATCAGACACACTAAAATATTCCCAAGAAAACCTCCAAAAGTATCGATTTTATTTTAGAAATGTAACACCCAAATACCCCCTAGGAGGATACATGGATGTCACCCAAGACAGAACAAACAAAATCAAACATTACACGTATGCATTGTTTTAAAATCTAAGTTTAACACACATATAATACATCTCAGACTTTCCAGAAACAAATCCAAAGAATATGTACAGGCCCAAATAAACCAAACAAATACATATTCGAGTGACACAAAAACTCTGACTCCTTTGGCCACTGCGGTTGACTTGTCCCAGTCCTTAATCTCTTTGCTCTGTACCTACACGGGGCAAATCGACCGTGCTAAGCTTATAGCTTAGTGAGTAATCATTTATCTAATTTAACCAATTTCTTTTCACAATAACGATATCAGCATGCATTCATAGATTAATAATCAGGCAAAATGCACTTCAGAACAGATCGCCTTTTAATGTTGGGTCTGTGTTTTGCGTTGGGCCGTGTTTCATGTACCTCGGTACCTCGAGTTTGCACGCGATCCAACCTCAAGGTTGCACGCGACCACAACCCAACAAATCAGAAGTCCATAAAACAGAAGTGGGTAACGGGACTTTTTAGAAGACCAAAATCTCGACACCGAAATGTCCATATCAGAAACCAAAGGCTCGACACCGAAGTGTCCATATCAAAAGACATCGAAGTGTCACGAAGATCAAGTCTCGACAATCAAGTGTCCATATCGAAGCCAAAGGCTCGACATCGAAGTGTCACGAAGCCTTCTGCACCTTCTAGGCATGCCTATTTACCCATAACTTCGGATGTAACAAATCGATTCGGACATTTCACGTGCAATAACATTAGCACTTCAATAACATAATCATACAACAATTACCTCGGACGCTCATTGTCCGAATAAAGACACAATCAAGACAAAGACACATGAGCACTCGGACATTCATTGTCCTAATGTAACACAATTGAAGATGAACAACTCAAAGTGAGACCGTCCGGGTCTCTTATATCGATTTACCCATAGATTTATCGGCTTATCAAATTCTGACATCGACTTACAAACTTTATCGTCGAAATTACTTACATTATCGACATTATTGATGACATCGACATTACCGATATGATGACCGTTACATCAAATTTCGACATCGATCGTCTTTATGACTTCCAATTTTTGTCGGCATGACGTATATACTGAAATTTCTATCTTACTTATCGATCGAAATCTGGGATTACTAACCTTAAATCGCCTATACTATTTATTGCCTCAAGTCCCTAAGAATATCGGCGATGGTCGTTCCTCTATAATAGGGAACATGATACAAATTATTATTGTGCATAATTATCAGATGATCATGATGCATGTTCATGCAAATTTTCGGATTCTTTATCGCTCACAATACGACATTATTCACAAATACGTATTCTTATCGTTCACAAATACGCATGATATCGCTCACAAATACGGATCATCGATTGTAGCAATACTATTCACTAGTCACTATTTACTATTTACTATTTACTATTTACTATTTACTATTTACTATTCACTATTCACTATTCCTATTTACTATTTACTATTTACTATTTACTATTCACTATTCCTATTTACTATTTACTATTTACTATTTACTATTTACTATTCAAATTAATCGCTCACACATCGCTCATCGCCTCCTACCCACTTAAAAGCACTGTTCATTTCTCTTTTTTTCTTTCTTTCTTTTCCTCTCAATTTTTCTCAATTCTTTTAGCATCATCACTTAACAACTAACCTCTTACGCCAGTCTAACCTATCAGAATCATCAAAAACTTCAAACATGATAGATCGAAAAATTTCCTTCCCCTTTTTCTTAGCCTCCCATAAAACTATCTAACAGATCATATATACCTATATGTCTCAACCAACACTAGAAAAGATTCATGATCGAAAGGACTAACCTCGTTATTTGCTGCAGAAAAGCAGATCGATCGACAGACAGTGATGAAGAGCATCAGTCGTGAGCTTCGGTCTAACCCTTATATAAGTCGGCCACTTATAAAAATTGGCTTACTGTGGGATGAATAGTGAAAAGCACACTTATGATTGCGGAATCAACTAATTCCCAGAAGTTCCAGACAACTTCCAAAAATTCACCAAAAATTATGTCATAAAAGATGACTGCCAAATAAGTGTTCCAAAAATACTCCATACGTCACCAATAATTTCTAAAAATCATTGAAGTCTCCAAAAATTACTAAAAATTATCTTAATATTGTCCGAATCAATCCGAAATTTCATTTTACCAATGTACCCGGAAATACCATGAATGCATGCCAAAATATCAAAGAGACAGAACATAAATCGGACTAAATTTGCTTAATATGCTAACCCCTAATTTGGGGCGTTACAAGAAATCTCATAATTATACTCCAATTATCATGAAATAACCCTTAGGTTACAATAAAAACATATCCTCAACTTTCTTTCAATAATTGAGATCCTACAAATTTAAATTCAGACTTCATTCTTCACATCAGTTGTAGACCTCTTTCTCTAGTTTATAACGAATCAAGAATCACCTCAATTGGAGGTCTACACCATTAGTTATGCCCCAAAAACTAGAATAAACCAATTCAGAAAATGGTCCTCGCCGCGACCTCAGAGCTCTCGCCGTGGTGTCCTGGAGTAGCTCGCCGCGGCGTCCTGGAGTCGCTCGCCACGGCGAACAACTTCTTTGGGCTCGCCGTGGCGACCTCCTGCGTGCTCGCCGCCGGCGAGACCTCACACACGCCGCGGCGAGAACGTTAATTCTCGTCGTGTCGTGGCGCAGACGCGCCGCGACGTGCAAGTCGCTGGGTTGTCTTCTCCGATTAACTTTTTGCCATTTTTTTTTCTAAAACCAGTAATAACTCCTCTCAACTACCCCAATCTTTCATATTAAACACCATAAATGCATCAAACCACATTAAACCATTCTACTTACCAAATCAAGCTTTAAATCTTTGAATCCCCGAAAATCTTCTCCAAGCCCTAACACCTACGATAAGCTCTCCTCCTCACACAACTCATCAAGTCTCAAGGGTTTAGGGTTGGTCTTAGCACAAAGAAAACAAATAAGCAAGTGAGCCACAAGAAATCATGCATGGAGGAGGAAGCAAGAATCAATCGGTGGGAGAAAATCGCATGCCCTAGGGATGGAGGAGAAAGCTTTCTGCCAAGTTTAAAATCTAAGGCCTTTAAAGGTTAATCAATTATGCCTCCAACAATAGCAACATGCCACTTGTCATTTTTCCTCATAATTCATTTAAATCTCTTTCTCTTTTCACAATTTATTTCCAATCCAATTCGTCTCCAAATTTCAATGGCCCGACATAATAATTTCTAAAATTATATATCTAAATTTTCCATGGTCATTTGACAGTTATTCAAGTAATATACAATTAATCAGTCCGTTATTCGAAAAATTTTCGATCCGAACATTTTCTCCCAAATTTCTAGAAAATTTATAAAAAATCATTACCAACTGCAAATCACTCCTAAAACATTCCGATTCACATTTTCAAACACAATTATCTCAGAATTCACAAAATCAATCATATCATAGTCACGAACAAATGTCGGGAAAAAGTCATGAATGCATGTACCTATATATGCACGTGTAAAATGTCAGCCAACTGAATGAACAAATCAAAAATATGCAATCAATTTCCTAGGTCGTCCCAATTTACGAAAATAACCTTCCCATCGGTGATGGGATGTTACACTACGGGGTATTGAATATGGGAGATGAAACTATATCTAAAGTGGTTGGCATTGGGACAATTGTGTTGGAAACAGGTACGGGAACTAAACTTATTTTGAACAATGTTAAGCATGCACTTGATATTCGTTTGCACTTAATATCTGTTGACAATCTTGATGATGAGGGCTATGTGAGTACCAATGGTGGTGGTATGTGGAAGCTCACTAAAGGTTCCTTGGTGGTGGCTCGTGGTAGAAAACGCTCTGGCTTATACTGGACAACAGCTTCAGTATGTACTAACAGGGTAAATACAGTTGAGAATGACTCTTCAGTATTATGGCACAGGAGACTTAGCCACATTAGTGAGAAAGGATTGAATGTGTTGGCCAAGAAAAATCTCTTATCAAATTTGAAGGGTTCTAAACTGGAAAGGTGTGAGCACTGCTTGGCTGGAAAACAACACAGAGTTTCTTTTAGACTAATCCTCCTTCAAGAAAGACTGAGTTGCTTGAGTTGGTGAATTCAGATTTGTGTGGTCCTATGAAGACAAAGACTTTGAGAGGTGCATTGTATGTTGTTTATTTCATTGATGACTGTTCCAGAAAATTATGGGTCTATGTTTTGAAGACCAAAGACCAAGTGTTGGTAGTCTTTAAACAATTTCAGGCTTCTGTTGGGAGAGAGACTGGAAAGAAGCTGAAGTGCATTCGTACTGACAACGGTGGTGAATACTGCGGGCCATTTGATGAATACTGCAGACAGATAGGCATTAGACACCAAAAGACTCCTCCAAAGACTCCTCAGCTTAATGGCGTGGCAGAGAGGATGAACAGGACCTTGATGGAGAGAGTCATATACATGCTTTCTGAAGCTAAGTTGCCTTATTCATTTTGGGGTGAGGCTGTATTAACAGCTGCACATGTTATTAATTTATCTCCCACTATTGTTTTGTAGGGTGATGTTCCAAACAGGGTGTGGTATGGCAAGGATGTTTCTTATAACCACTTGAGAGTGTTTGGATGCAAAACTTTTATGCATGTGCCTAAAGATGAGAGGTCCAAGTTGGATGCCAAGACAAGGCAGTGCATTTTCATTGCTTATGGCCTTGATGAGTTTGGTTATAAATTGATGATCCTGTTGAGAAGAAACTTGTGAGAAGTCGTGATGTTATCTTCATGGAGGATCAAACCATCAAGATATTGACAAGGTAGAAGCGGGGCATTCTAGTTCGGTAGCCTGATTGATCCTGATCCTATTTCTCAGATTGGTGCTCATGATGATATCCAGAATCATGTTCCTGATCAGCATGTTAATGTTGAAAATGCTGATGCTGTTGTTGATGAGGTAGATGTTCATGTTCCTGAAGTTTTGGATGAGCCAACTATTCCACTTAGGAGGTCTACTAGACAGCATGTTCCTTCTTCTCGTTACTCACCTGAGGATTGGGTGTTACTCACTGATGGGGGAGAACCTGAATGTTATGAAGAAGCCATTGAAGATGAGCATAAGGATCATTGGATTGAAGCTATGCAAGATGAGATGAAATCTTTGCATGAAAATCATACCTATGAGTTGGTGAAGTTGCCTAAGGCCATGAGAGCTTTGAAAAACAAATGGGTGTTCAGAATCAAAACTGAAGAGCATAGTTTGAAGCCACAGTATAAAGCCAGATTGGTTGTTAAGAGATTTGGTCAAAGAAAAGGTATTGACTTTGATGACATTTCCAGATTGGTTGTTAAGAGATTTGATCAAAGAAAAGGTATTGACTTTGATGACATTTTTTCTCCTGTTGTAAAAATGTCTTCTATCCGAACAGTTCTTGGTTTTGTTGCTAGTCTTGATATGGAGATTGAGCATATGGATGTGAAGACAACCTTCCTTCATGGTGATTTGGAGGAGGAGATTTACATGGAACAACCTGAGGGATTCAAGGTGAAAGGTAAAGAAGACTTTGTGTGTAAACTGAAGAAGAGCTTGTATGGGTTGAAGCAGGCTCCTAGGTAGTGGTATAAGAAGTTTGAATCAGTTATAAGGGAGCAAGGTTATAAGAAGACTTCTGGAGATCACTGTGTGTTTGTTCGCAGATTTTCTGACGATGATTTTATCATATTGTTACTTTATGTTAATGATATGTTGATTGTGGGCAGGAATGCTTCTAGGATTGCTGAGTTGAAGAAGAAACTAAGTCTTTTGCCATGAAAGACTTGGGTCATGCCAAGCAAATTTTAGGCATGAGAATTACTCGTTGCAGGGATGCCAGAAAGCTGTACTTGTCGCAAGAGAGGTACATAAAGAAGATGAAGAGAAGGAAGAGATGAAGAAAGTTCCATATGCCTCAGCAGTTGGCAGTTTGATGTATGCTATGGTGTGTACCAGGTCAAACATTGCTCATGCAGTTGGTACAGCAAGTCGTTTTCTCTCTAATCCAGGTAAAGAGCATTGGAATGCGGTGAAGTGGATTATTAGGTACCTCAGAGGGGGAGCCATAGCATGGCAATCAAGGTTACAGAAGTGTGTTGCTTTGTCAACCACAAAAGCTGAGTTTATTGCAGCTACAAAGGCTTGCAAGGAGTTGTTGTGGATGAAAACTTTTCTTCTTGAGCTTGGTTTCAAGCAGGATCGGTATGTGTTATTTTGTGATAACCAGAGTGCCATTCATCTTGGAAAGAA
This sequence comes from Erythroxylum novogranatense, assembly GCA_029891385.1. Lineage (NCBI taxonomy): Eukaryota > Viridiplantae > Streptophyta > Magnoliopsida > Malpighiales > Erythroxylaceae > Erythroxylum > Erythroxylum novogranatense. The sequence goes on along the minus strand of CM057226.1, from coordinate 108,035,076 downwards.
TGCTAGTTTCCATGCAAGGTCGAAACACATTGATGTTAGGTATCATTGGATACGAGATGTGGTGAATTCCAAGTTGCTAGAGCTAGAGAAGGTTCATATAGATGATAATGGTGCTGACATGATGACTAAAGTATTGTCGAAGGAGAAGCTTGAGATTTGTTGCTTGATAGCCGGTATGGCTAGATCCTCCACTTAGTCGTGAGGGGGAGATTTGTTGGGTTTTGGGCCACTCCTAACTAGAGCCCAAAGCCTAACATATATAAAAGGGTTTTAAACCCTAAAGAAGGAGGAGTAGAGTTTCAGCCGTAAGAGAAGAGAGAGAGGGAGAGAGAGAGAAAGAAGCAAAAAAAGAATTTTTGTTTTTTTGGCTTTGCGCAGTAATCTTCTAACCTTCGATCGGATGGTGATTTCTTGTCGGATCGACCTGAAATTTTAACCAGAGGTTCCTCTCTCGTTGTTCTTCATTCTGGACGGTGGAGATTGGATTTGGAGGTCTCCAAGGTGCCCTGATCTTCAGTCAAAGTTGCTGAAATTTTAAGGGTGATATTGTTCTCAACTCTTTGATTTTTCATCTTGTTGATGATTATTGTAGTATTTTGAGTTGATTGGTGACTCTAGTTGTATCTAGAGATGAAAAACTCTATAACTTGATTGATTATAGTGGAGTTTTTCTTTACTAGACTAGGTCCTGTGGTTTTTCCTTTCTCACATTGAGTAAGGTTTTCCACGTAAAAAGTTACCTGTGTTATTTATTTCTTGCTGCTTAATTTCGTGTATTGGTGAGTTTGTTGGCTACTATTTTCTTTTGGATTGGCTGTGATTGTTCACACAGGGAAAGGTTTATTGATTCTGATTTGTTGCCGCTGCATGACCGACACCTCCTTTCCCAACACCAAAAGCTTTCAGGATATGGAGAAAGAGACCATTGTCACCAAAGAATCCTCTGTGGGTCACTAGCGAACATCTGGGCAAGGGAAACTACAGTGCGCTTGGTGCAAATGACTTCCTTTTTTGCTTTTCTTTTCATAATATATCAATCAGAATGGAGACAATTTCAGAACTATCCAAATTAGAGGTACGAAGTATCACAAATAACACTTGCTTTTCTACCCTGTTTAAGGAAGTTTTCGCCTTATGAACTAACACAGTTAACCGAACAACATGAGCCCATCCGGCTCATCAGCTTTCCTAGATTCAACAGAGGATCAACTAAAATTTCTCCATCTTTTCAGGTGGGAGGAATGAGCTACCATGATGATGTCGTTCAAAAGCCAAGCCGATGCCCAGTTGCCATTACTGAAACCGTAAAGAATATTCTTACAATATAAAATTTAAGCAGTTCCTGAAGTTCCATAAAGATGGGAACACTCTGCACAAATGTATTATTTTTGTTGGACCCCGAACTTTTGGTGAAAATTAGAAATATTAAAATGATTTTAAATGAGAAAGAAATTGGTGAGAAAATTTATGAATTTAAGAAAATTTATAAGAAAAGAATTGTTTAGTTTTGATGACTTCAATATTTGAGTCGATTTGTATGGGTTATGAAAGTTTAAGAGAATGGATTGATTTGAAATGGAAGTTGAAAATTGAGAAATAAAGAGAAAAGTGTAAAAATTTGAAGAATTAAGAAAAGTTTGACTTTTTGGGGTTAAAAGTTGACTTTTTGATTTAAGCATAATTTGAGAAAATGATCAACATGAAACTTGTAGTGTCTGTTAAAAGCTTTATGTCGCTATAAAGTATGCAATTTTTTGATATCGGGAGTGGAAGATATGATTTTCCGAAGATAAGGTTCTTTTGCTTTGTTTTTGAAAATGCTATTAAGTATAGATTTATGTGTTCTATACTTCGAGGCCACTCGTCATGAGGATTTAAGCTAAATTGGAGTAAATGACCTTAATGAAAGTTGTAGCTTGTCTTTCAATCTTTCTAACGCCATAAAATTTGCAATTTTTTGATATCGGGGAGTTATGATCGACTGAAATTTGGAAGTTGATTAGAAAAAGTTGATCAGGACAGTAACTTTGACTAGGTTTTTGACCCCTTTAGAGATGGAATTGATTTTTGAGTTCTTCATGGAAGTTGTAGAGGTTCCTTTTATCTTTCCATTGACACCAAATTTGTCAAATTTGGAGTTCGGGATCAAGAGTTATGATTTTTGAAAATTTTGGTTTTATCAATAGATTGAAGTTCTGTTCTTTTGTTTTTAATCCGACTTTTTCGCAATCTTTTACTTATAATTCCTTCGTCCGACATCCGATTGATTCAATTTTTGAAGCGTTAGATTTCTAAGACAATTAGCTAATATTTCATGAGAAATTATGATTTTTAGGAGATTAAATGAAAAGAGATTGATTGAACCAAAGTGAGAGGGTTGGTTAAAGGTTATGAGTTAGACAATTTTCTGAACATGGTTCAGTATTTTGAGAAATTCGGGAGCTGTAGAAATCCGATTGAGTTGATTCTTGAAGAAAAATAAAATTGAGACATGGGGTTACAAATCATGTGAAGGGATCGAATTCCAATTTAGTCCCTAAGATTTTCAATTTATGGATTGAAGTTGGGTTAATGATCAGTCTCGGATTAGTAAGAGCTGAACGCATATTTTGGCCATAACTCCTTCGTTTCTTAACCGATTTGAGCGTTTTTGGTGTCATTTTAAAGATGAGACATAGGGGAACATTTGTCTAGAAGAAAGTTGTGCCAAATTATGTCATTTTCCTGATCAAATTCTGGACGCAAAATGTCAGTTTTTAAAGGCTAAATGAAGGACATAATAGTCATTTTGCTCATTAAATGAAGAAGCATGTGCTGCTATCGTTTTAAGAAGCAGCAAAGTCACGATACTTAACAAAATAAAAAGAAAAGAAACAAAGAGAGAAAGAGAGAAAGAGAGAAGAGAGATGGTCGGCGATGGAGGAGAAGAAGAAGGAAAGTGAAAGTTTCAGTTTTTTCATGGATTTCTTAGGGGTTTCGATCTTGCTTCAAGAGGAAAGGAGGGAAGAGCATGGAAGTTTCCTTTGGAGCCTATAAATACCGAAAATGGAGGAGAAAAAGGTAAGAGAGAGAAGTTTTTTATTTTGAAGCTTTTGATGAATTTTTGGTTTAGATAGGTTAAGGATGTTATGGGATTATGTTTTCTAAGGTGAATTGAAGAGATTATGCTATGATTATGCTTAATTTTGGATGATTAGGATTATGCCTAATTTTGTGATTTGGAGATTTTCGAAATTATTGCTATAGAGAGCTTGGAACTATGATACTTATAGATTTCCTACAGTCAATTTTGAGGATTATGTTAATTATGATGTTAATTTTGGATGATTATGGCTTAGGTAATTTTAGAATTGAGGAAAGAAGAAAGACTTGGAGACTTGCTGCTTTGGACAAGTTCCTAGCAAGGATTCGAGGTGGGTAATATATTTATATTTCGAATTATAAGCTTTGTGTGTATTCTTGAGGAATTAAGAAAGTGCATGGATTTTTAATTATTGTTTTCGAAAAATATTGTTTTGACTATTTTGATGAAATTAAATGATTGTTTGGTTGTTTTTGAAAGATCTAGAAGAAACAAATGTTTTGGAAGTTTATTGTTTATATTTTCGGAAAATCAAGAAAGAAAGTATTTTCGAATTGTTATTGTTTCCGTATGATTTTGATAAATTGATAGAATTTCTGAAATTAATAAATGAATTGTTAACTTTTGACAAATGTTGCATTTTTTATAGTTGATAATTGAGACATTTTGGGTTTGAATGATGAAAGTTAATGCTTTAAAATTTTATAAAACTATTGGTTATGAAAGTGTTTGAATAACTATGATTTCAAAGCTTTCAAATTGTTATAAAAATATCGCTTATGTAAAGGTTTGAAAAAAAGTATGATTTCAAGATTTTTGAAAGTATTTATAAAATATAGTGTATGTAAAGGTTTGAAAGATTATGATTTCGAATACATTTGGAAGATTTTGATTCTAAAATGCTTTTGAAATTGTTTAGAAAATATGGTTTATGAAAATATTTGAAAATTTATGATTTCCAAATACTTTTGAAATTAATTATAAATTGTTGTTTATGAAAATGTTTGAAGAATTTATTATTTCGAATACTTTTGAATGAAAGTGTTTGAAAAATTAAGATTTCCGAATGCTTTAGAATTATTTATAAAATAGTGTTGGTGTAAATGTTTGACAATTTTAATTTTTGTATGATTAAAGTCCTTGTTTATGGAATACTCTGAGAAATTTGTTATATGTTCAATGATTTGAGAAACTGAAAGTTCTAAGTTCGAATGTTTTTTTTGTTATATAGAATAGTTACAAGTTTTAAAATGTTTGATAACTGAAGAAAATTTCTGAACTTACGAAAAATGATACAAAGGTTCAATTTCTTGTTTTCAACTGATTTGTGAAATTGATTGAAAAAGTTGGAAAGTATTGAATTGTAATTGTTTCCGAATGTTTTGGAAAATGTTGCGAGTTTTAAAATGCAAAAATATTCTAAAATTCGATGATTTTGTAATGATTTAAGAAATTGTTTAAATTGTTCGATTTTTATTTTCGATAAATTTGAGAAATTATGAAAATGGTTTGGATGATTTGAATAAAATGTTTTAATTGTTTACATTCTTCGATTTTGAATGATTTGATTAATTGATGAAGTTTCGAATGAATTAATAATTATGAAAATTGTTTGAATTGATAAATTAGAAAAAAAATTGTTTGATTTATGATTCTAAGAAATTACTATGATGCTTGCATTCTTTGTGTTTAAATGTGTGAGATTCTAACATGAGAATGACATTTTGTTTAAATGTCTTGGAAATTGTGCATTCTTGAATGATTGGGAATGTGTTATATAATTGCTACGTGAAATTATGTGTAGTTGTGGATGTCAGTGTGTCTAGTTAGATATGATTTGAAAATCAAGATTTCGAAATGTGCCTTCGGGCAATCCGAATTTTCATTTTCGATTGTGTGTATTATGTGGGTTTGGTTAGGTCCCCTCCGTATGAGTCAGTGCACTGGCCTCCCTTTAATAGGCTTCTCCCGCCTGCCCGCTGGTGGCATAGGAGCTCCGATTACGGACTCCTCTCATTCACTGCCGTATATAAATTATCATGCGGAATGTGCAAGACGCTCGCTTGGACCAACCCAAACCATTTTGTTGTGTTATGTGATTTTTGTTTTGTTATGGTGTGATGCATTTAGGTTTTCGATTTATTTATACATTATGTGAAAAGTTTTGAAATTACGAGGAATGAGGATTTGAGATTTTCAACCGTGAAGGTTTTGGAAACGGTGTATGAAAGATTTGAATGATTTGAAAAGTTTGAAAATGAGTTTTTGAATAAATTTCCGAACGTAAAATGGTTAAAGAGCAAACTGTTTGAAAATTGATTTTCTGCTTATGTTTCAATTTGTAAATATGTTATCCACGAGCTATTTCAGCTCACTCCTTTCTCATCCTCATCTCCAGGTTTTCAAGCAGGAGATCAGATGGAAGTCGATCAAGATATTAGTTCGATCTTTGCTTGTCTTTGGTATTATGTGTAAACTTTGATTTTAGTATTGGCTTTGTGTATGGCTTGGAAAGCCACATAAAACTTTGTAGTGTATTCCTTTCGGAATGTAATTAAACGTTGAAAGGGAGTATGGATTTGAGTTTGTAAATGATTATGGAATTGGTTTATGTAAATAAATGATGGTTAGTTTATATGAATGTGAAAGTGAATTATGATTTGTTTATAAATTACATATTGATTTTGGATGATGATTGGTAAGATGAAGTATGATTGTGACTTGATTATGAGGATTATAGAAGTGCTTGAGTTATGATTGTTGAGGTTGTTTATGCTGGGTTACGAGAATGTTTGATTGTGTTTTGGATACCGGACGGAGGGTCCGATGATTTTGGTTATTGTGTGAGAATTATAGAAGTGCGTTTTATCCTTTGCAGATTTTTGGGCTGTTCTAAATACAGCCGTTATGTTGCCCGATTTTCGGTAAAATCGGTGTTACGACAAAGGTAGAAAAGTAATTAGAATAAGTGTTTAGCTAAAAAAATAGAATTTTGAGTTATTGCATGATTAAGAAGAATTAAGTGAATTGAGATTTGAATAAGGATGAGTTTCCAAAAAGGAAATTGTATGGATTGGTTGAATGAGTTTTGAATAAAGAGAAAAAAAAAGAAGAAATGTATGAAAAAAAATTTATCGGATTAGCTTGATTTTATACCGATTTCGGAATGAGTTTAGTCTTAGGGTTCCAGCGCGACGCTTTGTGAACTTTTTCGTTACCCGGATGTCGGCTATGTGTCTTTGTCCTCATGCGATTTGAATTCGATTTTGTTTCGCATTTTGAAATCGGACATTAATTTCGGTTCTAATCTATTCACCTCTTTGTGCTTTGTGAACTTTTTCGTTACCCGGATGTCGACTATGTGTCTTTGTCCTCACGCGATTTGAATTCGATTTTGTTCCGCATTTTCAAATCGAACATTAATTTCGGTTCTAATCGATTGACCTCTTTGTTATTTGATTTCCTTTCGATTCGTTTGTTTCGATGCTTTCGCCTTTCTCCACCTTTTGATTCGTATGTGTTTGGTACTTTGTGTTTGTCCGCCTTCGATTCGCTTTCGTTTCGCCTTCGTTCTTTTATTCGATTCGCATTTTGTTATTCGTAACGATTTGTAATCCGCCACTTTGTGTTTTCGTTTTGTTCTCTGTTACTCTCGTTCCGTCTTCCGGTTGGGATTCGGTTTCCGGATCTGGTCCCAACAATTCTTGTAGTAGAAACTCAATGAAGATGATGATCACAAAACCACAAGTTTAGTTTCTAACATTATAAAATTATTCTACTCTTTAAGAAATCCTTAAACAAGTATTAATTAATCCAAGAAAGATCTTCAAAGTATTATCCTGTGATATTTGTCATGTTCAATAAGTATTGCTAACAAGTTGATCACAATAATATAAAATAACAAAGGGCCAAAGGGTCTATTTGATAATTTACAAATTGCTTTAACTATTAGCTGATTTTATTAGAAGTTAGCTAACATTGGATTAATATAACCGATTTGACTAATGAGTAATATTAGTTGTTTATTTAAGGATATTAAACAAAATTAAATGTTTAGTATTAACCATTTATGTGTAAAATGACTTATAAGAGTATGACTTTAAAAAAATTAATGAGGACATAATTTTTCCTATTAGATAGGAATTCATGCATGGTTCCTTGCATGTGCTTATTGTTATATACTCATTGTCTATTATTTGGTATCAACTTTTGTGGTTGTATTAATATTTTACATAAAAATTAACTTTAATGCATGTATAATAATAACTTGGAACTAATAATCTTATTAATTTTACGCAGAAACATCTTGTTTGAAATAATATTGGAATTCAATTCATAGTATAGTGACGTTGGGATACGAAAAAGAAAAAGATCAACTTGTTTGCTTAAATGTTGCTAATCGACAATAATTGATTGAATTTTTAAGATTAGTAAATAATTTAACTAACGTCATTTGATTTATTTTAGTATACCTTTAAAACAAGCAATTGAAATCACTTTAAAAGTTAGTTTTTCTTTCATCATGAATGCATTCATGCAAAACAATTACATTATTAAACTAGAAACGGAAATTATTGGTTAAATCTCAATTTTATGTTTATGATTCAATTTACTTAAGAAAATCAATCAAAATTAAACAAATCAAAACTTATTTGTCTATGTTCAAAATAAAAATAATCATTTAAATTAATGTTAGAAACTAAATTGAAAAATATAATTGCTAATGAGTATAAAACTTATTTTTAATTATATGAAAATGTAATCTCTTAGTAAAATTATCCTTATCTTATAACTAAAACTAAAATTTTTAAAATTTTATCTATTAAAATTAGCATTAAAATAATTTTTAGATATAATAACTATTTGTAAAAACATTTTTATGTTTAAAAATTTTAATTATAAAATATATTTTAATTTAATAATTTAATTCTTATTAATTGCAAAATTTTGGTTAGTATAAAATAATTTGGTAGCGGATTTTGTATTGTACAATACCAAATCTAATGATACTTTTTTTGAAAATCCAAATCCAATAATACTTATTTTATTTAATTAAAATAAATAATTTTAAAAATGATAGTACAAAATTTTATTAAAGAAAATTTCAAATTGATTTAATTTTTCATAAAGAAGATTGTGCGCTTATTATTTACACCTCATACAGCTAAACAAAGAATAACAAACTTAACCAATGAATAAAATGCTGATCTGATAAAGAAAACTCCGTATTTCATGGCATAGGATTGGGAATACCAATGACTCACCTATAAGATGTGTCATTGGTTACGCATGCTCTTTGGTTTTGGTTATGCTTTCCGAACAGGGGTCATTCGGAGACTCTTCCTGCGCATTTAATGCCCGAGTTGAACTATGTTGTGCTGCGTTAATTTTCAAGTTGAACTGCGTCTCTCTACCCTGGATTTGTTCCCTGGATTTGTGAATTGTGTCTGTCCCTGGATTTGTGATTGGTGACTTCACAAATCCAGGTTTTTTATTTTCATTTTTCTTTAAGCTTTTTAAGGTTTAGGATTCAGGGGGAAGAACTTTCTTTTAGTGACATGCTCATACGGGTCTTATGCAGGTTATAAGGTTTAGGCAACAAGCAGTGTTGGTTCCGTATCAAAGAGACCATTGTGGTGGCTTTGAATGATCAAGTGGGTGGATTGGCTTTGTTAATGATTTTTGGTAAGTTACTCTGACTAGTTTTGTGGAGAAAGGAGTGTATAAACCATTGAGTCTCACTTCTCTTCTTATTAATGCTTTGATGTCTAATTCAAAGCTCTCGATATTATTCAATAAAGCCACACCTGCAAGCTTAATTGCGATCCGCAGCCAAGGAATTGCCAAGGAAATCTCTAAAACCCTCATCAAATCAGGCCTCAAACCATTCCTAAACGCACCACCCTTGCTCTCTCATCTCAATTCAGACATCATCAATTTTGTCCTTTCTGACCCAGATGTGCCCCCTTACTTGTGTATGTGTTTCATTAACTTTCTTCAAAGAGAGCAACCTCTTGTTTCTTCTAAACCTGACTTGGAATCGTATATAATCCTCATATTAAGATTGTATAAGGCTAGAAAATTTGCAGAAATGGAGAATGTTTTAACTTTTACTGTTACGGAAGATAATCTTCAATGCCCGATATCAGATTTGGTTTCTTTGGTTGAGAGTAGATTTGATGAGCCTAACTTTGTGAAGAGGTTGTGTGACATGTTGTTTAGAGTTTGTGCTGATGTTAATATGTTTGAATACGGTTTGGAGGTCTTCAATTATATGGCAAGCAACGGCTTAAAGATTGATGCGAGGTCTTGTAGTGTTTCTTTACTTGCTTTGAAAAGATGTGGTAAAATGGAAGCATGTTTGAATCTATTTGAAAAGATGCTCGAGTCTGACGTAGAAATTACAGTATATTCTTTGACGATTGTGATTGATGCGTTATGCAAGAGTGGAAAGGTTCAAAGGGCTAAAGATTTGTTGATCGAAATGAGTGCTAAAGGGGTTAAACCTACTACTGTCGCTTATAACACACTTCTAAATGCTTATACAAAGATAATGGATTTTGGGGGTGTTAATCAGATGTTGAAGTTGATGGAGATGGAGGAAACCGTTTACGATGCTGCTACATATGCAATCCTTATTGGTTGGTATGGAAGTAATGGGAAATTTGCTCAAGCTGATAATTTGTTTGAAGAAATGCACGAAAGGAAAGTAGAACCAGATGTTCATGTTTATACTTCAATTATTTGCTGGAATTGCAAGGCTGGGAAAGTCGAAGCTGCTGAAATATTATTGAACGAAATGCAAAGTAAAGGGTTTGATGTTGATCATGTAGTATTTAATACTCTTTTTGATGGATATTGCAGAAGAGGTTTCATAGACAAGGCTTTAAAGGTGCTGGCTGTGATGGAAAAAAAGGGATTCATTGGGGATGTCTTCGCTTGTAATATCATTGCATGTGGTTTGTCTAAACTAAAACGACAAGATGAAGCAAAAAGATTGTTATTTTCAATGTCGGAAAAAGGCTTGATGCTTAATGTTGTGAACTATAATACCTTGATTAACATGTATTGCAAAGAGGGGGATTTTGTTGAAGCAAAGAGGCTCTTTCGGGATATGGAGCAAAAAGAAGAAAGGCCTGATGTTATTACGTATAGTACCTTGATCAACATGTATTGCAAGGAGGGGAATTTTGTTGAAGCAAAGAGGCTCTTTCGGGATATGGAGCAAAAGGGAGAAAGGCCTGATGTTGTCACGTATACTATCTTGATCAACATGTATTGCAAGGAGGGGAATTTTGTTGAAGCAAAGAAGGTCTTTCGGTATATGGAGCGAAAGGGAGAAAGGCCTAATGTTGTCACGTATAATACCTTGATCAACATGTATTGCAAGGAGGGGAATTTTGTTGAAGCAAACAGGCTCTTTCGGGACATGGAGCAGAAGGGAGAAAGGCCTAATGTTGTCACGTATAGTACCTTGATCAACATGTATTGCAAGGAGGGGAATTTTGTTGAAGCAAAGAGGCTCTTTCGCGATATGGAGCAAATGGAAGAAAGGCCTAATGTTGTCACGAATAGTACCTTGATCAACATGTATTGCAAGGAGGGGAATTTTGTTGAAGCAAACAGGGTCTTTCGGGATATGGAGCAAAAGGGAGAAAGGCTTGATGTTGTCACGTATAGTACCTTGATCAACATGTATTGCAAGGAGGGGAATTTTGTTGAAGCAAAAAGGCTCTTTCAAGATATGGAGCAAAAGGGAAAAAAGCCCAATGTTGTCACGTATAGTACCTTGATCAACATTTATTGCAGGGAGGGGAATTTTGTTGAAGCAAAGAGTCTCTTTCAAGATATGGAGCAAAAGGGAGAAAGGCCCAATGTTATCACGTACAATGTTTTAATTGATGGATATAGCAAGAAAGGGAAAATGAAGGAAGCTTATGAGCTAAGAGAAAAGATGGAAGCTCAAGGACTGATGCCTGACATATATACTTACACATCACTTGTCCATCGTGAGTGTAAATTCGGTATGGTAGACAAGGCCCTGAAAATGTTCAATGAAATGCGTGAGAAGGATCTAATCATGCATGTGTTCACTTACAGAGCAATGATATTGGGATTGTTCAAGGAAGGAAGATCATCAGAAGCTTTTAATTTGTATGAGGAAATGATTGGGGCCGGCTTCACACCTGATGAAAAAGTATATACTGCAGTTGCGGGCAGTATTCACAAAGTTTAACTGTAGATCTAAAGCGTTTGGAAGGATGCCACCATTCTACGCTTCTGTAGGTACGGTTTTATTTGGTCAAGGAGACTTTTGAAGCATTAAGAAGTGTTTTTTGGTACTTATTTTCCTTTATTATATTGTTGGTATTGTTGTGGCCCTGTGGATAAATGAAATTCAATGAATTCGTAGGACAGTATTGCTTGGTTTCTTAATACTTTGTCTCCACTTCCCAGATATAGCATGTTCTTGATATTCAATTCTCTTGCTGGGATTATCTTTACTATGCAATTTAATGACAGTGTCAAACTTGTTGAACCTATTACACGAAAGAACAACTGGAACACATCAACAGGTTTGAGTGATCCAACTGTTTCCCCTTGAAGATATTTGAGATATGAAGTCAGCCCTGCTGAGCCGATACCATTGAAGATGATGTGGCCGGTGTCCTCATTGCAAATCTTCGTGTTGACTGGTTTATAGAAAACAATGCTCCTGCAATGAGCTTGGTGAGTGTCTTCCTCCATTTTTTCATGGTTGAAATATGAGTCTCGCAATGTATGCCAACAAGAACAATAAAATGAGAAACCGAAAGATGAAAGATTATGTGGTTTGATACAGAAATTAAAAAGGTGTGCATTGGCTTACTTAGGTACTTATCATTCCTGCTGTTTTTATGAATGCGTTTATATCAATTCGTGATATTTTCTTACCGGAACAATTCTAACCGATTATGAGTCCTTTAAGAACAATGGAAGAGAATTAATACAGAATACTTGATGTAGCAAGGTGGTAATTATCCATAAAGTTCTATTGTATGGCCTTTAGGGAAGACAAGTTGCTGGGGTTAACCTCTTGAAATCAGAATGATCTTATTATGAAGTATGAGAATTCAGATCACATTAATCATAATGATTTATATTTGTATTTTTGGAATAAATTGAGCATCCCTTCTTATGTCACATAGTGGACTTCTGTTTCTTCCATTTTGACATTCCCTTTCAATGAACTTACTGCTGGTAGTGGAACTAGAAACTTTCAGGATATGGAGAAAGAGAACATTGTGACTAAAGAATCCTCTGTGGGTCACCAGCGAACATCTGGGCAAGGGAAACTGTAGAGCGCTTGGTGCAAATGACTTCCTTTTTTGTTTTTCTTTTCATGATATATCAATTAGAGTGGAGATAGTTTCAGAACTTATCCAAATTAGAGTTACGAAGTATCACAGATAACACTTGCTTTTCTTCCCTGTTTAAGGAAGTTTTCGCCTTCTGAACTAACACAGTTAACTGATGAGCATGAGCCCGTCTGGCTGATCAGTTTTCCTTGATTCAGCAGAGGATGAACTAAAGTTTCCATGTCTTTCCAGTTGGGAGGAATGAGCTACCATACGGAAGATTCTTGCAATGTAAAATTTAAGCAGTTCCTTGAAGTTCCATCAAGATGGGAACACTCTCCACTTCAATGTATCATTCTTGTAGTTGAAACTCAACGAACATGATGATTAAAAAAAACCACAAGTTTAGTTTCTAACATTATAAAATTATTCTACTCTTTAAGAAATCCTTAAACAAGTATTAATTAATCCAGGAAAGATCTTCAAAGTATTATCCTGTGATATTTGTCTTGTTCAATAAGTACTGCTAAGAAGTTGATCACAACAATCTAAAATAACAAAGGGCCAAAGGGCCTATTTGATAATATGCAAATTGCATTAATTATTAGTTAATTCTATCATAGGTTAGTTAATGATGGATTAATATAGTTGATTTGACTGGCTAATAGTATTAGTTATTTATTTAAGGATGTTTGATAAAATTAAATGTTTAGTATTAATTATTTATGTGTAAAATGACTTATGAAAGTATGACTTAAAACAAAAGATTAATAAGGACCTGAGTTCTCTTATTACATAGGAATTCATGCATAGTTTTTAGTGTACTCTTTGTCTATTATTTGGTATCAACTTATGTGGATTTAATTGATTATGTTAATATTTTACACAAAATTAACTTTAATGCATGTATAATAATAACTTGGAACTAATAATTTTTAATTTTACGTGGAAACATCAGTACATTGTTGAGAATAATATAGGAATTCAAGTCATAATATAGTGATGTTGGGATACGAAAAAAAGGTTTACACAAGGAATGTAACGTCAACTTGTTTGCTTAAATGTTACTAAGCGACAACAATTGATTGAATTTTTAAGATTAGTAAATAATTTAATGAACGTCATTTGATTTTTTAGTATACCTTTAAAACAAGCAATTGAAATCATTTTAAAGATTTGCTTTTCTTTCATCATGAATGCATTTATGCAAAACAATTACATTATTAAACTAGAATTATAAATTATTAGTTAAATCCTAATTTTATGTTTACGTTTCAATTTACTAAAAGATTAGTCAAAATTAAATAAATTAAAACTTATTTGTTTATGTTCAAAATAAAAATTATTTAAATTAATGTTAGAAACTAAACTGAAAATGTAGTAGTTAATGAGCATAAAACTTATTTTTAATTATATGAAAATGTAATCTCTTAATAAAACTATTCTTATCTTATAACTAAAACTAAAATTTTTAAAGATTTTATCTATTAAAATTAGCAATGTTTTAAAACCGGGTCGGACCGGACGGTCCGACCGGAAAAGGTCTGAACCGATCATTGGTCCGGTTCGGTTTCACCTACTAACCTCTCTGTATAAAAACCGGCCGGTTTAACCTTTTTCGGTCGGACCGGACGGTCCGGTCCGGTCCGGTTTTAAATCCTTGCGTCTGCTCTATGCTTCTCGGCACGAACCTGAACTTGGTCGTGGTATTTGAATCGTCGGTGAGCATTCTCATCATGTGTTCGCAGCGGTGAGGTCCATGAAACCACCATTCAGGTCATCTGTCAACAGCTTGCCAATGGTGTTCCTATTGCCTTCCTTCAATGCCTTGTATAACTCATCAACAATACTCTTGTTTCGTGTTTCTGGGTTCAGATCTGACATGGGTTTTGATGCAGTTTCTGTGGCAAACACCATTTTTCTTGTTTTACAAAAAAATATGTACTTTCAAGTTTTGAAGATTTAATCCATGTTATTCATCGGTTTCTTTCCTTTTGGCTTTGTCATTGCTTTCCCAATAAGGAAAAATAAAGTGAGTTCTTGATGGACTAATCAGTCGATCTTGGAAATATATAGATAAAGGAAGATGGAAGAAGTAAGAGAGATGGAGAGATGAGAAGAAACCTGACGTTATGACGATTTGGATAGGAGAAGAACACCGATCAGTTTCACTGCTCAAAGAAGAGAGAAACATAGATTAATTATATTTTAAAAAATATTTATTAATTACAAAGTTTATTTTAAAAAATTTGATAGGTAAATATTTAGAACTCTATTGATGGTCAGTTCATACCTTATTTTGATCATATTTAAGTTAAAATTATCTCAGTATTACAAGTTTATAATTGAGAATAATTTCATACATTACTAATTTGTAATTTATTTTAATGCAGAGAAGAAGTTGATGTAAATACTTTAGATGAAAGCGTAGTTTACTTAATCTTTAAATAGCGTTGGAGAATCTGGAGCTTTTGACTATGATGAGACATAACTTTCTTCGTAAATATAATTTTAATTTTATTGTTATTTTAATATTTATATTAGACTTATATTTATTTATTATTAATTAATTATATAATAATAGGCATTGATGTATTTTTATTTCAATAATATATTTTATTTTTACTTATTCTTATAAGTTTTACTTTTATTTATTATATCTTTGGTTTTATAGCGGTTCACTACCTGGTTGAACTTCTAAACCTTAAATATTTCCTTCGACTAGTTTAATGTCCTATCCGATTTTTAAAATATTGAAAATAGCATTAAAATAATTTTAGACATAATAACTATTTGTAAGAACATTTTATGTTTAAAAATTTAAATATAATAATAAATTTTAATTTAATAATTTAATTCTTCTTAATTATAAAATTTTGGTTAGATAAAACAATTTGGTAGCGGATTTTGTATTGTACAACACCAAGTCCAACAATACCTTTTTTTTTTAATCCAAATCCAATAATACTTATTTTATTTAATTAAAATAAAATAATTTTAAAAATAATGATACCAATATGAAGTACAAAATTTTATTAAAGAAAATTTTCAAATTGATATAATTTTGAAAAATCATAATATTTTTTACTTGAGGAAAACACCCATCATATTAGCGTTTTAAAAATAACAATTGAATTCAATCCATTCAATCAACTGAGTAGCTATTTGCCAACAAGTTTCAAGAAAATAATAATAATTTTCAAACATTGAAAATAGTTAAAAAAGAAAGGATAAAGTGTTAAATTCCCTTTTGTTAGGGTTGATTCATTAAATAATTTATTTCAATCACATAATTTATTGTTTATTATATATGTTTTAGTATGATAATTACGTTTAACATTATTTTAATTTAGATTTAAGTTGACAAATTTAATTTAATTTAACTAAAATTTGCATTTAACCTTAAATTCCCCTCGTTCATTCAAAATAATATAATAAAAAAGCCCTTTAACTTTATTCAACCCAGCCCGTGACTCTCCTTGGTAGAGCTTTTATCAGTAAAGCTTTTGTCAGTAAAACTTTTCTGAGAAGAGTTTTTTTTTAAGTTTGTTGATTGTTTGGCTGTCAATTAAAAAAATAACTTTTTAAAAAGAGTTTCATACAGTAGACTGTTTAACAACATAAAAATAAAAAGCACTTTTATTAATTTTAACTATATTTTATTTTAAAATAAATTTATTTATGCTAAATAATTTTTAAAGTATACTAAACAATATGCAAAGTACCATATTGTAGGAAATTTTAGATAATCATCTTGTATGAAATAATTTAAAGAGATGTCTCATTTTCTTATAGAAAATAAAATTAATATGAAAAATAAATATTAAAACATGTAAAAATTGTTAAATAATATTATAATCCCAAATGAACACCAGGACAGCCTGTTGAGGGAACCTACCTCCCACAGAGGGTTCACAGTGACGTCTGCTTATGAATTAATCGAAGGTCGACCCATGAACACCAGGCACAAGCTGTGGGAAATTATCTAGAAATGGGCAGGTCCACAGTGCATTAGGTTGTTTGTTTGGCTTGTAGCTAAACGAAAATTCCTAACGAATCAACAACGCATAGCACGACGTATTGCCATGGACAGTCAGTGCCATTTCTATGGGTAGGAAGAGACAACTGTCCATGTGGTGCAAGACTGCTTGAGAGTGAAAGCTATCTGGAGTAAATTTTTCCAAGAAGTGGTCGGTATGGGATTTTTCCAACAGGATGAGGAGATGTGGTTGACCTCTAACCTCACGAAGCAAGCACAAGTGCAGCAGGAAGGGTGGGCCACGATCTATGGTATCACTTGCTGGTTCCTTTGGAAATGGCAAAACAGTAGTCTGTTTGAGCCTGACTTTGTTTGGCCGAAAGAGGGTACTAGAATTATCGTGGATTACATGGTGTGGATCGCACAAGCTAGGGCGATGGAGAATTGTGTATTTCCAGTGCAAGGCTTACCAGTGGGTATTTTCATGGGGTGGCTAAGTCTTCAACGGGTTGGGTAAAAGTCAATTCTGATGGAGCAGTGAAATCAGGCTCTACAACAGTTTCCTCTGAGCATCTGATTCGAGATTGGAATGGCGATTGCCGAGAGGGTATTAGAGTAGTGCCCTGAAGGCAATCGCCTTTAGCGCATTTTGTACAAATTTGTGTACAGTCTTTATGAATAAATAAAGAAAGGCATATTTCATTACGTTGCTATTCATTATTTATGAACTGATATTGATCAATAAGCAAATTAATGAAGTCCATGATATATGACATAGCATGAAGGAAATTGTGATGTGAGCATACTACTGAGATTCCTATCATGTGCAATTATGTCAGTATCTAAATTATCCCTAGTCATAGGATTACTGAGACTGGACATCGGTAATCCAGAAAGACTAGTACATCTCAAACTTCTTGATTTGGTCAAGCAGTGGATCTCAGAAACTGTAAATATAAGATATTTAGGGTTGAGATGTGGATGCTTACTAGAGGTAGTTAGTACATTGGATGACCTGCTATGAGATCATCACATGGATGTCCTATTCTAATGTCAGTGATAATCTCATCATAGCAATGGTGCAAGTATCCTTAAACTTGAGGTGCTCAAGGATATCTTGGATACTGATTCTGTGTTTTGACTCCATTCCTTGTTGCCTTTACGAGGTCGCTCATAGGGTGGTGATTGGGTGCACTTGAGGTATTCAAGGTAATTGAGTAGCCAATAAAGGATTCACCACTCGTGATAATGAAGATGATACCCATGGCCTCTTGTCGTGGTCATTACTTGGAAGTCTCGGCAGAGCATATATGTCATGAAGAATGTCTTCATTGACATATTAAGTAATGAGTCCCGTGACGAGAATCGAAATCACTGGACTAGATTTGACATAGTCGGCCTAGTAAAGAGTTGACACTTTGCCCATACTCATAATCAAGTGGGGTATAGCATGGTGAAAGGACGAATTGCACGGTAATTGTCTATGGAAAGATTCGTGATATGGTTCATGATGAATACGTGTTCATTCGTCAAACCAATTACTTTCCGATCAATTGGGGGTCATGATGTGTTGCTAGATACCGCTCATGACTTGCTTAGATTAAGTGTTAATCTAAGTGGCCAACATAACCGGGAACCTAATGGGTCACACGCATAAGAGTGTCTCGGAGAATTCGTAAAATAGTTTTGGATAGAGATCCAATATATGGAGAGCAATCGGATTAAATGGATCCCGATGAGATCGAGATATGTCCCGATGAGATCGCGACATCGATATTGCTGAGACAGGTCTTCGATGGTTTTTCCCATACCGGGACCCGGTAGGCCGGTAGGACCGAATCCAGTGTGACTGGACCACTTCAGCATTTATTTATATATATATATAATTAATTAATTAAAGAATTAATTAATTAATAAATATACATATGTATACACGTGGATGGAGGATGTAGAAAGGAGAAGAAGCTTCTCCATTCTTGCTTAGTCGTTAAGTTATAAATGACTAAAAGACAAAATAGCAAAAGTGGAAGATGATGATCGTTGGTGTTGTTTTAAAAGAAGAAAAGAAAGAGTTTCTTGCTTGCTTGATAATTGATCATCGTGGGTTTTAGAGAAAACCTAAGGATTTGAAGAGAAAGAGTTTCTCTCTCAAGCTTCATCATCTTTCAAGCTCTTCTCCAAGGCTTCACTTCCTCCATCATCGTTGATTCAAGCTCTCCAAGAACAAAGGTAGGAGCTAGCACTCTTTACTTTATTCTAGCTATTCCCGGGTCAAAGGGTTTGTCCCGGTTAGGTTCTTCGATCTCTGCGTGGATACCGTTAGAGACGGTCTCCTTTGGCCGTTATGGTTTGAGTTTGTTGTATAGACACATGGATCCTGGCTTTGGAAGGTCCCGAACAAAAAATTTTGTTTTCCGCACCGTGGGCATGTGATACTCACACCGGGATTTTCCTACAGTGGTATCAGAGCCACTTGTGTCGTATATAACGAAGAAACCATGACTAGGTCGGAGTTGCCTATTGCTTGTGACGATGATGCATGTTGATTGTGTGAATTTCGAATTCAGTATAGAAATATTGTTTTCGAAATTTTCTTGCCCAGATATGTTCACAAGATGTTGTTGCATATGTCTGTGGAAGCTTGGAATTTATCAATGTGATTTGATATGGTTTTGCTAATTTATTCCCTAATGTTCAGGTTGCTGTCTTTGTACACATTCAATGAACAAGCATGCTTATAAATTCGAGAATAAATTGTAGAAAAATTGTTTTTCGGATTTTCTTTCACCAACATGTCTCTAAGATATTTATGAATGACTATAAGAATGAAAAAATGTTTTTGAGGTGATTTACTATTTATTTGAGAATTTATTGTGTGCTGCTGGGAATAACTGTGTTGAGGAACACAGATTCTACATTGGTTTAGCTACTGAGGTTGGATGAGTTTTTTATGGAAATAAATCCTAAAAAAGTTCATGGAGAATGTTGTGAACATGTTGTAACCTCTTTAATTTTCTCAGAATTTATTGAAATTGTTTCAATAAGTTTTTCAAGCAAAACACAGAGCTTGGCAGTTTTGAGAAAGTTGCTGGAGCTGTTTTGTTTGGAATGATAAATTGTTTATTTCTCAATTACAATGCCTTAGATCATTTTTAATGTGATTAAAAATGTGTTATATTGATTATGTATGCTTTCCAAATTGAATTTCTTGAAATTGGGTCTCCAAATATTTTTCGGATGTCAAATGTGTCACATTAGCGTCTCGTTAGTGTATTTCGTTGTCTTGATTATTTTGGCCGTCACAAATTTTGTGACCAGTGCCGAAGTAATCTTGATAAAGTTTAGATTACCTAGAGATAATTAGGGTGATAGTTTGATATTCTCAAATTATTTGGAGATCTGAATGAATAAGAGTGTATTCATTGATTTCAAGTTTCATGTATAGTACATGTATACATGGTAAGCATGATACAATGAAAGTGTTTCATTGGTACATCATAATAAAGGATATTACACTTGGTATTGTGAATTTGATCTACACGGATTGAGAAATTAGCCGATTAGAGAGCAGGCCAAAAAAACCAGTCGACTAGCACATGTTCCAATGATGGCACGTCCATTCCAAATAACTGTAACATGAACCAATCATTTGGAAAGTGCACAAGAATAACCTATAGTAGTCGACTAGCACATGTTCCAATGATCAAGATATATACCCATCGACTAGCACATGCACCAGTCGACTACAACATGCAAAAGAAGGGATGATGGATGATTTTAGGTATAGATTCAATATGATTGATGAATCGCCCTAAATCATTCCATATAGTCATGGTGACTATAATCCTACGGCTTGGAGGAGAAGAAGATGAGACCTGAAAAACCCTCAAATCATATGAAAACTAACGCC
The DNA here is from genome assembly GCA_029891385.1 of Erythroxylum novogranatense. Lineage (NCBI taxonomy): Eukaryota > Viridiplantae > Streptophyta > Magnoliopsida > Malpighiales > Erythroxylaceae > Erythroxylum > Erythroxylum novogranatense. The sequence goes on along the minus strand of CM057226.1, from coordinate 108,014,767 downwards.
TTCCATTAATATGGAGAGAACCAGAGTTCTTATAGAGTTTGGTTGTTGGGTAAACCCAAGCTCACTCTATACGGATATGTTCAAACCATGAAAATAAGATTTTCAGATTAATGGGTCGGTTTTCACTAGAAGCGTTGATTTGTTGAGTAAACTCAAGGTCAACGTGGACGGAGGCAAAATTGGGTAGTGTACATCAGATGTACGCACATCAAGAGTTGATAACCCAATGTGTGTGCATACATCACGAGTTGATAGCACTAGTCAATAGTTGCATCTATGAATCAAGTGGTATGACCGATACCTGCCGATAGATCTAAGGTGGCTTGTTGGGTAAACACAAGGTCATTTTAGTAATGTCGGATATCTATGATGCAATTGGTATGACCGATACCTACCGATTGACCTAAGGTGGCTTGTTGGGTAAACCCAAGGTTATCCTTAGCAATGTCGGATATCGACCCACTAGGACATTTTGTCATAATGTTTCTTGGATTCGTACTGAGGGTTATGGATTCTTTGAAACTAGTAGGAGCCATATGCATGTCATACAAGTCCTTATGATCATGCATGTAATTCTATTCTAACATTCTTTCTCTCTTTTCCCTATAGGTTATTGAAGATGACTTCCAGTGTGAACTTGCGCTCACTTATGGACTCCAACAAATTAACTGGACCAAACTTTCTAGATTGGCTGAGAAATCTGAGAATTGTTCTCAGGTCTGAGGAACTAGGATATGTCCTAGATGTTCCACTTCCTGATCCACCTGCTGCTGATGCTTCTGATGAGGATCAGAAAGTATATCGAAAGCATCTTAAAGACAGTGACATGGCTACCTGCATTATGCTTGCCTCAATGTCACCAGAGCTGCAGAAGCAGCATGAGTCTATGGATGCTAATACTATAGTGTTTCATCTTAGAGAACTGTTTGATGAGCAAGCTCGATCTGAAAGGTTTGAGACCTCGAGGCTACTCTTCACTACTAAGATGACTCCAGGCTCATCTGCAGTGCAGTATGCACTGAAGATGAATGGGTATATTGAGAGGTTGGCTGTCTTAGGTTTTGTTATGGATTATGAATTAAGTGTTGACTTAATTCTAGTTGGATTGTCTGATAGTTATTCACAGTTTGTGTTAAACTATCGGATGAACCAAATATCCACAACAATCTCTGAGTTGATCGATCTGCTCAAGACAGCAGAGCAAGCTATCAAGAAGGATAGCAAGCAAGTGCTTATGGTGGACTCTTCTTCTAGTTCAAAGAAAAAGAAGCTGAAGAAGAAAAGGTCTAAGAAACCGAAAGGAAGTGTAGTCAAGAAGAAAACCAAAGAGACTGCACCAAAAGGAACTTGCTTCCATTGTGGCAAGACTGGCCACTGGAAGCAAAATCGTAAAGTCTATCTGGAAGAATTGAAGCAGAAGAAGGCATCAGATGCCTCGACTTCTTCAGGTATGTTTGTCATTGAGGTTAATACTGTTTCTGACCATAACATATGGGTATTAGATACCGGTTGTGGCTCACACATATGCAATGATATGCAGGCCTCGGGACGATGAGACAACTCATGAAGGAGAGATAGACTGCATGTAGGAAATGGAGCAAGAGTTCTTTGCATTAGCCGTAGGCATTTATTTCTTGTCACTCCCCAGTGGGCTTGTAATTAAATTGGATTAATGTTATTTTGTACCTGTATTAACAAAGAACATATTGTCTGTTTCTTGTTTAAATAGAGCTGGTTTCCATTTGACTTTTAATAACAATGGTTGTTCTATTAGTTTGAATGGAATGTTTTATGGTACTGGTACATTATGTAATAGAATTTACATATTAGATATGTCACATCCAATTATGAATGTCAATGACACGAAAAGACATAAACGAGATAATTTAAAATCAACTTACTTATGGCATTGTCGCCTTGGCCATATAAATGAGAGACGCATAGCTAAGCTCCATAAGAGTGGTAGTTTAGGATCATTTGATTATGAATCATATGACACATGCGAATCTTGTTTATTAGGCAAGATGACTAAATTACCCTTTAAGGGAAAGGGTGAACGAGCGACTGGAGTATTAGACCTAATACATTCAGATGTATGTGGTCCGATGTCCATCCATGCGAAGTGGTTGTCTTTACTTCATTACCTTTATCGATGATTATTCTCGATATGGGTACTTATGTCGATGAGATACAAATCAAGTATTTGAAAAGTTCAAACAATTCAGAAATGAAGTAGAAAACCAACTTGAGAAAAGTATCAAGACATTACGATCAGATCGTGGTGGGGAATACTTAGACCAAGAGTTTTTGGATTATCTCAGAGATAATGAGATTTTATCTCAATGGACTCCTCCTTACACACCACAGCATAATGGTGTGGCAGAAAGGAGAAATCGAACCTTGTTAGACATGGTACGATCAATGATGGGCTTTGCAAAGTTACCAAAATCCTTTTGGGGATATGCAATCGAGACAGCTGTTTACTTGTTAAACAGAGTTCCATCAAAGACAGTTGATGTTACTCCATATGAGATGTGGACTAACAAAAGACCCTATCTTACTCATTTGAAAGTTTGGGGTTGTCCTACTTATGTGAAGCGGACACAGTCAGATAAACTTGATGCAAAGTCTGACAAGTGTTTGTTCGTAGGATATCCTAAAGAAACAATGGGATATCAATTCTACCTTGCTGAGGAACAAAAGGTGTTTGTTTCAAGCACGCTGTCTTTTATAGAAAGAGTTTCTTTACAAGAAGACGGTGGAAGCAAAATAGAACTCAAGAAGTTCAAGATGCTCGAACAGACGCAGATCAAGCTGCTGAACTCAAACTGTGACTCATACATATGAAGTAACATTCAACCTTCTACAACACGAAGTTCGTAAGTCACGTAGGATACGCCTGTTCCCTAGAGATATGGATTTCGTGAATGAACAGGATGACGATTGCTCATAGAAGATGATGAGCCTACCACCTATGAAGAGGTTCGAAGAGTTGAGTCTCGAAATGGCTTCATGCCATGCAGTGAAATGGATTCCATGTATGAAAACCAAGTATGGACTTTGGTTGAGGCACCCGAAGGAATCAAACCCATAGGGTGCAAATGGGTTTTCAAAAAGAAAACCGACATGGATGGTAATGTGATTACCTATAAAGCAAGGTTTGTGGCAAAAGGTTTTCGTCAAAGACAAGGAGTTGACTACGACGAGACCTTCAGCCCAGTAGCAATGCTTAAATCCATTAGAATACTCCTAGCCATTGCCACTCATTATGATTATGAGATATGGCAAATGGATGTGAAGACAGCTTTCCTAAATAGAAATCTAGCTGAGGATGTGTATATGACACAACCTGAGGGCTTCACCTCCTCTGATGGCGAAAAGATATGCAAGCTTCAGAAATCCATTTATGGATTGAAGTAAGCATCCAGGAGTTGGAATATCCGTTTTGATGAGGTAATCAAAGAGTTTGGTTTCTCACAAAATACGGATGAACACTGTGTGTATAAGAAGGTTAATGGGACTGCAATCGTATTCCTTGTGCTGTATGTAGATGACATATTATTACTAGGAAACGATGTCTCTATGCTACAATCAGTCAAGATTTGGTTGTCCAAACAATTTGCCATGAAAGACCTTGGTGAAGCGACTTATATCCTTGGGATAAAGATCTATAGAGATAGATCAAAAAGGTTTCTTGGTCTTTCACAATCAACGTACATAGACAAGATGCTAAAGAGGTTTAGCATGGAGCAATCCAAGAGAGGGTATCTTCCCGTGACTCATGGGATAACACTATCGAAATCTATGTGTCCTAAGACACAAGATGAGAGGATGCGCATGAGTATGATCCCGTATGGCCCATGAGTATGATCCCGTATGGCGCATGAGTATGATCCCGTATGGCGCATGAGTATGATCCCGTATGCATATGCGGTTGGATCTATCATGTATGCAATGCTATGTACGAGACCCGATGTATCATATGCTCTAAGTGTTACGAGCAGATACCAATCGGATCCTAGTGAGGGTCACTGGGTGGCTGTCAAGAATATCCTCAAGCACTTGCGAAGGACTAAGGATGTTTTCTTGATATATGGAGATGGAGATCTCAAAGTGAGCGGGTATACAGATGCCTATTTTCAATCTAATAAGGATGATTCCAAATCTCAATCAGGTTACGTATTCACACTGAATGACGGGGCAGTTAGTTGGAAGAGTTCCAAACAAGAGACAACTGCCGATTCAACAACCGAGGCAGAGTACATTGCCGCTTCAGAAGCAGCAAAGGAAGCAGTTTGGATCAAGAAGTTCATTACTGAACTTGGTGTGGTTCCTTGCAGTGATGGGCCCATACAGTTGTATTGTGACAACAATGGGGCTATTGCGCAGGCGAAGGAACCAAGGTCTCATCAACGATCCAAACACGTACTCCGCAGATATCACCTGATCAGGGAGATCATTGGTCGAGGTGATGTGCAAATAGAGAGAATTCCCACCGAACATAATTTTGCTGATCCGTTGACAAAGACATTATCACAAAAGAGTTTTGATTCACATGTACTCACCTATGGTATTAGATATCAAGGCGATTGACTTTAGGTCAAGTGGGAGATTGTTAGAGTAATGCCCTGAAGGCAATCGCCTTTAGCGCATTTTGTACAAATTTGTGTACAGTCTTTATGAATAAATAAAGAAAGGCATATTTCATTACGTTGCTGTTCATTATTTATGAACTGATATTGATCAATAAGTAAATTAATGAAGTCCATGATATATGACATAGCATGAAGGAAATTGTGATGTGATCATACTACTGAGATTCCTATCATGTGCAATTATGTCAAGATCTAAATTATCCTAGTCATAGGATTATCGAGACCGGACATCGGTAATCCGGAAAGACTAATACATCTCAAACTCCTTGATTTGGTCAAGCGGTGGATCTCGTAAGCGTAAATAAGAGATATTTAGGGTTGAGATGTGGATGCTTACTAGAGGTAGTAAGTACATTGGATGACCTGCTATGAGATCATCACATGGATATCCTATTCTAATATCAGTGATAATCTCATCATAGAATGGTGCAAGTATCCTTAGACTTGAGGTGCTCAAGGATATCTTGGATCTCGATTCGTGCTTTGACTCCATTCCTTGTTGCCTTACAGAGGTCGCTCATAGGGTGGTGATTGGGTACAGCTTGAGGTATTCGAAGGTAATTGAGTAGCCAATAAAGGATTCACCACTTTTGTGATAGCAGAAGATGATACCGATGACCTCTTGTCAGGGTCATTACTTGGAAGTCTCTGGCCGGAGTATATATGTCATGAAGAATGTCTTCATTGACATATTAAGTAATGAGTCCCAGAACGAGAACTGAAATAACTTGGACTAGATTTGACATAGTCAATCTAGTAAAGAGTTGACACTTTGCCCATACTCATAACCAAGTGGGGTATAGCATGGTGAAAGGACGAATTGCACGGTAATTGTCTATGGAAAGGTTCGTGATATGGTTCATGATGAATACATATTCATTCGTCAAACCAATTACTTTCCGATCAATTGGGGGTCATGATGTGTTGCTAGATACCGCTCATGACTTGCTCAGATTAAGTGTTAATCTAAGTAGCCAACATAACCGGGAACCTAATGGGTCACATGCATAAGAGTGTCTCGGAGAATTCGTAAAATAGTTTTGGATAGAGATCCAATATATGGAGAGCAATCGGATTAAATGGATCCCGATGAGATCGAGATATGTCCCGATGAGATCGCGACATCGATATTGCTGAGACAGGTCTCCGGTGGTTTTTCCCATACCGGGACCCTGTAGGCCGGTAGGACCGACCCTAGTGTGACTGGACCACTTCAGCATTTATATATATATATAATTAATTAATTAAAGAATTTATATATATATATATACGTATGTATGTATGTATACACGTGGATGGAGGATGAAGAAAGGAGAAGAAGCTTCTCCATTCTTGCTTAGTCATTAAGTTATAAATGACTAAAAGACAAAATAGCAAAAGTGGAAGATGATGATCGTTGGTGTTGTTTTAAAAGAAGAAAAGAAAGAGTTTCTTGCTTGCTTGATAATTGATCATCGTGGGTTTTAGAGAAAACCTAAGGATTTGAAGAGAAAGAGTTTCTCTCTCAAGCTTCATCATCTTTCAAGCTCTTCTCCAAGGCTTCACTTCCTCCATCATCGTTGATTCAAGCTCTCCAAGAACAAAGGTAGGAGTTAGCACTCTTTACTTTGTTCTAGCTATTCCCGGATCAAAGGGTTTGTCCCGGTTAGGTTCTCCGATCTCTGCGTGGATATCGTTAGAGACGGTCTCCTTTGGCCGTTATGGTTTGAGTTTGTTGTATATACACATGGATCCTAGCTTTCGGGAAGGTCCCGGAATAAAAATTTTGTTTTCTGCACCGTGGGCATGTGATGCTCACACCGGGATTTTCCTACAGAGGGTTCCAGCAGAACCTCGACAGGGGCTCACCATTAGCTGCAGAGCTATGGGGGGTGATCTCAAAACTCACGTTGGCCTGAGATCTAGGCTATCGCCAAGTTGTGGTCAAAGTGGACTCACTCGAGATTGTTAACATTCTATCTGCTCCCACCCATAATACTGACAGGGGTTTCTTTTTTGGTGACAAGAATCCAACAGCTTTTGCATCAGGAGTGGGTAGTTCAGCTTCAGCATATTTTTCGGGAAGGTAATCAGTACGTAGACAGCTTCGCTCGTCTCGCTGATATTTTAAGTCTGAGCCTTTATATACTTCAGAAGCGTCCTTTTAGAGTCCAGGAGCTTCTTCGAGAGACGCACACGAAGCAGTGTACCCCATAGCGTTGAATTAATTTTATAGTATTTCTCGTAAACAAAAACAAAAAAACCTTCTCTGGCAGTACTATATTTTGGTTGATATTCAAATACCACGTACCAAAACGTCTTCTGGCGTTAACCCAAAGTGTGCTCTCAGACGCATGGCATGGGATTGGGAATACCAATGACCCGCGTATAAGATAAAAGTGTACTTAACATGCCTTACGCATGCTCTTTGGTTCTAGTTAGCTCATTCGGTGACTCTTCCTGCGCATTTAACGCCGGAGTTAAACTATGTTTGTGCTACGTTAATTTTCAATTTGACCTACGTCTCTCTACCCTAAATGTTCCCTGGATTTGTGAATTGTGACTGTCCGATTAAGGCCAGAGTTTCAGATTCTTCAACGTGGGTCGCTCTTGAAGTGGTACTATGCCCATAATCATGTTTTTTCATAACTTGAAATTAGTATATTGGAGCTCAAAGTTCTGCTTTTTACCTCTTTATATCCCTAAGTTTAAAGCTTTTGTACCAAAAATCAGTACCCAGTTGAAAAGTAAGGGATTATTCTCCTAAATGTAGTACGTTTCAGTTTACCTTCATTCTAAAATTGATGCCCAACTCGCCTTTTGACATAAAACCCAATTCAAGTCCATGTGTGTAGGTTCAATGATATGATATTTCAGGTTTTTGTTTTTCATTTTCGTTTATGCTTGTTAGAAAATACGATAAATTAGGGAGTAATTGATGTTTCTATAAAATTAGATCTTAGGGAGTAGTTGGTGTTTCTATAAAATTAGATCTCTGTAATCCCTGACTGATAGGGATAACTAGAATAAGTATAAAGGCTTGGTTACAGATTGAAAAAAAGACAACGATGAATGCAATACAATTTTTTCTCTTCTACATACGTTAACATGGTATCAAAGCAGCGTTAACAATCCTTGGGACTCAGTGTTAGTATCATCATCCTAAAACCTTTTCCGAACCTCTTGACATCAATCAGACATGTCCAACCCTCCAGAACCAAAATCAAAAACCCAATCAAACACCGAACTCACCCTTCAACTCGCAGATTTGTTGCGAAATAATGTGCAACAACAACCAACCATAACCAATCCACAAAACCTTTCAATAGGTATCAAATTAAACAACGAGAATTACCCGGTATGGGCCCGATTGATGAAGATGGCCATCGGAGGACGGGGTTGCCGCTCGTACATCACCGGAACTCCACCAGCACCAAGAATCACCGATTCAACATATGATCAGTGGGAACAAATTGATCAGAACGTGTTCACATGGATCATACAAAACATGGAGGTAAATCTAATAAACAATGTTTTACAATACCCGAATGCGAAAGCACTGTGGGACGGCCTAGCCACGACATACGGCAGCGGATCGGACCCCCTTCAATTGTTCGATCTACACAGAAAAGCAAATACACAGAAACAGGGACTTGATAGCTTAGAGGAGTTCTGGAATAAACTTCAAGCTATTTGGATGGCAATCGACCGGAGACAGCCAAACCCGATGAGATGCCCGGAAGATATCACGGCCTTCAATCAAATCATACAAGAACAAAGGCTGTATCAATTTCTTACCGGAATTGATGACAAATACGATCCAATCAGGAAGGATCTGCTGAAACTTGATTCAAAGCCCTCAGTTGAGTCCGCCTACGCTACTATCCGACGGGAGGCTGCTCGCCTTCAAATCTTAAATACGGCGACCGACGGCAAAGGGGACTTGTCATCACAGGGCATCAGAACGGGACTGGCTATGAAAGGAGGAAAGGGTGGTCGGACGAAATCTGACAATAACAAGCGCACCGACGGCTCCGGCCGGCGACACCCACCTCGAGGAGACAAGTCCGATCTCGTATGCTCTCACTTCGGAAAAAGGAAGCACACCAAAGAAGGGTGCTTTGAACTCATTGGGTTCCCTGATTGGTGGGAAGGAAATCGAAAGGAGAACGGTGGATCGGCGGCCGTCGGAGGACAGCGGCGCGCCAATGCCACCATCGGAGATAATCTCGACTAGGCAGGAGGCGGCGAGGACGCTGGCAAAGCGCCATCTACATGAGACGCCGGCAAAGAAAGATCGGAACAACGGCGACGGACTCAGGCGGGCGGCGAGCAAATGTTGCCGCCAACTATGGAGGGGCACCAACTGAATCGGGGGAGAGAGGTAAAGGGTTTGGGTCTTTTGACTCAAACCCTAGCTTTATTAAACATAACACCCCTGAACCCAATAAATTGTCTCAATGGATATTTGACTGTGGGGCAACGGACACAATGACTTTCGATCCCGCTGATATACTTGAACCCACTTTCGGAAAAGAATCTCATATCCAAACAGCTAGTGGGGACTTAGTGGAAGTTAAGGGGGAAGGGACAGTTACTATATCACCACGTCTGAAATTGAGAAACTGCCTTTATGTTCCATCTCTATCTTGTAAATTGTTGTCCCTAAGTCATGTGACGAGTGAATTGAATTGTGTGGTTCTAATATATCCCCGTTTTTGCCTGATACAGGATATTCATACGAAGGAGATCATTGGGCGTGGTACTGAGCGGGACGGACTTTATTATGTGGATGAATTGGAACAAACCTCTCGGGTTTTACTATCAAAGGGCACTGCGAACACCCATATATGGCTTTGGCACCGGCGACTCGGACATCCGTCGATTGGGTATCTGCGCATGTTATTTCCTTCACTTTTTCAGAAGAGTCAGAATTTAAATTTGTTTTGTCAAACTTGTTCAGTTACAAAGAGTCATAGAACTTCTTTTAAACCCACGAATACTCGGGTTGATCTTTTTCATTGGTGCATTCAGATGTTTGGGGACCGCCCTGTTACTAATCACAATCGATTTACATTTTGTGTTGTTTATCGATGACTTTTCCCGTATGACTTGGGTATATTTTCTCCGCACAAATCGGAAGTCTATGATACTTTTGTTGCATTCGTAATATGATACATACTCAATTTGATCGAAAATCAAAGTATTCAGATCGATAACGGGCGTGAGTATGTTAACCAATGATGAGTGATTTCACAAATAAGCAAGGCATCATGCACCAAACCACTTGCTCGAATACTCCTCAGCAGAACGGGTCATTGAAAGGAAAACGGAACCTTACTCGAGATGACCCGTGCCTTACTCACGTAATCACACGTCCCAAACCACTTTTGGCCCGGTTGTAGCCACAAAGAACCTACCTTACAAACAAAGTTGCCCACAAAATACTTGCCCATCGGACCCGCTTCCGTCTTCAAACACAGTTACCATTCCACAAACCCTTACTCGCCTCCACGGGTCTTTGGATGCTCGGTGTTTGTACATATTCCCAAAGTCGAACGAACGAAATTAGACCCTTGGTTATTAAGTGTGTCTTTGTGGGATATGCACCTCACCAAAAGTGGTATCGATGCTATAACCCCGCCACACACGCCTTCATGTCACTATGGATTGTGAATTTTTAAAAGCAGTATTATTTCCGCACCAAAGATAGCTCTCGGGGAGTATCCGAGTGACTCTCTATGCTGGCTCAGTGATTCTGATGATACTGGTCTTCTTTCTTTATCCGGTCCCACTCAAAACAAGCTCAGTACCACCACCAATCATCCTCCTCCGCATGATGTCCAGAATGAGGTAACTGATTCTGATCCTTCCTCATCCATTCATAATATTGATCATGTTCCAGATACAGTTAACCCTGTTTCAGATGATACAGAGAGTAACAGGTATACCTTGCCTCAGAGAAGTACCCGAGGAATTCCCCCGAACCGATATTCACCTGATCAGAGATCGCGGACTTCCAGATACCCTGTAGGGAATATGGTCAGGGGGAGCATGTCCGATGTGGCTAAGGCTTTTGTGGGAAATCTCTACAAAGAACAGATCCCGAGATCGGCCCAAGAAGCCATACAGATCGAGGAGTGGAGGAAAGCTATGGTAGTGGAGATGGATGCCCTAGCTAAAAATGAAACTTGGGAAAAATGTAAATTACCCCAAGGCACGAGACCAGTGGGGTGCAAGTGGGTGTTCACAATCAAGTATAAGGCAGATGGGACAGTAGAGAGGTACAAAGCCCGTCTTGTGGCGAAGGGGTACACCCAAACATACGGGATTGACTACTCCGAGACATTCTCCCCAGTAGCAAAGATAGACACTGCAAGGGTCCTTCTCTCAGAAAGACCAACCAGATTGGCCTCTCCATCAGTTTGATGTAAAGAATACCTTCTTACACGGAGAATTGTCCGAGGAAGTGTATATGGAAGCTCCTCCGGGTTTTTCAGACCGCTTCAAGTCAAATGAAGTTTGCAAACTCCGAAAAGCTTTATATGGACTCAAGCAATCCCCACGAGCCTGGTTTGGAAGATTCACTGTGGCAATGAAGAAGTACGGGTATAGGCAAAGTAATTCAGACCACACCTTATTTTTGAAAAACCGAGGAAGCATGATTACCTGCCTGATCATCTACGTGGATGACATGATTATTACTGGAAGTGATAAGGAGGAAATGGAACAACTTCGGGAAAATCTATTCAGAGAATTTGAAATGAAGGATCTAAGGGGACTGAAATACTTCCTAGGAATAGAAGTTATGAGATCCAAACAAGGAATCTTCATTTCACAAAGAAAGTATGTACTTGACCTACTCGCAGAAACTGGGATGCTTGATTGCAAACCGGTCGATACTCCTATACAAGTTAACCACAGACTCAGAGTACAAGAGGATGAAGAACCAACAGAGAAAGAACGGTATCAAAGACTGGTTGAGAAACTAATCTATTTATCTCATACCAGACCCGATATTGCCTATGCTATAGGGGTAGTCAGTCAATTCATGCACCATCCTCAGAAAAGTCACATGGAAGCAGTGACAAGGATAATCCGATATTTGAAAGGCTCAGTAGAAGCGGGATCATGTTTGGTAAACATGGACACTTGAATATCGAGGCATACATGATGCAGATCAGGCAGAAATCCAAACGATGGAGGTCTACCTCGTGATTCTTTACTCTAGTTGGGGAATGTAGTCACATGGTGAAGCAAGAAAGAAGGTCAGAAGCGCTCTCAGCTACCAAGGTAATTAGAGGCATTGCAAAGGCGCATCGAGATCATATGGTTAAGGAGACTCATGATGAAATTGGGATGGTTCCGAAAGGTCCCGGCAATTAAGGTGTGATAACAAAGCCATTATCAAGATCTCTCGAAAATCTCATGCAACATGACGGACTAAGCATGTGGAGGTTGATCGACACTTCATAGAGGAGAAGCTAGAGGATGGCACAATTGAACTCCCGTTCGTTAGATCAGAAGACCAGTTGGCTGATATCCTAACTAAAGCGATCCACGCAGACAGGCATTTCAGACGACTTTGGACAAGTTAAGAATCGGGGATCCGATAACTTAACTTGAGGGGGAGTGTTAGGAAATACGATAAATTAGGGAGTAATTGATGTTTCTATAAAATTAGATCTTAGGGAGTAATTGGTGTTTCTATAAAATTAGATCTCTGTAATCCCTGACTGATAGGGATAACTAGAATAAGTATAAAGGCTTGGTTACAGATTGAAAAAAAGACAACGATGAATGCAATACAATTTTTCCTCTTCTACATACGTTAACAATGCTTTTTAAGGTGTAGGATTCAGGGGGAAGAACTTTCTTTTAGTGACGTGCTCATATGGGTTTTATGCAGGTTATAAGGTTTAGGCAACAAGCAGTGTTGGTTCAGTATCAAAGAGACCATTGTGGTGGCTTTGAATGATCAAGTGGTGGATTGGCTTTGTTAATGATTTTTGGTAAGTTACTCTGACTAGTTTTGTGCAGAAAGGAGTGTATAAATCATTGACAGATAGAGCAAAGGAAGAAATGGTCTCACTTTCTCTTCTTAATAAGTTCATACCAGTTTGCTTGTATAATGCTTTGATGTCTAATTCAAAGCTCTTGATATTATTCAATAAAGCCACACCTGCAAGCTTAATTTCAATCCATAGCCAAGGAATTGCCAAGGAAATCTCTAAAACCCTCATCAAATCAGGCCTCAAACCATTCCTAAATGCACCACCCTTGCTCTCTCATCTCAATTCAGACATCATCAATTTTGTCCTTTCTGACCCAGATGTCTCCCCTTCCTTGTGTATGTGTTTCATTAACTTTCTTCAAAGAGAGCAACCTCTTGTTTCTTCTAAACCTGACTTGGAATCGTATATAATCCTCATATTAAGATTTTATAAGGCTAGAAAATTTGCAGAAATGAAGAATGTTTTAACTTTTACTGTTACGGGAGATAATCTTCAATGCCCGATATCAGATTTGGTTTCTTTGGTTGAGAGTAGATTTGATGAGCCTAACTTTGTCGAGAAGTTTTGTGACATGTTGTTTGGAGTTTATGCTGATGTTAGTATGTTTGAATACGGTTTGGAGGTCTTCAATTATATGGCAAGCAATGGGTTGAAGATTGATGAGAGGCCTTGTATTGTTTCTTTGCTTGCTTTGAAGAGACGTGGTAAAATGGAAGCATGTTTGAATCTATTTGAAAAGATGCTCGAGTCTGATGTAGAAATTACAGTATATTCTTTGACGATTGTGATTGATGCGTTATGCAAGAGTGGAAAGGTTCAAAGGGCTAAAGATTTGTTGATCGAAATGAGTGCTAAAGGGGTTAAACCTACTACTGTCACTTATAACACACTTCTAATTGCTTATACAAAGATAATGGATTTTGGGGGTGTTAATGAGATGTTGAAGTTGATGGAGATGGAGGAAACCGTTTACAATGCTGCTACATATGCAATCCTTAATGGTTGGTATGGAAGTAATGGGAAATTTGCTCAAGCTGAGAAGTTGTTTGAAGAAATGCATGAAAGGGAAATAGAACCAGATGTTTATGTTTATAAGTCAATTATTTGCTGGAATTGCAAGGCTGGGAAAGTGGAAGCTGCTGAAATATTGTTGAACGAAATGCAAAGTAAAGGGTTTGATGTTGATCATGTAGTATTTAGTACTCTTTTTGATGGATATTGCAGAAGAGGGTTCATAGATAAGGGTTTAAAGGTGCTGGCTGTGATGGAAAAAAAGGGATTCATTGGGGATGTCTTCACTTATAATATCATTGCATGTGGTTTGTCTAAACTAAAACGACAAGATGAGGCAAAAAGATTGTTATTTTCAATGTCGGAAAAAGGCTTGATGTTTAATGTTTGGAACTATAATACCTTGATCAACATGTATTGCAAAGAGGGGAATTTTGTTGAAGCAAAGAGGCTCTTTCGGGATATGGAGCAAAAGGGAGAAAGGCCTGATGTTGTCACGTATAATACCTTGATCAACATGTATTGCAAGGAGGGGAATTTTGTTGAAACAAAGAGGCTCTTTCGGGATATGGAGCAAAAGGGAGAAAGGCCTAATGTTGTCACGTATAGTACCTTGATCAACATCTATTGCAAAGAGGGAAATTTTGTTGAAGCAAAGAGGCTCTTTCGGGATATGGAGCAAAAAGGAGAAAGGCCTAATCTTATCACGTACAATGGTTTAATTGATGGATATAGCAAGAAAGGGAAAATGAAGGAAGCTTATGAGCTAAGAGAAAAAATGGAAGCTCAAGGACTGATGCCTGACATATATACATACACATCACTTGTCCATGGTGAGTGTAAATTCGGTATGGTAGACAAGGCCCTGAAAATGTTCAACGAAATGCGTAAGAAGGATCTAATCATGCTTGTGGTCACTTACAGAGCAATGATATTGAGATTGTCCAAGGAACGAAGATCATCAGAAGCTTTTAAGTTGTATGAGGAAATGATTGGGGTTGGCTTCACACCTGATGAAAAAGTATATACTGCAGTTGCAGGCAGTCTTCACAAAGATTAATTGTAGATCTAACGCGTTTGGAAGGATTTCCACCATTTTACGCTTCAGTTAGGTACGGTTTTATGTGCGCAAGGAAACTTTTGAAGCATTAAGAAGTGCTTTTGGTATTTATTTTCCTTTATTATATTGTTGGTATTGTTGTGGCCCTCTGGATACATGAAATTCAATGAATTCGTAGGATAGTATTGCTTGGTTGCTTTATACTTTGTCTCCAATTCCCAGATATAACATGTTCTTGATATTCAATTCTCTTGCAGGGATTATCTTACCATGCAATTTAATGGCATTGTCAAACTTATTGATCCTATCCCACTAAAGAACAAAGGAACACATCAACCGGTTTGAGTGATCCAACTGTTCCCCCTGGAAGATATTTGACATATGAAGTCAGCTCCTGCTGACCCGATATCATCGAAGATGATGTGGTTGGCTTCCTGGTCGCAAAATCCTCGTGTTGATGGGTTTATAAAAAACAATGCTCCTGCAGTGAACACGGTCAGAGTATTCCTCCATTTTCACATGGTTGAAATATGAGTTTTTCGCATTCTGATCTAACAAAATTAAGTGATCAACATGAATCTGGCTCATCAGCTTCCCTATATTCGGAAGAAGATCAACTAAAGTTTCCAAGTCTTTCCAGAACCATGACAACGTCGTTGTGCCGATGCCCAGTTGTCATTACTGAAACCACACAATAGAGTCCTGCAATTCAATTTCTAAGCAGTCCCTGAAGTTCCATCAAGATGGGAACACTCCCCACTTCAACACATCATTCTTCGTTGAAACCTAGGTTTAGCAATGGAGATAACCATCAAAAAGCCACAAAACTTAATTTCTGACATCATAAAATTATTCTACTCCTTAACAAATATTAATTAATCCAGGAAAGACCTTCAAAGCTATTATCCTGTGATTTTGTCATGTTCAATAAGTATACCTTCTTTTTTTTTTTGATTAAATAGAAATGCCTGAGCAAATTACAAAATAGTTGTGGAAAAACAGATCCTCAACTGATCTTCGAAAAGAAAATGGTGACACCTGAAAAGTGCAGTATCAAAAAAGATAACCCAACAGCTAAGTGATATGCTTAAGAGGCCAGTCAATCGATTAATCTGTTACTTTCTTCATAGACATGTTAATAAGCAACAGATCAGTTTCGTGAAGGTAACTTGTGGATATCTGTAATAATAAGATTGGCCATCTGTGTACAGTGAGTGGCAGAGGTGAGCACGGCCATCGAATCCACCTCCAATTCAAATAAAGCCTAGTCTGGTCACAAAACGTAAAGAAGTTTTAACTTTTTTCAACCAGGCCCGTGACCCTCCTAGGACCAATCCCTTTTCTCTCCCTAGAATCATATCATCCACCTCCAGTTCAAATAAGGCCTTGGCATTAGTCTGGTCACAAAACGTAAAGAACTTTTAACTTCATTCAACCAGGCCCGTGACCCTCCTAGGACCAATCCCTTTTCTCTCTCTAGAATCATATCATCGCGGACATTAACACAGTCTTAATCAATTCTTTAATGGGGTTAGAGAGAGAGAGCTTTGGTTGTCGCTTAATCATATGTGACTTAGCTAATTCTCTCTTCTTCTCCAATCAGTTTCTCTATAAATTCATTCCGCCAGTCCAATCCCAATGGCCACTCATTCCCAGTCACAATCTCATCGCCATCATCGCCATCATCATCCAAAGCCTCACTGTTTCTCACTCTTCACCAACCTCACCTTCCTCTTCATGGCTTCCCTCTCCGTCCTCTCCTTCTTCTTCTTCCTCCTCCTATCCATCTCTTCCTCCTTGTCCTCCTCCCGACACCATAACCAACCCCCACCAAAACCACCCACTCGAAAACAACCCCCTGTCCCCGCCGGATCCTCTAAGGCGATCGTCCAAGCCTGCCAGGCCACCAGATTCCCCGACATTTGCCAGGCTTCTCTCAATCACGTTCCTCCCGACTCTACACCCCTTCAAATCATCCAATCCGCCATTTCTTTGTCCTCCACCAATCTCGTCACGGCCCAATCCATGGTCAAGTCCATTCTCGACTCCGCCGCGGGAAGTCCTAACCGCACCAACGCCGCGAACAACTGCCTCGAGCTCCTCGCCAACTCCCGCCACCGCCTCTCCTCTCCCGCGGACGCCGCAGTCAAGGACTCCCGCGCATGGACGAGCGCCGCCTTGCTATTCCAGTACGACTGCTGGAACGCCCTCAAGTACGCCAACGACACGTCCCTCGTTGACCGGACCATGGCGTTCTTGGCCTCCCTCTCCACCCTCACCAGTAACGCTCTCAGCATGATCGTCTCTTACGATATTTACGGCAATGACACCACCAAGTGGACCCCTCCGAAGACGGAACGCGACGGCTTCTGGGAGAAACCAGGCTCGGTCGGAGCGGATTCGGGTTTCAGAGGCGGGTTCCCGCGGAATCTGGCGGTGAACGCCATGGTGTGTAAGGACGGCGGTACAAGTAAAGGTAACGGATGTTTCAAAACGGTGCAGGAGGCGGTCAATACGGCGCCGGATAATAGGCGGGACGAGAAGTTCGTGATACACATAAAGGAAGGAGTATACGAGGAGATCGTTAGAGTTCCGTTAGAGAAAAGGAATGTTGTGTTTATTGGGGACGGCATGGGCAAAACCGTAATTACAGGCTCTTTGAGCGTTGGCCAACCAGGAGTTGCCACGTATAACACAGCTACAGTTGGTAATTATCTACCCTTTACCTTCTATTTTTCTCTATTTTTATGGGAAATAGGACTTAATGAAGATTTAAGTAAAGTAAAATTTGATAAATAATAAATATTTTATAGCTAAATTAAGCAAAATTTTCATTTATTTTAATTTTATTACTACAACAATAGTCAAATTTTCGATTAGCGGAGTTTGAAAAAATTCGTTATATTTTTTAATTAAAATTTTCAAAATAACAAATCGCTCATAAAATTGATAAGTACTGAAATGATTTTAGTTTCGGTTTAAAATAAAAAAATTATATTCTAAGTCGGACTTGATCTATTGTCATAATTTAGTGCCTCTAATACTTTGGAAGGTTATTACAATAGTCTGTTGCATATGCATAAGACTATTTATAGGGTACCTAAAATGAACGAAAGGTAACATCTTTTTAGGTGCTTATGAAAAACAAATTCAGGTTAAATTGTACTCTTTACCTGTTATCTTAATTGGATGAAACATGTTAAAAGTCTAGGTAAAAGATGTCCCTTTTCACGTTGTTGATCTCTATATAATATATGCATAAGTTGTCATGGATTACCAATCACCATTGCTACCATTTCTGTTAGTACTGCCATGTCAAAACTTGCATTCTCAATCTCATCCTTCAAATGTATTCTTTTCATAATTTGTTGTCATCTGTTGTTTGTTGTTTCTTCTGAGACTAAATTAGTTCCTGAACATGAGATCCATCTAGCCTGCAATGCTACACGACATCCTGAAACCTGCCAATCCTCTCTAATCCAGTCTAACCATGTCCCTTCCAATCCAACCCCAGTTCAATTAATCCAATCTGCTTTCTGGGTGTCATCCCAAAACCTCAAAACTGCACGTTCTATGTTAGAGTCTATCCTAGGATCTTCTGAGAATGAAAACCTCACTAATGCTGCCAAGGATTGTTTGGAGGTTCTTTCTTATTCTCAGTACCGCATTTCATTGTCAAATGATGCATTGCCCCACGGCGAGATCAAGAATGTTCGTGCTTGGATGAGCGCTGCTCTTAGTTACCAAACTGGTTGCTATGGAGGACTCCGGAGTCGTGTTGGAGATATAGCCTCTGCCAAAGAAACAATCTTGTTCTTGGAAAACTTGATTAATCTCACCAGCAATGCACTAAGCATGATGGTGTCTTATGATTTGTTTGGCAATGAAACCCGGCTGTGGCAACCACCACAAACAGAACGTGATGGGTTCTGGGAAGTTCCTGATCGTGCCAGTGCAATGGAATTTAAGGGTGGTTTCCCATCAAATTTATCGGATGATGTTATAGTTTGCAAGGACGGCACTAATGGCTGTTACAGAACAGTTCAGGAAGCTGTTAATGCAGCTCCAGATAATAAGACAGACGGTAGGTTTGTGATACGTATTAAGGAGGGCGTTTACGAGGAGATAGTTCGAGTTCCGCTTCAGAAAAGAAATGTGGTGTTTTTGGGTGATGGTATTGACAAAACAGTGATCACAGGTTCAAAAAATGCTGGTCAGCTAGGGGTTACGACGTTTGAATCTGCTACAGTTGGTAAGTTGAAGATTTAGGTCACCTGTGAATTACTCGACGGCAAAATGCAAAAGAAGAAGAAAAGACCTGATTTCAAACCGACAGTTCCTTGGCAGTTAGTTGTTAAATGCTAATTTGTTCGATATTGCAGTGTAGTAGTACACATTTGGCTATATACTATTGGTAGATTCTGCTTATAGAGATAACTTGTGCAGAGAGAGCAGTTGATACACTGACTCATTTTGGCATTTTGTGTATCTGTCACATGGTCTGTTTCCTAATTAAGTGACTTAGCTTTAATTATGATAGCGACCTGAGAAAGGAATTTGAGTACCACCCAGAAGCAGTAGATGAAATTGGGTTGCATTTAATTCTAATTTTTTACAGTTGAAATCTGTCCGAGCATTATTTTATAATACTAAGATTGCCAGGTTTAGTTTGCCTTGTCTTTTTTCTGATATGATGTTCGTAATTCGTTACAGGAGTTCTTGGGGATGGATTCATGGCTAGTGGCCTGACAATTCAGAATACGGCAGGAGCTCCTACCCATCAAGCAGTAGCTTTAAGAGTAGATAGCGATCTGTCTGTAATAGAGAACTGTGAATTACTTGGCAATCAGGACACTCTTTATGCTCATTCCCTTCGGCAATACTACAAGTCATGCCGCATTGTGGGCAATGTAGACTTCCTCTTTGGCAACTCAGCTGCAATTTTTGAAGGTTGCCAGATTTTGGTGAAACCAAGGCAAGAAAAGCCGGAAAAAGGTGAGAATAATGCAGTCACGGCACATGGCAGGACTGATCCTGCACAATCAACAGGTTTTGTCTTCAAAAATTGCTTGATCAATGGCACTGAAGAATATATGGCTTTGTATCATGGAAAACCTAGCGTCCACAAAAATTTCTTGGGGAGGCCTTGGAAGGAGTACTCCAGAGTTGTTTTCATAAACTGCAACTTCGAAGTTCTTATATCACCACAAGGGTGGTTGCCATGGTCTGGTGATTTTGCTTTGAAAACACTGTACTATGGAGAGTTTGGGAATTCTGGACCAGGATCTAATACAGCAGGAAGAGTTAGTTGGAGCAGTCAGATTCCTTCAGAGCATTTGAACGCATATTCGGTAGAAAGTTTTATCCAAGGGAATGAGTGGATCCCAAATTCTTCTTGATCATTCAGTCATCTTAGTTGTAGCAAATATTATCTGCATACTGGCTTAGTTGAAGGGATAAGTGACCGGTACCATTATTATCATCCGATTAGTGGAAGAGCAATACCATATAAGTCTTTATTTTTAAGTTTTGGACTTGCCCTTGTTCATATACACGTTGAAAGTGCTTTCTTCAGTGCATGTCTGACACAAACCTTTCCAAATTTCACTTTTAACTTTGCAATAAGGTTGACAATGGGCAGGTTTAGTGGCCTGACTCGATCTTTTCAGGTTAATCCGGGACTTTCATCCTTAATCATTTATAAATCAGTATATTATAAAAGATTGCTGTCAGTGTGAGATGCTCTCCGTCACTCTCATAGTTTATCAGATGAGTAAAAATCTTATCTGATGAACCATGTTTCAGCTTTCTTAGCATTACCTTGCAGGACTTGTCATTGCCCCTACGATTGTCACGCAAGCATGCTCTGTGCAAAGTTATGATTGCACTGTGGTAGCTTGAGCTTTGCTTCACCAACCATTGCTGATTTTCAACAAAAAAATAGCTAAGCGTACGTCATTTTTCTTTTCCTTCTTTGAGTGAACAATATGATAGTTGTGTACCCTTTTGGGACCATTCAGGATAAGGACATGGTAGATTTTGAACTAACTGAGAATCAAGATGATGTGAATGTATGATTCAAGCACTTGTTACATTGAAGAACAACCATATGTCATCCACCACATGCGGTTAGGTAAACACAGGCTAACATTAAGTAGCAGTCCATTGGGAATAGCCTTGTCTGCATTTGTGTCATAATACTTTTTGTCTATACATTGTACTGGAAAATGAGATCCCGTGAGATTACAGGAGCCCCATATTTATGTGATTCTGACGTTAATAGTGTTGAAACTTTTATCAGTTCTTCATGATTAATCTTATATGAACAAAAAATCGTGTAACTTTTTGGCTTAAAGCATCTTGTAATTGGTAGAGCCTGTTCATGTATGTCTCTATAAAATCTTAGGTTCTGAATTACACTTGAAAACTAATTTTTATCTTAAATGATCGGGAGAATCACGGGTCAATAGTGAAGACACTTTGAATCTATGTTCACATTCTCCTGAAATCCTTCACATATAGTGCATGAGGACAGAGCATCCACTATCTAGATGATAAGGTGTTCTTTTGTCTCCCATTTCCAAATTGTCCTATTCCAGGCTTTGACAAGGGTGAGAAATAACAACCACCACATGTTCTGTTATAAACCATTTTGACAAATCTAAAGTTGCAGTTTAGGTTAGGTATGGGTCTAAGGAATGGTCCAAGTTAGAAAGAAAACCTAATGTTATAGCTATTAAGATAATGTTAAAAAGTATGCACCATAATCTTTAGAAGAACCTTTTTACTTGTCTCTCATATGAAATTTGGTGTAAAAGAATAAGTCATGAAGTTAAAGTAACAAAAAAAGAAGAAGAACAAAGCAATAGATCAAATTCTAATTTATCTTCAATTTTGAGTCTGGCATCTATAAATTTGAAAATAATTTCTCCGATTTAAGGTCTTGATAAATTCGGGATAGTAAAAGTGTCGTTTTCTTTAAAAATAAAAAGACAAATTTCGGTGCACAAAGTTCCTTACTTTGTAAGGGTTGCGAAAGAGTCATTAATGTATACAACTTCCTTAAAGAAGCTGTTTTCATGACTTGAACTCGTGACTTTCTGATAACTAAAGAGTAACTTTACTAACTATTTCAAAACTCGTTCTTTAAGAATAAAAGAATTATAATAAAATATTAAATAAATATAAAAATAGCGGTTAATATCTAAAATATATGATTAAGCAACAAAGTAACTTTTTTATATCTATAAATTTGAAAATAAAATTTTCAATTTAAAACTTTGATAAGTTTGGGATAATGATAATAGATTTTTTTTCGAAAGAGTGAAAAAAATTACGAGAAAATACTAAATTAACATACCATTTATTCGCAATGAACATACGAAACAAAATATTAAAAAAAAAAGTGATGAGAAAACATCTAAAAAATATATGATTAGGCAGTTTTTCTTAATGTTGGTTTCACCAACTCTACCTTAAATCTCCTTAGAAAGTCAGGAAATGGGTGGATGTAGTTAAAGTTAAAGGTTACTTTTTTATTAGAAAGTGACTAATTGATGTTACAATAAAGGGTAATTGAATTGAAAGTCAGCTTTTTAAGTAGCTTTTAGGTAAGTGAAAATGAATTCCAATCAATATATGCAATCATACTTCTAAGTCACTGTTCTTATGGTTTCAATCAAACTGGCAAGTCATAAATTTTCTCCTAACATTATGGTTTATGATGCATATCAGTTTGTATGAAATATTGACATTGTAGGCCTTTTAGGAGTGATTTAAGGCAAACCTTTCAAAAGTCTTCTCGACTTGGAAATTTTGTAACTAGGTCGTTGAATTTATCGAATTGTTGACTTATCGAGTAACTCGATTAATAATAAAAATTAGTTAAATTAAACTCGAAGTCAATAAATAAATTTTATGCTAGTCAAATTTAAATTTAAGTTCAAATTTAAATATCTAAATTTGATAGACTCAAGTTTAGTAAATTTTTTGGATTCAACTAATTTTATAAAACTTCAACAAGCATATTTTATTTTAGTCAAATTTAAATGTAGGTTAAAACTTAAATATGTAAATTTGATCGACTCAATTTCAATAATTTTTTTGAAAACATATTGATTTGACTACATGTTTAGATTCGTCGTCAATCAAATTTAATAAAATTTTTCCGCGTGTCAATCCAAATAATGTTATAAAATTAATTTATATTTGACTCGACTTAATTTAAAAATAAGAAAAAAAATTTTAAAATGAATTAAGTTCATAGTCAAAAATTCAAATTTGATTAAATTTAACATCAAAATTGATATATATATATATATATTGTATTCCTTCGTGACTTCAATTCCAAAGAAGAAAACTAGCAAGTGCAAAATCCTTTCTCTAAGGCCCGTTAAGCTTTTATTGAACTTCAACGGCCCAATCTGATGGGCTTCTGCTTAATCATGGGTGACTATGAAGTATGAACTCAATCTATAAGCATTTCAAGGGATACTTTACATGTGACAAATGTTCAAAGACTAGATTTTAAGCACAAACCTGCAGACTTCTTTAGGAGAGAAAGTTCCAAAATCAAAGAGGAAATAAACATTAAAAGATTATTAAAAACTTAATAACACTCTTCATTTTATTGAATGTTTTAAGAATTTGACCCAACCCGATTTTCCATTTCTAAACTTAGTTCAATAAAATTTGATTTGATGATTTTGGATTATATCATATTCAAGCTTTTTCTGTAAAGTTGAAATGGAAATTTTGTGTTATTTAAAAGAAAATTACAGGATGAAACATCAATTCTTTTGTCAAATGACATAATTAAAAATTCTAGTACAAGTAAAGATCAGATATGATCTCTAGCCTCAAAAGGGGCTGAAGTTTATGATTCCTATCCTGAAACAAGTTGCTCTACCAACTCTTGATGATTTGAGAAAAGAAATTTACAAAACCAGAAGGAAACCTCCTCATTGTGAACTCAGTGTCATTCACTTCCCAAATGTCTGAATCTGCAAATGGAAGAAGATACTAGCTCATAGATCAGGGAGTGATTGTGCGGTTATGGCAGGTGGTGTTGGTGTGAAGAATTCATCATCAGTCCAGTTTGTTTCACCCCAGTGTCTCAGCATACTCTTCCATGAACATAAATTGTCAATACATTTCTTAACACGATGATCCTTAACCTTGATTCTCCAATGTCCATCTGTGTAGTTTGCTTTCTCAGCTTGTTGCCTATCAAATTCAAGTTGTGCCTTCTGCTTTGATTTCAGGAGACAGAACTGGTGCAGGTTCTCAGGCATTGAATCGTGAACTTTCCACCACCTTTCATGAGCAACATCACTTGCAAACTCTTGAAATATGTCTACGTTCCAGTTGCAGTCATAGTCCCTGAAGCACAGCCATGGCTTCACACCAAGATAGTGAAGGACATAGAGGATTGGAGGCTCAGCACCAAAGAGTTGAGTCTTCTTTTGCTTAACCTCTTCTTCATCACCAATCCAGAAATGCTTCAAAAAGTTGATGTGTTTTGGAATTCTGTGCCACCATGTGAAGATCTCATTCAAGTAACCTTGGTCTCCGCCATTGTAGGATTCAATCTCATTGATATGTTCCATCAGGAGATTGAATGTGCAATTTGAAGGCTCAATGATCATTACACCTGAGTTGAATAGAGTTCCATTGTTTCCTGTTGCGGAAATTTCTGGCATGCCAAACAAAAAATCAATGTTTCTGAGGATAAGCAAATCTGCATCAATGAATATGATCTTGTCATAGTCTGTCAGCTGCCATAACCGAAACTTGCTGTAGTTCCATTCATTATATGCATCTTTCTCAGCTTTTGGGTTCCTAATTCTCTGAATTGTTCTGACTTTCCATCCCGCTGCTTCAAGTCCACTTCTGTGATAAACACTGATTGTCTCATCAACAAGTATTACAAGGTCTCTGTTGGATCCTGACAGGCGAATACTCTGAGCTGCGGCAATGGCTCCACACACGTAAACATGAGCAGAATGAAGAATTGTAGCGTATGCCTCACGCCTCGGGTTCCCTGAATGAGCTCTCTCTGATATAATGAAAGATGGTATTAGAATTTGTTACTTCTGTTATTTGAGGGCGTGTTCACTTGTCTGGTCTATCACTAACACTTAAGTGGTATGGTTTGAGTCTATGCTTGTGAATTCATACATGCAAAAGCTATTACTTCTGTATCAATGTGGAAATGAAGCAAGAAGCTGGAGTAACAATCTGACCTTTATCTCTGAAGGGAAGTGCAAGTTCACAGGAGCCAACTGGAAGCTGGAGTTTCTGTCTCAGAACATTCAAGTTTGGTTTGTACAACCAGGCATTGCCCTCTCTTAGAACAAGTTCTTTGCAAGTGAAAAGATTTGGTATTGGGAAACACCTGGAGACGAAAAGTAAATGGACAGGATAAGATCCTTTGGCAGCGGCTGCAAGATTCGCCGCTGTGAGCTGCAAGTGCAATCGAGCTACATCTCTCGACCAATTCGCCTCGTTTCTGCAAGGCAGCTTCACAGCAATAAGGTCAAGTCTTTTTCTTGGCACTTCAGGTTTTGGTAGAGATGGACATACTGGAACTTCTGTTTCTTGCTCCTCGTCGATCCATTCCGGATACAAAGTATCCCAAGTCACATTTTTATCAGCATAGTCCAGATGGAGAACAATGTGGGAAGCGTCAGGTATAAGCTGTTTCCATTGATTCACTTCACTTTTATTGAAGTTCAACAGACCAATTCCCTGGTAGTCAATTTGCTCACTCAGCTTTTCAATGGCCTTCATCACATCGAGCCAATTTGTATCCAACTCTGAGACATATCGTTGTTCCAACCCTCCCCAAATCCAGCGGTTGACGAAATTCGGCCTGCATTCAGGTTTTTATCAAATTAGAAAGTGTGGATCATTATTATTATAATATTTGTCTAGCTCTCTGGCACCTTGAATTTTGAGACATTATCTGAAAGATAAACATGACAGTAACATATCTGAGAGGAAAATACTAGCATAGCTCTATCCTGCAAGGAAAACTATCCAAGAACTGTGACAGAGACATAAAATTTATCCCAAAACAAGACCACAAATATCCTACTCAGACGAGATTGGCATTTTTCCATTCTTAACTCCAAGGATTATGGTTCTTTTTATTGATGAAACTACAGTTTCAGAAAGAATATCACAGAACTTGAAAAAACTGATTCACGATCCTTGTGTACCTTGATGTTGAGCCTGAAAAATGATCAACTTCTGGAGAATGTAAGAGGGTCATAATGGTTCCACAAATGATGACCACGAGGACAAGTTTCAATGGAGAAACCTTGCAGCACGAGCTCCTGTCATGACCGGAAATTTGATATGGTTTCTCAGAACCTTTAACTTTACATTTCTGCATCCTTCTTTTGTATATATCTTCTCTGCTCACGGAAGTTTTCCAATTGAAAGAATGTGAGAATTCAAGAGGAACACTATGATCACTAATAATGCAATAGGAAATCCTTTGAGTAATAATGTATGAATAGCGCAAACTCTCATCAATTCATACTTTGATGTTAGCTAGACCTCATGCTTCACATAATTGCATTTCCAAAAAGCCGGAGATCAGGTTTCAAGAATGTACAAATCAGGGAACTAGATATGCTTGGATACAAACTATATCCAGATGCTTGTGTGCAAAAAAAAACAATTGGTTATACTAATACTCTGATTCAATATGTGGAAGATCTTCACTGTTCTACCTATCTTCATATAGGCCGCAGTTAACCCAGAATTAATGAAGAAATTGTTCAGAACATAGATTCGACAAGGTGAAACTAATGAAAGGGACTGGATCTGGGTCAACCTTGAATCCAAAGTACTTTGCAATAAACTATGCCTGGCAGATAAAAATAGCTAACTTTCAGAGGAAACATAAATTCTATAATGCTCAGGTTCTCAACCCATCCAGAAAACAAGTTCTTATGATAATTCCTGTGGCTACTGGTGCATGAGAGTAAAATGAAACATGGCCTATGCTCAAGTAATTTTCAGTGAAAATATATGGAAGAAGCTGAGACTTTACATTGATGCAGATAGTCTGTGTCTTGTTTCAACAGAACCGGGGCTGTTGCCCATTGCTCCCCTCATTCCAAATTTTCAGCAACAGAAGAGCAGCAGCATCTGAGCTGCAAAAACATCAAAAAAAGCAATTTTTTTAATAGGAAAAAGAATAAAAACAAGAAAGAGACAATAGTGAATGATTGATTTCTTCCCTTTATAGCTAAAGTTGAAGATGATGAGATATCATCATCCTTCACCAGAATGATTGAAAAGAAAGTAGCTAGTTTAATGAAGCAAAACTAGCAAGATGGTACTAACAAGATAAGAAAATTGGACATTGTTAAAGGTAAAAGACTCAAACTTTTCAACAAAAGTTTTGCAATAATCATGAACTTTGGTCATTATGTTTCATGAAACCAGAGAAAAAAGAAAATCATAATCAGCAGAATCAGGATGCAAACGTGATCCATTTTCCAAAGAGGTATCATCAGAGAGATAGAGGAAAGAAAAGTTGATGAAGCAAAACCTATGATGATGTCTGAAACTCTGGCCAATAGAAAGGTAATGGAGAAAGAGCATAATACAGTTTGAGAGCATGGAATGAAGAGAGTGTCAATATAGACAAAGTAACTTCCATTCGAATTTTCCTATAAGACTTCTGTTTGATTAATTTTAGTTCTCACCTACTCTTCCATTTTTTTTTTCTCTTTTTCATCTTATTTTGTGAATGTTCCTTTCAGATACTTCCATATTCTTTTCTTGGTATTTTATTCCTAAGCAATCAAAGTTTTTATCTTGGAAGTTACCTAAGCAATCAAGGTTGGCATGGTCTTTCTGCAAAGTTAAGTCTAACCGGATGTTGTGATTAAGTGTAGATTTTCTTACAAGACCAACGTGCATTACTTGAGGTACTCTTGAGTATAATCATTTTATAGTGCTGAAGGTTCAAAGTTAAAAACTTTGAATGTTATTATGATGTTTGAAAGATTTATCTTTAAATTATTAGTTTGTGTTGCATTTAATTGAGCCGAGTCAATTTTAAGAATTGACTTGAAATTTCATGTCAGTAACATTTGATTATTCATTTGTTTTGTTCATGTTAATATGTCAATATCTTTTAATAAAAGTTTAAAAATAATAAAATTTAAGAGTTTTTCAATGATTTTAAAATTAAAAAATGTTAAATTATAAAGAAATCTCGTATTTTTACTCTTTTCTTTTAAAATCTTAGTCTTTAAACAAAAATAAATTTAGGGTTTATTTCATTTCTTTTAAATTACTAATTCTTTTACCTATTTATTAAGAAACTTTTTAACCATTATTTAGAAAAAATGGACAGATATGCATTCTGAGGTAAACCATCAAGAGAAGAATGGTAACTTTAACACAAAGCAAACAGATCAGGAATTCTTGCAATGACCAAAAAAACATGATCTTCATCAGCTTTCATTCTCCAAGAAAATTTGAAGTGAGGCATCATCATTATGTGGAAGTAGTTGATGATTAGGTTAGTGAAAACAATTTGGTTCGGTTGATAGCAATGGATTAGGGAATAAAAAATGATCAAATGTCCCTTCTCAATAACCCAAATTTGGCAACATGATTTCTGTGGTCTCAGTTTTGTTGAATTAGCAGTAAGAAAACAGACTGATAATCCAATCCAACAGTCTACTTAGTTGAACACTTCCTTTTTTAACCTGCAAGCTTGTCTTCTGTTTGTTTAAGATCATTACTTAGTCTTCTGATATAGTTTGGTTCTTATGTGCAATGAGAATGTGGTTTATCACACTTTCTTAATGCAAAAGTAATATTGGTTTAAGAGTGCTTTCAAAAGCTGTCTCACCAAACTACTGGATTTAGACTGGTCAAAATCATAATAAGAAGGTTTAGAAACTCCAAGGTTAGGAAATAATTAATAAGTAGGATTCACCCACATTATAGTATTATTTAGTTATTATATAAAATCTTTTATCATATTCCGAATCCAAATTGTGATCTGTTCTTGTTTTATTAAAAAACGTAATATTGAAATTATTAAATTTTAATTTAATATCATTTTGTCGATTCAAAAGAACTAAAATCAAATAGTGAATTTAACTAAATAATATTATAAAGAGATAAGTCAATTTAATATCGTTTTGTTGTTACGAATGAACTAAAATCAAATGATGAATTTAACTAAATAATATTATAAAGAGATAAATGAGAGTTTTCAAAATTTAAGGATTGAAATTAAAAATGTTAAATTATAAAAAAGTTTAGACCTTTTTAATTTTTCTTTCTTATTCTATTAATTTTCATTTTTATAACTCTAAAATGGAAGCTAAAATTTTCAATAATACATTGTTTTAGATTAAAAGAAAATTAATAAAATATATTAAATTTGAACAACATAAGTAATAATTTTCCCAAAAAAAATCAGAGAATTAAATCGAAAAAGGTAAATTACACTAACCCTTTTCTTTTCTTTTCTTGTTTTTCTCCCTCATTTTATCCTCTCTTTTTATATCATACTTTGCATACAAGCGAACAGGTCGATTATAGAAAAACCTAAATAGTAAATAGTGTTGAAATATATATAAGGCCCTGACTAAGCATTATTATCAGTAATAATCATGAAAATGTAACAAGCATTAGCTTTGAAGCTTCAACTAGATCTAGACCAAACACGAAGTTGCCACCTTGACAGATCACAGATACCATTAAATATGTCTGTTGGAACCCAAAAAAAAAAACAGAGAAGGTGGGACTTCTTTGTAGTGACACAAACCTTGCACCTATCGCTACGTATCCTTCTGTTACTCCATCCCTTTGTCAGTATACCATGCATTAATCAACTGAAACATTGTATACAAGTTTTGACCGGTGAAGCAGAAGTGTACTGTAACAAGAAAAAATGGATAGACAATAATAAAAAAAGAAAGAAGAAGGTTTAATGTTTTTAACAATGGAAGAGTCGTAATCTGTACAGTAATGTAATATACCGTATATTCGAAGCCAAGAAATGCAACCAAAGCTAAGACTTGAAGTGAAGATAAACCAGAGACTTTTTCTTATTCTAAACATCCGCACAACTTCCTTCTCTTCCTTTTCTTAAACGTGGTATGAACAGTTGAACTCAGAAACTATTGATTCTGGTGAAACTTTGGTGAAGTACTTCTAAGGAGATTATTACTGTTTCTGGAATTGCCAAATGTTTCAAGGTTTAGGTACTGTGTAATGGGGATGGTTGTCTGACTCAAAATGGGTCTAGAAAAGGGAGGCATAACCATCCAAGGATTAGGGAGAACATGATTGTTTTCATCTGATAAAGTACAATGGGGTTGTTCATCTGTTTGGTTGTCATCAAACTGAAAGTTCCTGTGTTCATGGCTCAAAAGGGTATGTCCTAGGACCCTTTGTTCTGGTAAATGTAATAATGAACACCAGAAGTTGATGCCCTATTAAGAGGCTTAATCTGGTAGGGTTAATTTAGGTCAAATACGTAAATCACAACTTAATAGTTAACATTAATAAATAAATTCTTCTTCTTTTTTTGAAGATACAGAGGAATAAAAGCAAAGCCTGTACAATTAGGCCTTAGGGTTAAAACCCCACACATATCTTCAAAGAAAATAGCAAGACATTCCGAAGAAGGAGATTGCAAACTAGTAAATCCGAAGCCAAAAAACTCTACAGCAGGTGGCAACCAATCGACGCAACGATTTCTTTCTCAAAATACATGGTGAATACGAACCTCTCAAGATTTGGCTAACAAATATATATAGCCTTCATCGAGGAAGTAGAATAGAAAGACAGTGAGAATGTTAATGACTACTAAGGAATCAACTTTTAGATCAATCGGACAATAACCTAAATTTCAAATTAGAGTCATCCACGAATAAACACCCTATAACTCAGCATTCAAAAGTGAGCAAAAGCTAATATGATGAACGAACCCTCTCAACTAAACACCAGAAATATCGCGATCTATATTGCCATAAACTCTTTATCACAATTTAATATTTAAAATTTGTGATGATGACTTCTTATTTAATTTAACATTTGTTTAAAACAATATTAATAACATCCTAATCTCTAATAAATGTTAACAATTTATATTATTTAAAACATAGATGTAATAATTAATATATTTCACAAAAGTTTTAATACTTATTTATTGTTATTCGTTTTATTATTATTTTAACCTTATTCAACTTAAAATACAAAATGATATATAAAATTATACTTTTATGAAATTTTGGGGTTTACTTTTGATGAAAAGGCAGAGTGTCCTAATACTATTGGTGATTGGGAACTTCTAGATGGTAATTATAATGTTCACTTTAAGTGGATAACTCATAAGTATTGATAGCTTAGTCAAACTCGTGCATGAGATGAGATAGGACCGTCTCTTCGACCTGCAAGCAACTAAGCTTGCAGGCCTCACCTCTCACCTTTAGTATTGCTTCAACTTCAAGTCACTAATTTAACATTACAATTATGTGCTTTTTTATATATATATATATATATATATATATATATGGATTGAGCTCCAAAAGTTATTTTTAAGAATAATCATAAGCAATGTTTTAAAAATCATTCCAAAGTTAAAAGCCATAAGATTTTAAAGGTCTAATCAATTTATAAAATCGGTTAAAATTAGATAAAATTAAAAATTTAAAATATGGTTAAAAATTATCTTTAAGTATTAAATTTTAAATTTTAATTAAAATTTATTAAATAAAATTAACTAATTCATTTTAATTTATAAAAATTAATCTGTTAAATTAAATGATTAATTAATAAATAATTCAGTTTTAACAATAAATGTTATTAAAATAAATCAAACTGAAAAGTGTTCAAAATTTTACAATTAAATTAGCCAAATCGGTTGAAATTTTTAATCATTGATAATAAGTTAAATTAAACTTGATTTAAAATTTAATCAAACATTCAAATTAATATTAAAATCCAAATTCAAGCCTTTTCAAGTCCTCGTCTTCACTTGAGGCTCGATTGTTTTTTAATTCCGCTAAGCTCCTATAATTTCATATATTATTACGATAATCTTAAAATTTTAAAATATAAATAAGTTTTATAATATTTATTCCTTACTATTAATTTTCGTTACAAATTAGAATTTTGTTATAAAATTAAAATTATACAAGAATTATTAGTAATCGTTATAAATTAAGAACTATATTTAATAATATATCAAATCATAAGAATCTAACGAATTAAAGTTTTTTTAAAATAAACTAGAGTTCTTGGTTTCCAACGATCAGGTATAGTGTAGTGTTACATGGGCTTATTCTTAGGTTATCAAGATACCATAACAGGACGGTACAAGTTCCTTGGACAAAGCATTTATGAATACAACCATTGGACCAACTTTATATGAATTATTTAACAGGAGTGGTAGTTGAACAGTGACAAGCCTGCAGCTTCAAAATTTCACTCCAATTTGCAAAGACAAAAATGGATAGAAGAACATCTACTTATACAGCAATCATTCACTTTTAGTTATGAATGGAAAACTTAATTTGATCTGTGCCTCGATCTATTCATCTCATGGTCTTGGCAGGACAGTAGATGCTTACTGGGATAAATGAGGTTGGTGCATTTTGACCCGTAACCGGAATACTGGAAATGTAGCCTCAAAAGAGCTTGGAGATGGTCACGCCCCCAGTGGCTTCTGCTTCATATCTCAGAGTCTGAACTCTTTGCCTCTTTCGGGGGAGCAAATTGCTTGCTAAGCCGAGATTTTGTCCATGGATCCAAAGGAACTCTCTGTGGTTGTTGAGGTGTAGGAGGTTTTGACTGCCTAAGTTCATTTTCTCTGTCGATAAACCTGCTCGTTTATGGAAAATATAGTTATAGAATCTATATAAGTGCGTTGTACGAATGACCGTTTTAGTCTGATTCAAAGAAAGCTTGTTTCATATAGGATAACATACCCCTCAAACTCAACTTAATTCATACAAGGTGACATGGTTCTTCCAAAAGAAAGATGCTAGGATCCAAGACAAACTTGATTTTGAATTTTTTTGATTCGTATCCCATGAAGGACTTTCAGCTAACCATTTAATTGAAATCACCATGACACAGCAACATAACACTATGCTGTAACTACCATTTATTAAATGACAAATTGCTAGAACAAGATGGAGCACAAGCATGTCTTAGAGGAAAAAGATCTCAAGTTAATATAGAGGTCTTACTCAATGTAGGCCATTGGTGCAGCATCACCAACTCTTATGCGAGTTCGGAGCAGTCTTGTGTACCCACCTGCTCTATCCCTGTGGGCATAACACGAAGTCAAATTTGAACATTATTTAAAATGGTCAGACCAAAGGAAGAAAGAAGCAAAAGACTTACTTGTAACGATAAGCTAGCTCTGTAAAGAGCTTGTGAAGAACATCGTCCCCTCTCACAAAGCCTGCAGCACGCCTAGCAGCACAAAGGGTACCCTGTGATTCTTTCAAGATAAAATAAGTTTATCATGAAGGAATATAAGTATTAAAACATAAAGCTCATATATAAAGGCTCCAACTGTTTCAAAAAATATGACTTCATACTGGAAAATATCTACACAATAAATTTTTCGATCTCTTTGGTTTAGTACATGCAGATTTATGCCGTCCAAGTTTGTACGGCAAGGGCACACTGGTTACACTTACGAGATCTAACGAAACTAGAAAGAGGCAGTCGCCAATCATCGTTTAAGATTAGGAAACATCAATTGAAGATCACGGTCACTTCCATCAATTTAATTAGGATGTATTACAGTCACTAGTTCTACAACTAAATCCAACCGCTTTGTTTCCCAAAGTTTTGAACATTTCCAACCTATCTTCTAAATATCCTCAAATTTTTTGAAAGAATACAAGCTAAAATCAAAACCAGATTTAGAAACATCACTTTCCTTTCTAGTTGTCCTGTTTTCCTACAATTACTCATATCGTCTATTGTTGATTAAATCATCACAAGAAGGCAAGCTAATCACATAACTAACTTGATGTAAGCACTAACCTCTTTTCCAACTTGTACCATATGATCAGCAAGTCGTCGAATCTCTTTGGCCTGAAACACAAAAGAATCATCACTGTGTTCCATCAAAGTTAAATCAACAATCTTTTTCCCAATTACAAGAACAATAGGAAAATTCAATAAGAAGAATTCCTGTGAAGTGAAAGCATTACTCATAACTATCTCTAAGTCTAACATCTGATATTCATCAAAGATTATAAGGGAAAAAAACAATAAAAAGGAACCTTATCAAAGTAACATAAATCCCAATCGAAACAGAAAACACTTAACTACTGAATACACAATGCATGAAAAAAAAAACTCTTAAGAAATGAAGGACAAAGCACAACAGTAGCAACCTTTGCAACAGTAGTTTCAATACGTTCGTGCTTCACCAACTGGGAAACCATTGTCCTACAAATTAAATACACGAAAACAAAGAGTAAAGCAGAATCGATGAAGCAAAAATAAAACAAAACTTCAGAGAGAGAGAGAGAGAGAGAGAGAGAGAGAGAGTGAATGGAAAAGAGAGAGTGAGAGATGAAAGAAGACCTGAGCATGGACATACGGTGACCAGTGGGTCGACTCAGCTTTCTGAATTTCGTCATTTTCAGGCAGAGAACGAAGAAAGGGACGATTTTGATTTCACAAAGCAAATCATGAACAACAGTCGACGCTAAACCCTAGTGATTTTCCTTGGGAAGGGACTCGAATGCAATTAAAATTAATTGAAGCACTGAACTGCAAAAAAATAATGAAAAGCCTCTAGGGCCTGATCTTGACCCATATTTCAAGCCCACTTGTTATTTTTGGGTTAGGCCTAAGCCTGATCTTGAATTTTTAAATTAATTTGTGGTAATAATCCCTTCCATTCTTAGAGATGGCAACAGGGGCTGTCGGCCCGGAATGAGGTCAAACGGTTGACCTAACATTGGCCTGGTCTAATAAGTATAAATAAAACGACGTTATTTTGATATTTTAATTTACAAAAATAATAATTTAGGCCAGAACGAGCCAGGCTCGGGCTCCCATGTGATAAACAACGTTTGAATTAATTAAATCTCAAAAATAGAGACCTCACTTTAAACATAAAAATTAGAGAAAATTAATTATATGTAGTAATAGGATTAATAGAAATATCAAATAAAATAAATAACTCTTTCAATTATAAGATATATAACTTAAAATATAAATATTTGAAATATAAAAAGTTTTGATTACTAAATTATATACAAGTACCTTTAAATGGAAAATATTTTTAATTTATATTATATAATAATAATAATAAAAGAATTGCATTAAGTTATAGATTTTATACTCTCTTCATAGCCATTATAACTTTTATTATGAATAGAAATGTTAAATTAAATCATCTGTTAATTCAAACTTAAATTAACTTTTAGATTAAATAAAATTTAAGGAATTGAATTTACTACTTCGCATTAAAAATATTGATTTATAAAAATTCGAATTGACTTAAATTTTACATCTGACTTATTAAATTTTAATAAATTAGATTGAATCAAAGCTATATAAATTAAATATTTAGTGATAATATACTTTTTTTGAAGAACTCGTACATTGTCAGGAGAGTATCAAAAGCCTCCCCTTGTTTTGTGCCACCTGTTTTAATGGAGCCGCCGGTTTTTCTCTCTTTTCTTGCACCTTTCACTTGTTGCTTGTAGCCGTACGTCAGCTCTAGATATGGTGGAATCCTAAGTTTCATCTTTCATGGACTTTAGTACTATATATATAGTTCTTGGATCCGACAAAATCTACCTTGGATGGCTCATTCAACTGCCAAAGTTTCTACTTTTTTTAACATTTATTTGGCTCTTTTTTCTGGAAAGTTAACAGATGATGGTTTAAGAATGATAATACCATCCGAAAGTTTGATCTGTTAGATATGCTTGTGCTTATCTGCAGAGAAAAATGAGCCAAATAAATGTTTTTAAAGTAATAAAATTGGTAGTTAAATGAGTCATCAAAGGTAGACTTTATCTGTTCTCGAGGCAGCAGCATATGTTGCACAGGCAAATGAAGAAGACGAGGACGAAATGAGCAACAGCCTAGTACTACAAAACCATATATCAGTTGTATTTAAGCTGAATTGTAACGACTATGTCAATATGTTATAACTTAATGAAATGTTGTTTTCTGTTCTCTCTCTCGATTCTATGAATCTTTCCTTTCTTTTAGTGTTCTCTCGAGTTGTTACCTACACTCTAAGCTGACTACGCGTTTCTCTTCTCTTATCTAGTTTATTCTTTCAACAATTTGGTATCAAAGCATTCAAATCTAAGAGACAACCATGGCTGAGGGTACAAGAAGTACAAAATTACATAAAATGGAGGAAAATTTGAAGGGGTTGATGGAGGGAATGTTTTTGGAATCACAAGATAGGAGTAAACAAATGTTTTAGGTTAAAAAAAAGGACAAAATTAAGGAATATGATTCTACAAATATTACAAAAATAGGAGGAGATGTCGGAACAGTAGATCCAACATCTCAGAGTAGCTTTGAGAGATTGATGGAAGAAGAATGGGTGATGTCGACGAGGATGAAACGAATTGAATTTCTATCATTTGACAATGAGAATATCAAGCCACAGCTTTTTTCTCTGGATCAAACTCCGAAAAGAACGAAGTTGAATTTTGCTATTTTTCATATGAATGAGCGGGCGTAAGAATGGTATCGACTATATGTCAGAAATCGTAACAAGACGGAGGTAATTGATTGGGATGAATTTACCAGGGCACTTAAACAACAATTTGATGTAAAAATTTTCGATGACCCGATGGGCAATTTTAAAGATTTAAAACAAGATGGAATGGTATTGGAGTATTGCGCACTATTTGATCACCCTTCCAACCGATGTTTTTACCAGAAGAATACTTAGTTAGGCTTTTTATTAAAGGACTCCGACCAGAAATTGGTGTGACAGTAAAACTATATGAACCAAACTCTTTGCACCAGGCATATACGCTGGCCTGGAAACAAGAAGCCATACTGATATCTACAAGTAATACTCTGTTGAATCGAAACAACGTCATAAAGAACATGAATACCAGTGGTCATTCCAACTTCCATTCAAAGGGGCAACTAGCCACCTAGCAAGGAAATCAAGTTTCGAAGGATTGTTGTCAACCCCATTGACAACATCACGATCCTCCTCTTCGATAAGGCCGTCTAAATCACAAAGGCAAATTAGCAGTAGAGACTTCGATGAGAACTTAGCAAAGGGGCTTTGTTTTTTATATGATGAGAAATACACCTTGGGTCACAAATGTAAAAAGAGACAATTACAATTTTATGTGATTTTTGGAGAGGACGATAGTGAACAATATCTAGGGATTTCGCGTGTTTTGGGTAAAAGTGATTTTACAATCACTGTTTACTTCACGTGTAAAGCATTACAGAAATCGGATGATATTTATATCATCACTGTTTGTGAAAAGAAAAGAAAATGACAACAGCTATGTACATAAAATGCTAACACTACTAAAGCAGCTACAGTACAAAAAAATCTAACCAATACAGAATAAATATAAAATATTCTGTATTTTATATGTCAGAAAAAATACAGATTGGGATTGGAGGTATCGACTATATGTCAGAAATCGTAACAAGACGGAGGTAATTGATTGGGATGAATTTACCAGGGCACTTAAACAACAATTTGATGTAAAAATTTTCGATGACCCGATGGGCAATTTTAAAGATTTAAAACAAGATGGAATGGTATTGGAGTATTGCGCACTATTTGATCACCCTTCCAGCCGATGTTTTTACCAGAAGAATACTTAGTTAGGCTTTTTATTAAAGGACTCCGACCAGAAATTGGTGTGACGGTAAAACTATATGAACCAAACTCTTTGCACCAGGCATATACGCTGGCCTGGAAACAAGAAGCCATACTGATATCTACAAGTAATACTCTGTTGAATCGAAACAACGTCATAAAGAACATGAATACCAGTGGTCATTCCAACTTCCATTCAAAGGGGCAACTAGCCACCTAGCAAGGAAATCAAGTTTCGAAGGATTGTTGTCAACCCCATTGACAACATCACGATCCTCCTCTTCGATAAGGCCGTCTAAATCACAAAGGCAAATTAGCAGTAGAGACTTCGATGAGAACTTAGCAAAGGGGCTTTGTTTTTTATATGATGAGAAATACACCTTGGGTCACAAATGTAAAAAGAGACAATTACAATTTTATGTGATTTTTGGAGAGGACGATAGTGAACAATATCTAGGGATTTCGCGTGTTTTGGGTAAAAGTGATTTTACAATCACTGTTTACTTCACGTGTAAAGCATTACAGAAATCGGATGATATTTATATCATCACTGTTTGTGAAAAGAAAAGAAAATGACAACAGCTATGTACATAAAATGCTAACACTACTAAAGCAGCTACAGTACAAAAAAATCTAACCAATACAGAATAAATATAAAATATTCTACCCCCTTGAAGGTGAAGCTTGGTGCCAATCACACAAGCCCAACTTGGACAACAAAAAACTAAAAACAGGAGTTGATAAAGTTTTAGTGAACATATCAGCTAGTTGTAGCTTGGAAGGAATATGTTGAGGAAGAAAAAATCCTTCTTTATATTTATCACGAACCAAATGACAGTCGATCTCCAAATGCTTTGTCCTCTTGTGAAAAATAGGATTGGCAGTAATATGGACAGCAGCCAAATTGTCACACCACAACGAAATAGGAAAGGAAATAAGAAATCCATTGCAACTCACAAACCGTAGTAGAAAGACTACGATATTCAGCCTCCGCAGAAGACCGAGAAACAGTGGATTGTTTCTTAGTCTTCCAAGAAATCAATGCATTACCCAAGAACACACAAAAACCTGTTAAAGATCTCCGACTAAAAGGACAAGCAGCCCAATCCGCATCACAATAAGCTTGTAAAGAACAAGAATTGTCAAAAGGGAAAAATAAACCTGTAGAAGGAGATTGCTTCAAATATTTGAGCACATGAATAGCAGTCATCCAAAGTTGCTCAGTAGGAGCTTGAACAAATTGACTCAACTGTTGAGTCGCATGAGTGATATCAGGACGAGTAAAACCAAGGTAAAGGAGACGTCCAACTAACCTCCGATATCTGTCTGGATTCTCCAATAAAGGAGAGCTAGCATCATCAAATCGACAATGAGGAGAAAGAGGAGTGGTTGCCCCTTTCGAACAAGTCAACCCTGCATCCTTGAGAACATTCAACACATACTTGTGTTGATTCACATACAAGCCAGTAGAGGACCTAGCAAGTTCTAACCCAAGGAAATATTTTGCAGAACCCATATCTTTATTAGTAAATTTGTCATGTAAAAATTGTTTGACTTGATTAATACATGCCTCCGTTGGACCCATGATCAACACATCATCAACATACACTACAAGAGCAATAAACTCAGTTCCTTTAGATTTAATGAACAAACATGGATCATGAGCAGACTGTACAAAATTTTGTTGACAAAGAGAAACAGTAAGCTCATGATTCCATTGTCGTGAGGCTTGCTTAAGGCCATACAAAGACCTCCTCAAACGACAAACCTGATTAGGAGCAGCCTTAGTATATCCTTGAGGAGGCAACTTGTACAGTTCCTCATTAATATACCCATGCAAAAAAGCATTATTGATATCCAATTGATGTAAAGGCCATCCCTTCGCAACAGCAATAGCTATAAAAATTTTCACAGTAACCATTTTAGCAACTGGAGAAAAACACTCATTATAATCCACCCCCTCAATTTGATTATAGCCTTTTGCCACTAACCTAGCCTTATACCTATCAACAGTTCCATCAGGCTTGTGTTTAACTTTATAAACCCATTTAGAACCTATAGCTTTCTTCCCTTTTGGCAAAACAGTCAAATCCTAAGTATGATTATGATCAAGAGCTGCTAACTCATCCTCCATAGCATTCAACCAATTCAAATTAGTTTTAGCTTGTTCAAAAGAACTAGGTTCTTCAATATTAGACACATTTGCTAAAAAAGAATGATAATCAGATGTAAGACAAGAGAAGGATACAAAAGGATATGTAGGTGGTGTATTAGAAGCATTAAGCATAGATGGGACAACATCAAGAGCAGTAGTAGTAACAGATGCCTATGTTTCCTTTCGACAACTCCATTTTGTTGTGGAGTATAAGGGGAAGTTTTTTTATGAATAATACCATATGTGGTAAAAATTTCTTGACAACAAAGACTCAAAAATTCTGACCCATTATCAGTTCTAACAACCTTAATAGTTGCATCAAATTGGGTTCGAATATGTTTAATAAATTGTGCCAAGAAGGTTGAAGTCTGACTTTTGTGTTGGAGTAGGTAAGTCCAGGTTGTTCTAGAAAAATCATCAACGATGGTGAAGATAAAGTGTGCTCCACTAATTAACCCCTGATTATAAGGACCCCAAAGATCCATATGCAACAGTTCAAAGCATGCAACTGTACTAATACTGCTCCTAGGAAAAGGAAGTCTAGTTTGTTTGGAAAGGTGACAAACATCACACGATTGCTCAGAAAAATGCATATTATTGAAAGAAATTTGCAACTATTTCAGTATATTGAAAGAAGGATGGCCCAATCTTTGGTGCCAAGACATATCATCAATAGCACTATGACAATACATTGGCTTATTGTTACTACTTCCTAATTGTGTGATGTAAGACAGAATGGTTTTCTGATGAAAAGAGGAGTGATCAAGAATATAAAGGCCTGCAATTACCTTGCCAACTGCTAAGACCTCATCAGTCACAAGGTCCTGTAGAACACAAAATGTGGCATAAAAGGTGAATTTGGTAGAAGATTGACAAGTTAATTTGTTTACTGAAAGCAAATTGTATTTAAAAGAAGGTATGAGCAAAATGGATGACAGACTAAGATTATCACTAAACACAACATTTCCTGTGAAATCTACTGTCTTAATTGTGCCATCCGGAAGATGAACAGGTGTATTTTTTACTACAGGTATAGGTTTGTCAAACAAATCCACATTATGGCACATATGATTGGAAGCACCTGTGTCTATTATCCAAGAAGCACATTCAATTGAATTTACTGAACTAAAAGAATGGTTGAGAGTGCTACCTGCAAAGTCATTGAAGTGTGCAAAATTAATGACATCTCCTCCCTTGTCTCTCGGTTGCATTTGCTTTCCTTGACCTTGCATAAATTTCAGAATCCCTTGTTGAATCATTGCTGCCATATCTTGTCTCCAGGCTGGTTCCTTGGGTTCTTTCTCCATTGAATAATCCAAAGGGGAATCACTCATATTTACCAACTCCTTAGCCATATCTCCTCCCTTCTTATCTTTTGAACCTTTATACCAATCTGGATACCCATGAATTTTAAAACAAGTGTCTCGTGTGTGTCTCCTCACTTTACAAAAATCACAATACATGTCATCTTTATTCACTTGTTTCTTAGCACTACCCCTGCCAGCACCTCTCCCACTGTTGCTATTAGAATCACGCACCAACATTGCACTGCTCATATTGTCAGAAAAGGAAATATTCACCTCCCTTTGCTTTTCAACTCTAACTACCATCGAGTATGCCCTATCCACATGAGGCAAAGGATCCATTACAAGAATCTGACTCCTAATAGCATCATACTCCTCATTCAAACCCATCAGAAATTGAACCAACCTATCATTATCTCCAAATTCAATCAATTGCTTAAGAGACCCACAGGAACATTGCTGTAGGGCTCCATAAGAACATTGCGAAATAGGAGCTAAGCAATTCAATTCATCCCACAATCTTTTCAATTTTGTAAAATACCTAGAGATAGATAAATCCCCTTGCGAAATTGAACTGATCTCCCGCTTGAGTTGATATAGCAGTGGCCCATTGCACTCTCCATATCTCCTCTCTAGGTCCTTCCACAAATCCCTAGCTGAACTTGTATATAAGAATGATTCGACAATATCCTTGGAGATGGCGTTTAACAACCATGACGTCACCATGAAGTCCACCCGACACCATCGATCATAATCTGGTGAATCTTCCCTTGGCTTCTCACATTTTCCAGTAACAAAATCGAGCTTTAATTTTGCCCCCAACGCAATCTTCATCACACGACTCCATGATAGATAGTTGTTCCCATTTAATGGTGTCGTGACGAGCACCATCCCTAGATGATCTGACTTCTGTAGAAACATCGGACTCTCCTCGCTAGCTACACCTCCAAAAGAAGAGCGCACGTTCACGCTGTCAACCATAACTAGCTTCGGTGATCTACTGTAACATCCCGTCATCGATGAGATGGGTACAGTTCACCTCATACGTATTCTGTATATGTATTCTGTATATGCATTCATAGCCTCTGCATTCTTGATAAATGTTCATAATTACACAAGCATATGTATGTACATGCATGTATGACAGATTTCTGACTTGATTGTGGAATGAGAGATTTTGTGATTTAGGGATTAATTGTGCTTTGATTCGTAAATTAGAGTGTTAAATTGAAATTAGGAATTGAGAATTGAAAATCGGAGTATGTGACTAGATGTTTTCTAATTTTGAGGATTTATAGAAATTTTTTTGGAATTTTCGGAATATTAGGCTCGGACCGAAAAAATGACTTAGTGACTGATTAATTGTGATTCCGGTTCCGAATTTGATTGACAATTGATATGAGATAATTTAAATTATGATTTGAGGAATTAGGGTATGAACCATTGGAATTTGGGAGAAATTAGAATTAGAAATTAGATTGAGGTTGTTCGGATTGGACTTGTGGCAAATGAAATTGCCAAACAAGCCTTATCAAGCCTTAGTATTTAAACCTTTCTCTTTGAATAAATGATCCACGATGCTTGCCCTATTCTCTTGAAAGAAATTGCTTTGTTTTTCTTCTTCTTTGCGTGGATCTTAGCTTGGAGTTACTTCTTGATTTCTCCTTACAAATCATTCCTTCCTTGTCTTTGATCAATTATCCTTTTGGCTTGGATTGAAAGAAATAGAGTTTGGGTGGATTTGGGAGAAAACCGTGGATGAGCTTAGGTGTGGAGTTTGAATTTTCTTGGTGTTTCTCAAAGGGTTTAAGCTTGAATCAAGTAAGTTCTTGTTCCTTTATGCTTTATATAGTTTAATTTAAGCATGGATTTGAGTATAAATTGTTTAAGAAATTTGAAGTTTCGGATGATTTAGGTTTTAAGGGATTATGTGGATTTTGATTTGGGTATTTATGGAATAATGTTTATTTGATGGATTGAAGCTTAGGAATGAGTTGTGTTAAGTGTAGAATGTGGTTTAGGAGTGTTT
Source organism: Erythroxylum novogranatense (assembly GCA_029891385.1). Classification (NCBI taxonomy): domain Eukaryota; kingdom Viridiplantae; phylum Streptophyta; class Magnoliopsida; order Malpighiales; family Erythroxylaceae; genus Erythroxylum; species Erythroxylum novogranatense. The sequence goes on along the minus strand of CM057226.1, from coordinate 107,971,704 downwards.
AAAAGGGAAAGGATTGGATTATATCAGAAAAATCGAATTTTCGGGTTTCGCGACGACGTGATGAACACGCATGGCGAAACAATTCAATGTCAGATGTCATGACGTGTGCTTGGCACGTCGTGGCGAGCGGATGATCCTCGCACGCCGCGATGAGCGAAGGTGCACGCCGCGGCGAGCGCAAAGGATCACGCCGCGTAGAGGAGAAAGGAGCGTGCGCCGCGACGTGAAGAAAGACGTCTCGCCGCGGCGAGCGATCTCACGCCGCGGCGAGGACACCTGATTTTCGAAGGTGGGTTGTTTGATTTTAAACGATTTTGAGGTTATTTTAGTTATGATTGGTGAGTGATAAATTGATCTTGATTTAGGAATTTGATAATTCAATTAGATATGGGTTGAATTCAATTTGGAGACTATGAAATTGCGGAAATTTAATTCGGTGGTTCTCGAAATCAGATGGCAATTGAATAGTGAATTTGATTCTGATTTAAGGATAATTCCTATGTCTTAGAATTTGACTTTGGAGGATATAGAACTTAGCCAATTGAATCATGGTATTAGAAATTGCTATGGATTAGTATGAATATGCGGAATTGAGACAATTCGAGTTTGAGGTCGAAAATGTCATAACATGCATAGTACGTAAATTATTCGATATACTTGCATCATTGACTACTGAAATTGATACAATTAGTAATATTCGAGTATTCTGATCATTGTAGAGGCTTAAGTGGAGCGTCGATCCTCTGACGCAGCAGAGACTTCCCGGCAGTAGCTCGGAAGTTTAGAGGTGAGTAACCTAGTTGGTTTCTCAATCTCTGATGTGTTAAATGCTTTGTATGAATTATTTGTGATTATGAGTAAATGATTCGTATGAGATATGTTACTGTGAATTATGAACGCATGCTAGGCATGAATAGAAATCAGTAACTGACCGTTGTGACTGGAGCACAATTCTGATCTGATTAGAGCTATAAGCTCGTCTATTGTGATAAGTGAAAAGGGATTAGTGTATACCCAGAGGACTCTCCTATCCCTAGTGCGCGTGGGCTGTAGTGCATACCCAGAGGGCTCTCTTACCCCCGAAAACGCGATTTCTGTGTGATATGTGATGTGTCCAGAAATGGGATAATTCTGACGCCCAGTCACAACATTAAAATGAACTGAAAATCATTGTGCATTCAGTCTGTGATTGTGATGTGAATTTGATATGGGATTACTTGCAAATGTGTGATTATGATTTTATGAACTTCTGAATTATGATTCTAAATATGATATGTGTTGCTTTGTACGCAATTTTTGCGTAATGCGTGAATTGAGTGAACCATTGATGATGGTTACTCATTGAGTTTTCGCAAACTCACCCAAATTGGGACTATTTTTCAGGACAGCGAGAGTGTGACTCCTAGCTCCGGGTAGTGAGACTTTTCCTGCTGTGTGTGTGTGTGCATGAGAGTAGCATGACCCATGTGTCGGTCACCGGGGATCCTTTGGGATATTTTGGGGATGACCTAGTTAGGAGTTATTACTGTTTATTTTGGCTTGTACAGTTGTAATTATGACCGGATGTTGTAATTAGGGTTTTATGAAAGGAATGAAAAGGGATCTTTTGGTTGCAAAATTTAGTGAATGTGATCTTACTGCTTTATTATTGAGGCCATGAGGTTTAAAGAATTAATCGTATCGTAGTGCACCCTCATTGTAGGGTATGTACCGGTATGACCTACGGGCGTCCCGTTGTATACTCTACGGTAAGGGGGTGCTACATCTACCCAGTAAATCTTTGATACCATGAACAATATCTAGGGATTTCGCGTGTTTTAGGTAAACGTGATTTTACAATTCACTTGTAAAGCATTACAGAAATCAGATGATATTTATATCATCACTGTTTGTGAAAAGAAAAGAAAACGACAACAGCTATGTACATAAAACGCTAACACTACTAAAGCAGCTACAATACACAAAAATCTAACCAATACAGAATAAATATAAAATATTCTACAGATAGTGTGAAAAATTCACCTGAACTAGAAGAGGAAGAGTTGGAGGGAAGCTTAGGAGAAAACGAAAGCCCTATGGTTTCCATGCAAGTTACGTTAGGATATTTGGGGAATATGGAATTCAAACGGATGAGAGTAGTGGGCATGTATCAGAGATGACAAATCCACATTTTGATCGATAATGGCAACACACATAATTTTGTGGATTCATCAGTCGTAAAAAAAGGAGGGTGCGACATACAAGAGATAGAACCAATATCTATAACAATAGGTGGTGGCTTACAGTTGAAATGCAATCAACGTTGTAGGAATTTTGCATGGACAATGCAAGGAGCTCAGTTTTCCATGGACGTATTATTTCTGTCATTGGGGGGCTATGACGTCATTTTAGGAATACAATGGTTGATTGGGTTAAACGACGTGCTGTGTAACTTTAGAGAGCAGACAATGACGTTTCAGTGGAAAGGAAGGGTGATAACCCTTTACGAAGATCCAGAAGGGAAGTCTCGAGCTCTCTCAAGTAAGGGATTCTAGAAGCTTTTGCGTAGACCAGTAGACGAGCAGCTATTCATGTTACAACTAACACCATCTATCGAGTTTCAGTTGCAACAAATTAATAAGGATAAGTTCGACCAAGATTCACATTGATCAAGTCCTTCCATGTCCTTAATTTGTTGTAACAAATAGATATTATCAGATTGTTATTTATCAGGTTGTTATTTAGTCTTCACTGTAATTATAAATACCCTCTTGTAAAAGGATTTCGTCAAGTGTGAATAACAATCAATTCAAGTCTCTTTATGGTATCAGAGTAGTCAGCGTAACGACATTTTTTTTCGATCCACTGACACAGCAATTTTCATCAGCCTCCTTCTATTACTTCATCAATGTCATGGCACTTGACCCTGTTAATACTTCGTCATCCTCAACCACCATTGCTGCCGACTCTCCCATTGATTCCAATATTGTCGTGCTTAATTCTCGTATTCAAGGCACATCCAAGCTTAACGGCTCGAATTATCCAGCTTGGAAACTTCTCATGGAATCCCTATTAGTCGGATACAATCTCATAGGATACGTTGACGGTTCCTATCCTAGACCTGCAGAGAATGATCCCAGATATGGTGTGTGGATTCGACAAGATCGCTTCATCCTACACGCTATCATCTCCTCTGTTTCACACTCAATCGTAACCTTATTAGGATCGACCACTTCCTCTCACCAAGCGTGGGAACTTCTTTCTCGACTGTATACCGGCAGATCCAGAGCTCGTCTCATGTCTTTGAAGGAGAGACTACTTAGTTTAAGCAAAGGAGACTCATCCGTTGCTGAGTATTTGAACAAAATCAAGATCATTGCGGACGAAATCTCGATGATTAGCACGCCATTGGATGACACGGATCTGGTCATCCACACATTGAATGGACTCAGTTTTGAATTCAAAGAAATTGCAGCTGCTATTCGTGCTCGGGAGACTCCGATTTCCTTTCCGGATCTTTACGAAAAGCTCCTGGACCATGAAACTTTCCTGTCCAGGCAGTCTCGGCAACTCCAGCTCCAGGCGGCTCCACTTCCTACTGCCCACTTCACTCGTAGCCACTCATCAGCTTCTGGGCATAACCGCTCAACTTCTACACATCAGACTTCCGCACCACGCACAACAGGTCCTGGTCGCAGGTCTTCAAGCCAGATGTACCGAGCAGGGTCTTCACATCATCAATTCAGATCTGCTCCTTCTTGAAATGCCTCCTTTTCGACTGCTGCCGTGGTCTGTCAATACTGTGAAAAACCAGGTCACACAGCAAAAACGTGTTGAGATCTTCATGGTAAACCGGCTCAATTCAAGTCTTCCCTTGCTGCTCATCACTCGATCATAGAGGCTGCCTCTTCTGATGACTGGATTCTTGATTCTGGAGCTACGCATCATGTGACAAATAATCTTCAAAATTTTTCAATCACTTCACCATATTCTGGCTCGGATCATCTACAAGTTGGTGATGGCCATAATATACCAATCACGCACATGGGTAGTTTTACCGTCCATACCAAAAATAAGCCTATCATCTTTGATAACGTTCTCCATGTTCCGTCGATTAACAAAAACCTTATATTTGTTAAACGTTTATGCAAAAATAATAATGTTTATGTTGAATTGTTTCCGGATTGTTTTCAGGTGAAGGATTTACGGACGAGATCGGTGCTCCTCATAGGGTCCAGTTACAGTGATCTCTATAACCTATATTTTCCCTCAACTAAACCAGCGGTCTTCCATGCTTGTGTTCCCAATTCAGCTATTCTCCATCACATCCTAGGTCATCCGTTAAATAAAATTATGACGTATCTTCAGTCACGTCATCACTTAGCTTCTAGTTCAACATTGTCAAAAGTTTGTGTCTCCTGTCAGTATTCAAAGAGCCACAAACTTCCATTTTCGAGTCAGCATTTGCATAGTTCTAGGCCTTTAGAAATAATTTTTCCCGATGTTTGGGGACCTACCCCGACTAGTTCATTAGACGGTTTCAACTATTATGTCATTTTGTTGGATCATTTTTCACGCTATGTCTGGTTATATCCACTTAAACATAAATCTAATGTCTTTGGTGTTTTCACTGCATTCAAAACCTTAGTTGAGAAGCGTTTTAATTCCACCATCACTACCCTGTATACTGACAATGGTGGTGAGTTTCTCAAATTAAAAACTTTTCTGTCAACCAACGACATTTCTCACATAACCACTCCTCCTCACACGCCAGAACTCAATGGACTATCTAAAAGAAAACATCGACATATCGTAGAAACCGCAAGAGCTCTTCTACACCTAAGCAAACTACCGTCATCATTTTGGTCGTATGCCTTTCTTACGTCTGTTTATCTCATCAATCGTCTGCCTACACCTCTCCTTAACATGAACACCCCTTATGAACGCTTGTTCGGTTAACCCCCCTCGTACACCAATCTTCATTCATTTGGTTGTCTCTGCTTCCCATGGCTTCGTCCCCATACCTCAAATAAGCTTCAACCACGTTCTATTCCTTGTGTTTTTATAGGATATTCGTTGTCTCAATTTGCCTATCACTGCCTTGACCCAAGAACCAATAGAGTTTACACGTCTCGCCACATTGTGTTTATTGACGACCAGTCTCCTTATGAAAACCTCGTCACTCCGATCACTAAACTGCCTATTACAACTTCTATTCTGCCAACCGGTCCGTCTCACCAGCTTCTTCCTGTCCACTCTGTGACTATGCCTTGTGTGACTACATCAGTCTTGCCTGCTACTTCTTCGCCACCGGAGCACCTTGATGTTCATCATGAACCCTCCACAAGTGTCACTCCATCACCAGAAATACCTACTCACACCCAACCCTCTGAACCTGATCCACCCGAACCACCACGCACCCACCGCATGACCACTCGTTCCCAAAACAACATCTATAAACCAAAAACGTTTGTTACCTCCAAACACCCGTTACCCAGCTCAGATGAACCTAGGACCATTACCCAAGCTCTAAAACTACCCCATTGGCGTGCTTCGGTTTCATCGAAATATGATACACTCATCAAAAATGGTACATGGACATTAGTACCTGCATCGACTGCACAGAATGCTATTGGTTGCACATGGATTTTTCAGACAAAACGGAATCCTGATGGGTCCATTGCCAGATACAAGTCTCGTTTGGTTGCCAAAGGTTTTGCTCAATGTCCAGGTATTGACTACAAAGAAACTTTTTCGCCTGTGGTTAAACATCAGACAATCAAAGTCATCCTGCTTCTCTCGCTTGCACACTCATGGCCGTTGCACCAGATGGATGTGAACAACGCATTTCTCCAAGGTCATCTGACAGAAACGGTCTACATGAAGCAACCACCTGGCTTTGTACACCTAGACTATCCAGACCATGTATGTCGACTTCAAAAGGCTTTATATACCCTTAAACAAGCGCCTCGGGCTTGGTACCAGGAACTTCGCCAGTTTCTCATCTCATACGGTTTTGTTACAAGCACAAGTGACACTTCCTTGTTCATCTACTCACATGGCAATATTCTGATGTATTTTTTGGTTTATGTTGATGATCTGTTACTAACCGGAAGTTTCGAGATCCACTTGCAGCATTTCATATCTACCATCTCTAATAAGTTCTCATTAAAAAATTTGGGCACTCCTTCATATTTTCTGGGTATTGAACTGATTCCGACTAGTGCACTACAAGAAATCAGTGTTTTACCGACGGACATTTCCGTCGATAAACACGAGATATTCGTCAGTGAAATTAATCACCGACAGAATTTGGTGGAGCAAAATTCGATCGGTGAACTGCCCGAAGCTAAAAATACCGACGGATATTTTCCGTCGTAATGTTACGATGGAATTACCGACCGAAATATTATTGTCGGTATTTATTTAACGACGGAATGGTAAGTACAATTCTGTCGGAGAAATATTGCTACGGTCATTCAGTCCGTCGGTGATGCGAAGTTATCATCAACGACATTTTTCGACGGTATAACATACCGTCGGTAACTATGGTAACTTTTCTGACGGATAATTGACCGTCGGTAATGAATGATCATTTTTTTTTGCTTTTTGTTTTTATAATAATGATTATATTATATATTCACTTTATTAATTTGTGTTACGTTAGAATAATGAATAATGAGAAAATTAAGAATTAATAAAATATAAAAATAGATTAATTTAATTATTAAAATATAAGAAATAACAAATCTCTTATGTTTTTTAAATTGAAAACACATGACAATGTTATGGTAATTATTATCGTAATGATCATGGTTGCTCAACTATTTCCCCCTCTTTAACATTTCCATCTCCCCGCCTAAGCTTAGCCATCTCCTCCGCATGTTGTTTGTCCTCGCCATCCGCTCCATCTCCGCTCTCATCTTAGTCACCGCCCATCTCCTCTCTCATCTTATTTGTTTGCTCCATCTCGCTCCAAATGACTCTTTGATCTTTGAAACTTTTTGCTCAGCTCTCGGTTTTCATCATCTGCAGACTAATCTCCTCCCTCACCTTAGCTATGTCCTCTATATGCCGATGATGTTGAGTAACCAACTGCTCGTTTTGATTAGCTATCTGTTCCCTTAATGAGTCCACTGTGGCCCGGAGCTCCGATACATCATGAGATTGAGATGGCCGAGCAGATGTCGTTGTACTAGAAAGGGAAGAGTGCGAATAACAGGTGTTTGCATATGAGCCTAGGCCGAATATTCTTCCACAACGGTCCCAACCACCCACGACATCAAGATATGTCTGAGTCTCGTCCACAGGTTGTTCCTCCTGAGATTGTCGCTGGATATTTTCTTGTATTTGATCCTATTAGGAAACAATCTTTACATTAGTAAATAAGGTATAATTGTTAAGAAATTATTAAAATATGTTAATTTCACTGGCATTCACTTCTCTACATCGACTGTTGATGAAGGTGACACCATCATGTTTCTTCGTGTGGGTGTGCACAAATACCTGCATAGGTGTAGGCTTCGTGCCCAATGCCTTTTCCTAGACGTATAACTTAAATTGTCAGATGTTAACTAGTATTTAAAAAAATTTCGCTAGAGTTTCCTCTGTATATATGATATTTGGCCCCTGTTCAACAATGAAAATAACTTCACACAGCCATATGGCACCAGACATTTATATTATAATCACATTCAATAGAGCAAAGCAAGATATATGGAAAATTGACATGAGAAATTAGATACTTACTAGTCTATGTGCATGCTCGTTGTGGATAATTGATCATCCCGTATGCACTGCAAGACTCGGCCCCCCCGGCACTCCACGTCTATTGGCCGAATTACGCTCAGATATGGACATCGCCGCAGGTGATATCCAATATTCAGTCCAATGACTCCAAAGTTCATCCGAAATATAACGCGGGCGTGTACCAACCTTGCGTATTTGATTAATTAAGTCGCGATAACGTATGCGAGCTTTCTTTTCCCATTGTTTATACATGATGGCGTCGAAACGAGAATCCCAGTAAAATTCTTTCTGAAATAAGATAAGTAAGAATAACAAAAAGTTAAAATGTTGTATGAACATTATGAATATAAAGCAATGTAACAAGAAAATAACTATGATTTTTACCTCAAACTCTTGAAAGTATAATTGCTTTGTGGTGTCAGCTAAATTTTTCCACACATAACCCTCTGGTTCAATTCTTTGCTTGAACGAGGAAGTCATATTTCTTAAAATTGGTCCAGACGGAACCAACCTAACATGTAAAGTGATGTTATCCTATGTACATATTGGTAAAAGTCCATGTTGATAATAAGCAAATTGTGAAGTGCTTTGAGTTCACTTACTGGTCATTGACAATAGAAACAAACTTTCTTCCATCAGGTCCCTCAGCGCCAGGCTGATGGACGTCTCCTACTTCCGGTTCGCAGGTGTTGGACGATATATGCGTTGGGGAAAGGGATGGTGTAGGCTGAGAAGCAGTTGGTGATGCCTCAACTGCAACGCCCGGCACGAGAGGTGGAGAAGGTGAGTCAGTAGGTGCTGCTGATTGTGACGAACCACCTTCACTGGAAGTTCCCCCGAACATGGCTCAAAACCTAGGTCGCATGACGTCACGTTGTCTCTTCGGTCCCATTCTTTTCCTGAAATTCAATTTCGTACAATTCTCTACATGTACAACTAATAATTTGAAAGCAATATCAAACACAACACATACAGAAGAAACTATGGCAATAAATGAAGGTTAACAAATTGTTATCAACCATAAATGAACGTTAACTCTAATATCAAATATGCACTATTTAACCTTGTCTTACAAATACAACAATAAATTAACGTGAAAGTAAAGTGTAATTATGTCTGGTAGTACAAAAGCACATTGATCGATTCAATTTTTTTGATTCCATATAACATGGGTGTCGGTAAAGGTGAAAGAGTCCCCAATGCCTGGGTTCCCGAGAAGGGTTCTAGCTCGATCAAATGCACCAATGGAAACAGTGAAACTTCGTCCACCTGCTGTGCGTTGTTGATCACATTCTTGCAATAACATTGCAGCTATGTCTATATTTGTTGAGGAAACAGTAAATGAGTGCCCAATCTTAGAATGGAAGACTTCTTCTCCGGATGAACTAGTAACAGGAACAAATCTACTTAAAACGTAATCAATGAAGAAATGTTGAAACCGTGATATGAACAAACCATTTAAGTAACGAAAACGGTGAGGTTTGCGGTATAGTAGAGGAGTTGACAATACCCGATCTTCCTATTGCGTTATAAGCTGGCGTGACATTGCAGTCACTTGTTTCGGCATACATGTCCTCTTTGAGTTTATAGGAAGCTTAAACATGTAAGATTGATAATAAAATGAGAATATATTTGATAACTTTAATAAATGTTATTAGAGGTTCAAACACGAAAATAGTCGACGCCGATCATACTAAAACCTTCAAGTAATGATCGGTCATCGATGGCAAACAATTGGTACTATAAGATGGAGCGAGTTTTGAAGTAGTTTTGCTTCCATGGGATGGGACAATTTTGTCACATTCCTCCCAACGGAAAGAATTGTTGCCGTCTGGAACCAATCGCCATGTCAACATTCCTTTCTAAAGAAATGCAGTGAAAGCCCAAACATAATATAATTTAATGAAAAAAAAGGTTACTATTTAAGTTCAAATATGCAATTACAAACACAAGTCATTCGCTATCAACACTTAAAGGTAAATTACAATCATCTTCTTCTTCAGAAGAATAAGAATCAAATTTCGACTCCTCGTCGGATCGCATACCCTCGTCATCCTCTCCGGATGAAATATCGGCAAATTCGTTTGATGGAATGTTCAAAGGTTCATTATCGTCAAACATAACAGATGCATTGATAAATGTCACATCTTCCTGAAACGCCTCACTTTCAAGACTATGCTCTCCTCTTCTATGTGACTCGTAAACACCTTTAGGTTTAACTTTGCAAACCGCTAACCAATCTGCCTTATCTCGTCGTAAGCTCGGAAAAGGGATGTAACAAACCTGCTTAGCTTGCACAGCCAAGACGAAAGGTTCAAATTGACGCAATCTTCTTCGGGTATTGATTTCAACTAAATTGTATTGTGTATGCACATTTACTCCAACATTTGGTGTCAGGTCATACCATTCATATTTAAATATCACACATCGCTTGACTGGCAGTGCAGGGTATTCAACTTCTAGCATTTCTATAATTTTTCCATAGTAATCCATCGTTTCTCCCTGTATTGCAACCCCACTGTTTATTGTTGACATGTTATGTCCATGACATTCTATATGATATTTGTACCCATTAATGAAATTAACGTGAAAGTAAAGTGTAATTATGTCTGGTAGTACAAAAGCACATTGATCGATTCAATTTTTTTGATTCCATATAACATGGGTGTCGGTAAAGGTGAAAGAGTCCCCAATGCCTGGGTTCCCGAGAAGGGTTCTAGCTCGATCAAATGCACCAATGGAAACAGTGAAACTTCGTCCACCTGCTGTGCGTTGTTGATCATATTCTTGCAATAACATTGCAGCTATGTCTATATTTGTTGAGGAAACAGTAAATGAGTGCCCAATCTTAGAATGGAAGACTTCTTCTCCGGATGAACTAGTAACAGGAACAAATCTACTTAAAACGTAATCAATGAAGAAATGTTGAAACCGTGATATGAACAAACCATTTAAGTAACGAAAACGGTGAGGTTTGCGGTATAGTAGAGGAGTTGACAATACCCGATCTTCCTATTGCGTTATAAGCTGGCGTGACATTGCAGTCACTTGTTTCGGCATACATGTCCTCTTTGAGTTTATAGGAAGCTTAAACATGTAAGATTGATAATAAAATGAGAATATATTTGATAACTTTAATAAATGTTATTAGAGGTTCAAAACACGAAAATAGTCGACGCTCAGATCATACTAAAAACCTTCAAGTAACAGATCGGTCATCGATGGCAAACAATTGGTACTATAAGATGGAGCGAGTTTTGAAGTAGTTTTGCTTCCATGGGATGGGACAATTTTGTCACATTCCTCCCAACGGAAAGAATTGTTGCCGTCTGGAACCAATCGCCATGTCAACATTCCTTTCCAAAGAAATGCAGTGAAAGCCCAAACATAATATAATTTAATGAAAAAAAAGGTTACTATTTAAGTTCAAATATGCAATTACAAACACAAGTCATTCGCTATCAACACTTAAAGGTAAATTACAATCATCTTCTTCTTCAGAAGAATAAGAATCAAATTTCGACTCCTCGTCGGATCGCATACCCTCGTCATCCTCTCCGGATGAAATATCGGCAAATTCGTTTGATGGATTGTTCAAAGGTTCATTATCGTCAAACGTAACAGATGCATTGATAAATGTCACATCTTCCTGAAACGCCTCACTTTCAAGACTATGCTCTCCTCTTCTATGTGACTCGTAAACACCTCTAGGTTTAACTTTGCAAACCGCTAACCAATCGCCTTATCTCGTCAGAAGCTCGGAAAAGGGATGTAACAAACCGCTTAGCTGCACATGTACCAAGGCGAAAGGTTCAAATTGACGCAATCTTCTTCGGGTATTGATTTCAACTAAATTGTATTGTGTATGCACATTTACTCCAACATTTGGTGTCAGGTCATACCATTCATATTTAAATATCACACATCGCTTGACTGGCAGTGCAGGGTATTCAACTTCTAGCATTTCTATAATTTTTCCATAGTAATCCATCGTTTCTCCCTGTATTGCAACCCCACTGTTTATTGTTGACATGTTATGTCCATGACATTCTATATGATATTTGTACCCATTAATGAAATACACCGGGTACGATTTAACAGTTCGTAGAGGTCCCTTTGCAATATCAGCAATCATCTTGTTCTCGATTGGATTGTCTAAAGCCTTAAAAAAAATTTGGCATCGGAAAGCATTTAGTTTCATGAAAAAAGTAAAATATAACTTCAAATTATAATGAAGATGCATTGTAAGTGAGAACTTACATATCTCTCAAACCATCGAGGAAGTGTTTCCCAACTTCTTTATTTAAATCATCTTGGTCATACGGCATTATCTCCGTAATAATGTCTCGCATAATCTAAATACGAATGACTATTTTAAGGGATGAAGATGACAAACGTAAATCTGAAATATTCATATGCAACTTATCGCATTTAAAGGCAAAAGCTCTTCACAGCTCAATACAATATAACCATGTGCAGCCTCGATCTCTTCCTCAGTTAACATTCTTCTTGTCGCACGCCCAGATATTCGTCCAGAATATGAAAAGATGGACAAGTTTCCATCCGCATGAATTGTTCATCCACCATCGTCATTACGAGGAACTTTTCTCTCTTGTGTTCACATGCGGCTCAAAATAATACCCACAAAACGTATTCGCTTCCTCCACTAAATAGGCATTACATATGGAACCTTCAACTCTAGCTTTGTTTTTAACTTTTTTTTTAAGTGATGCAAATACCTACAAGAACCAAATTACTTATTAGAACACATTTCACAAAGCTTGTAACTGGAACACGGTAAGTAATATTTGTCTACTTACCGCCCAAATGGATACATCCATCGATATTGAACTGGACCGGCAAGTTTTGCCTCGTGCGCTAAATGCACAGGTAGATGCTCCATACAGTCAAAGAAGCTAGGAGGAAAAATGCCTTCTAATTTACACAAAATTATGGGAATTTCATGTTCTAGTTTTTCCATCTCACCAATGTTGATTTCAACTGAGGTTAACCTTTTAAAAAACAAACTTAACTCTGTTATAGCTTCCCATAACTTAGAAGGTAACAATTCTCGGAATGCAATTGGGATAAGCCTTTGCATAAATAAATGAGAATCATGACTTTTCATCCCAAATAATTTGTACTTTCTTAAATCCACACACCTAGCCAAGTTTGAAACATATCCATCAGGAAACTTGACATTTTTCAACCATTCACATATAACCTCCTTCTGTCTCCTGTCCAAAGTGTAACATGCTTTTGGGTATTTACCTGTGCGAAGATCTTTATGTAACTCATTTCTTTTGCAAAAAAGTTGCAAATCAGCTCGTGATTTTGCATTGTCTTTTGTCCTCCCCTCAATGTTCATTATGGTATTGAACAAGTTGTCAAAGATATTTTTCTCTATGTGCATCACATCTAGATTATGACGAATCAAATTCGTTTTCCAATATGACAATTCCCAAAAAATACTTCGTTTCCGCCAACCAAAGTTCTGACTAATGGTTGAATTAACATCATCGGCCTCTAATTCTGTCACTTTCAGCAATCCTAATTCTTCAATTTTTTGCAAGACCTCTTCACCGGATTTTTTCTAAACTTATATTTATTGCGCCTAAATGGATGATCTACAGGTAGAAATTTCCTGTGATTGTCAAACCAACATATTTTTCCCTCCATTAGACAGATAAAACGCATCAGAATCATTGCGACAATAAGGACAAGCCAACGTCCCAGCAGTTGACCATCCAGATAACATGAAAAATGCTGGGAAGTCACGAATTGTCCACATCAAAGCTGCTCTCAGCACAAAATTCTGTTTCTTAGATACATCATAAGTTTGAACACCATATTCCCAAAGGTGTTGCAATTCAACTATCAATAGTTGTAAGAACACATCTATTTTTTGCTTCGGATTTTTTGGACCTGGGACAATCACGGTCAAGAACATATATGTCGATTTCATACACATCCAAGGAGGCAAATTATAAGGAGTTATGATAATTGGCCACGAAGAATATTACTGTCCAGATTGACCAAATGGTTATAATCCATCTGTTGACAAACCCAACCGAACATTTCGACTGTCAACCGCAAATTCCACATGCGTGTCATTAAAATGTTTCCATGCCAACCCATCTGATGGATGAGTCATTACTCCATCTTCCTGTTCGTGTTCAGCATGCCATCTCATGTGAGACGCAATCACACCAGAAGCATAAAGCCTTTGCAAACTAGGAGTGAGAGGAAAATAATACATTCGCTTCCAAGGAACTAATTTCTGTTTTGTAGAATGTGTTCTGGCCTTAAACCTAGGTTGATCACAAAATTTGCACTGTTTTAAGTTAATATTGCCTCCCCAATACAGCATACATCCCAATCGACAACAGTCAATTTTTTCCACGGGCAACCCAAGACCACGAATAAGTTTCTTCATGTTGTAAAAACTATCAACCATTGTATGATCAGCTGGCAATGATTCGTTGTACCACTCAAGAATTTTATCAAAACTGCGATCCGAAATATGACCTTCACTCTTTATGTTCAATATGCGAGCGATTGATGACAACTGAGTCACTTTCTCACAATTTGGCCACAATTCTCGATCTGCTGACTGTAATAAGTCGAAGAATTGTTTTGCCTGTTGGTTAGGTTCTTCATCAACATTGTCCCTATTTGTCTCAAATGTATGATCGAGTCCATCGTGCACCATTTGCCTGTAAGAGTTTTTCGGCCCATCACCAAAATGTCTTCCATATCCATCCTCAACGTCTTCCTCATTTAAGTTCATAGTCGTAGGTTCTTCAATTCTCCTTGAAGTGTTAGCAACCAAGGGTTCTCCATGTCGGTTCCACTGAAAATAGTTCGGAACAAACCCTTTTCTCAACAAATGCAACCGAACTTCATCAACCAACAGGAAACATTTGTGCTTGCACTTTTTACATGGACATCTGATCTTTGGCCTATCCATATATGCACGTTGCGAACAAACATAATGAATGAACGCATCAACTCCTGCAACAAATTCATGATTAATGAATCCATCGCCGGTTAAACGTCTATACATCCAAGATCTATCGTTGGAACTCATAACTGGAGAGTTGTTATTCTACAAAATCAAATCCAAAGTTATGCATCTAAGTTAGGCACATATCTACAAACCAAGTCATAACAGACATGTGTTATAACTTGAGCACCTAGCCAAGTTTCATGTCGGAGCTAAGCTACGGAAATATTTATAGTCTGAACACAACATATATGATCGTAGATATATATGTAATCACATTGTGGTTGACCACAATGTGATGTTCAATGGATATTCAATATGAATCAGGCAATAAATTTTGTAACGAAAGCATAACCACTTACCGAAATTGAAATGCGAAGAAATGTTCCTGAAAGATGATAGAGCGGGCAATGTAGAAAGACACGGGCGATGAAGATGATAGCGCTGCAATGAAACCCTACAATACAATCTGTCAAACCTTGATTGGACATATTTTATGCAAGGCATGACATAGCATACTTAATGCTAAACATTTATCATCCTCACATAATTACACTAACGCGCTCATGTTCTAATTTAAGCTCTTGCAATAGGACGAGGATCCTATTACAATTTCAGCAACATTTCTCCTATAATTCGAACACCCCCTTAAAAAATAAGGGTCCCCTGAAAAAGAAACACACTTCTATCTCAACCAATAATCACACCTCAAATTCACTATCCGTCCAACATGTGCGTTTTCAAGTTTTACGCATTTGCAGGTCATCAATAAACGGTTCAGGGACATGCAATGGGAACAGCATTTGCCAAATCATTAATTGCCAGATCATTAATCAAGCGATAAAATTACTAACTACAGCATAGGCACTAACCGTAATTCAAATACGGATAAATGTTCCTGCAGTACGACACGACCAATGCACAATGTCAGGGGCAATGAAGATGATAGATCTGCAATGAAATCCAACATTAAATTTCTTCAAACCGTTATTTTAAATTAACTATTACGCAAGGCATGATATATTATACTCAATGCATCTAGTTTATATGCAATGGACAATCCAAAAAAGGTTACAAGCTTTCATAAAAGATTCAAGGATTTATATGCAATGGAACTCATTTCAAATTATTAAATGTCCGACTCAAGTTGTAAATGTTAATTATATACAAATTACATATGAAGGACCATAAACCAACTTACACAATTTAAAGCCTTCAAAATTACTTAATAAGGTAAGTTAATAAAAATTAGATTATTACACCTTTTTAAGTTACGGTGAATGTTAACTAGAAGACATCAAATAAAATTTCAGGAACATGTCATACTCAATGCACGACATTTATCATCCTCACAAACTTAAACCATCAACTAATATCCTAAATGATTTTCATAATTGTAAGTCACTTCCAAAATAAGATCAGAAGTTAAAACTAATGAGCTCATGTTCTCATTTAACCATTTAACCATCATGTACTACGATGATCCTATTGAAATTTCGGCAGCACTTCCCCTATAATTTGGACATCCCCCTTATCATATAAGGGTCCCCCTGCAATTAACAAACAATTTTATCTCAACCAGTAATCACAACGCAAATTACCTCTCCATACTACATGTATGTTGTGAACTTTCACATCATGCAACTCATCACATACACGATTAAGGGACATGCTATGGGAAGTTCATGCACACCCACATGAATCAAGAGCAGATAACAACAAAAGAAAAGCGGTTAAGCAATGACCTCAATCGAAATGCAGAGAAGTGTTGCTGAAGTACGTTACTGCAGATGAAGATGATCAAGCTGCAATGAAAACCAACATTAATAGTGTCATTCATTGCTCAATTGGAAAGCAAAATGAATATTGCTTAAGATAGGATTAAGCAAGGTTTAAGGTTCAATTCAATGCACAACCACTTTCGGCGACGGTAACACTATTTCGGTCAGTATTTTCAAGATTGACAAATTTCAATCTTCAATTTAAAGTGAAAATTGATACTTTTTGTAAAGTGATTCGTAATGTCTTGGTGCAAAAAGGTGAATTTATAAGCTTAAAGAATCAAACCTAATAAATGTTAACAAATGGTACATGGAGATGGTGGTAGTACTACATTATCTTGATGCTTGATGAGTTTACCTATTATTGGGGAAAATCATAGCAATGATGCCTTTATATGACACCTAGAGTAATATATTTTAATAAGTGAAAGATGATGTTATCAAGTAAAGTACTTACAACTATGATAATTTGACATTTAATTCATGATAAAGAGAGTCTATAGGTTAAGTAGATGGAAGAGGAATACTTTAAAAGTGGAAGCTTCTCTATATAGCCTACGCTTAACGTTTCTTCATTCACTAAACACCTATTGAAGCTTAAAGACAATATTGTCTACGAAATGAAGTATTTGATAAGAAAGGGGAAAGAAGCAAGGTTTTGGTTGGACGATTATATTCTTTAGTTGGCATATAATTTTGTTTCCTTAATTCTTCTTACATTCATTATTTGTGTGATGCTTAACATGCCTAGAAATTGATAAGATCTTGTAAGAGTTTTTAAGTCATTTTTCAACATACAAAACTCTATGGTAAACAATATTCATTGAATCAAGTTTGTCATATGGAAATATCTGTACTATATATAGATGAAAGAGGAGGATAAATAGTAATGAATGGTCATCCTACAGATCTATGAGTATAATAATACATACAAACTAAAGAAAAACTTTCATACATACTAATAACAGATACCTTTAAAGTATCTACTTGGTAAAGCTCATTTTCATACAAAAAATTCTGAAATGGCATAGAGAAACAAAAGTAGCCTTAAAGAGTACTTTTATTTGTTTTATGAATTAGGATAACATAAACCCAATAAATAGTAACATAACTTAATTTCATATTTAGAAGGAATAATGCATATTAGATGATCATGAAGTGTATTTATTTTGGAATTTCTCTCAGTATATATAACCAAAATACTAAGGTAAAGGATTAAATAGAATTTTAAATATTTTTTACAATGGAAAATAACTATATTAGCGGCATATAACAATACAGTTGTCTCAAAGATAATAATTCTAATAATAGGATTTAGCATTTATAAATCCTACTATAAATGTTATATATTATCTAAGGATGAGTTGAGGTTTAAGATAAGGTTAAAATAATAAATTAGGACTTGAATTATTTTAAATGTAGCCTTGTTTGCTTGCTCTTTAAACCTTAAAGAGTATCCAAATGAGTTATGCCCATGGCTAGCAATTTAAAGAAAACCATACTTTATTTGTTTTTATTTAATAGAGTTTCTCACCTTACGCTCTCGATCTTAATTGGAGTAAAAACAGAATTTTTTTTCCAATTTTCTGTATTGGAAAGATTTGCTATTGAGGCATATTCTTAATGTCATGTATGCTAAAAAAAACATTTGTAAGAATATTTTAGGTACTTTGATGGGTATTGATTACAAATCGAAAGACACAATTAAGGATATAATAGACTTGGAAAGCGTGAATATAAAAAAATATTTTCATTTGAAAAGGAGAGATGATGGGTCATACGTGATTCCACCTGTATGTTACACTTCGTCAAAAAATGAGAAACAAACTTTTTGTCTATTTCTTAAATCAAATAAGTTTTCTCATGATACCACCTCTAATATGGCTCGTTGTGTCATCGGTGCTAATAAGGGGAAGTTTTGGGCTTAAAGAGCCATTATTTTTATGTACTTTACAACAATTACTTCCTATTAGAATACATAGGTTTTGTCAAAGGATGTGTCCATAACTTTGGCACAATTAGGTTTTAAAAACAATTATGATGTAAGATACATAAACTAGAAGACTTGAAAAATGGAAGAAGATATAACTTTGATTCTTTGTAAGTTTTAATGAGTTTTCCACCATCATTCTTTAATGTTATGCATTTTGTAGTTTATTTACCATAAAAGACAAAACTTTGTGAAACTATTTAATTTCGATGGATGTTCTTGATAAAAGGTAATATGTATTCACTTCTACATTTTTCATCTTTTGTTATTATTTAGTAGCAAATGATAATCTTTTATACCTTTTTTAGGTTTTTACGGTCTAAGACAAATGTTTCAACCTCTACATATAAGACAATCATTAAACAAGTTCAAAAGGAAAACAACAAGCTTAAAGCTGCATTACAAGTTGAAGTAATCATGGGAAAAGAAACTTAAGTAAAATTAGTGAATCATGGTATGTTATTTAAAATGTTACTTGTCTCAAATTATGATGGAAATGAAGAGGAAAGTGAAGGTATTAATTCTATCTCATAGCCTTATTCTATCACTTCTTGTATATACTATAATTTAATTTTAATACTTTTTCTCCGATTATAAAATGGATAAAAATGTAACTAATTAATGATTATGTTATGAATGGTAAAGTTATATGGTGTTTGCTTTAATTACAACCAAATAATTAGGTCACCATACTTCTATTTGATTTTAACCAACCTTACTATTTGTTACAAGTTTATGGACTTAAACAACACTAAGTAGTTATTTGAGTTATGCTCAAATGTTTTTGTAATTTGAGCATCTTTGTCAGTATGTCAGACATATTTCAATTTGTGAAGTGTATCTATTTATTATGTTGTCTACAAGGATTGCTCAAACTTGTATAGGAATAAATGATCATCCTTTAGTGTAACAGTTATCGACTCCACTCCAACAGTCGTGACTTCTATGTAAAAACAGGCTGTCGTAGTGTTAAATATTTATTAGAGCAACAGTTATCGACTCCACTCCAACAGTCGTGACTTCTAAAACTCCTTGACTACGACTTCGAAGTGTAGTATCTGAGTGGAAAGGATAATGCCGCCACAAACGCCCTCTCTCGGATAACCAGTATAGAAATGTTCACAGTAACACAAGTTCAGGGAGAGTTATTAGATTAAATTAAGAAGAGTTGAGAGGACCAAGCAACTAGGGAAATTAATTATAATCGGGACACATAAAAGCGGGGGTATATGAATGAAAGGAGGGTCTGTTGAGATAGAAGGGTCGTTTAACAGTGACAGCTAACCAAACACTTCAGCAACAGATTATTGCCATTAGTCATGGCAACGCTATAGGGGGGACATGTACATGCAGTGGCGACGACAAAGAAATTACAAAACAAGTTCTTTTAGAAGGGGATGGCTTGGGACGTGAGATTCAGACATGCATGATTTGTCAGAGGAACAAACAAGATAGTTTAGCATACTCAAGTTAATTGTAGCCTATCCAAATACCAAAGGGTAGTTGGAAAGAAGTTATCGTCAACTTCATTGAGGGACTTCCTCTATCAAAAGGGAAGACTGTCATTTTTGTAGTGGTGGATAGGTTCACAAAATTTTCCTATTTCATTACAGTTAAACATCCATATTATACTTGTGAATTATTTCTCAACACCATGTTTGAACTACATGGAATGCCAGAATCCATCATCACCGACTAAGACCCTATATTTTTGAGCAAATTCTAGCAAGAGCTAGTTTGACTGCAGGGTATTCGATTGAAGTAATCTTTCGCCTATCATTCTCAGACCGACAGCCTTACAGAAGTGGCGACCAAAATTTTAGAGACCTATCTTCGATTTTTCTGTGGTAAAGAGGCAAAATGATGGAGTGAATGAATAACATTGGCTGAATGATAGTATAACACGACATACTGATCATTCATCAATTCGACTCCATTTGAAGTTCTATACAATTACCTACCACTGATTTACACACCTTATACAGTAGGAGATGCAAAGGTGGTAGAAGTAGATTTGGCTCTGCAAGATAAAAAATAATAAGTAATGTGACAAAATTCTATTAGTAGAGAGCCCACAATAGGATGAAGCAATATGCAGACTCCAGACGATCCAAAAGGAAGTTTTAGGTTAATGACATGGTGTTACTGAAATTACAGACGCATAAGCAGCATTCCCTACAGATAAGCATCTAGTACTTGTCGCCGCTTTATTATGGACCATATTGTGCCATGTAGGATAATCCAGCGCATTGGTAAGGTTGCGTATAAACTAAAGTTGCCTTCAGAATCGCTGATTCACCCACTGTTTCATATACGATTGTTTAAAGATCAACCTAAGCTCGAAGATTAAAGCTGTAAATACCATATCAGATTTCATATTAATGAATCTAAATGTGTTATTTTGCACTTGGCGTTATCAAAACTACGATTCAGGTTATTTGATTAGTAAAATTCAACAACAATTAATACCCATCTTAGAAAACTGTCTAGACAAACCAGAACCACCAACCAAATTTCTTGTCTTAGGCTTAACCACTGGAGGCACCCAAATGCTGAAACCATGTCCTCCATTTTTAGCTTCCCTATCATCTCTGGTGTGGCTGATGGTGGTTGGAGCAGTAACTTTGGTGCACCCAGATAGCCATTTGGACTCCATGTAAGTGCTAGTCCTCCACGGAGGTACATGAAGACCTCTGTCTCTAAGTGACTGTTTAGCAGCAAAGCAAAGCACAGAGATTATCTTCATAAGCTTGTTTTCACTTCCTACAAATATGGATGGTAGTGTGTCTACTAGGTCTTTGTAGGACTTTGTTGGTCTTGCAAGTTCAAATTGAGACTTGAAGTCTATATCAACTATTAGCCTCAGTGGACAGTCATTCTCAGTTTTGGACACAATCTCAATGTACTCATAATCACCTGTTAAATCCAGTAAATACCAGATTGTATAGAAAAATCAATCACAAACATTCCAATTCTTGTTGAACCTTAAAATGAACAAAGAAAATATGGAGACCCACCTGCAGGACATCCCAAGGAAGTGACACAAGAGGTGTGACAAATGGAAGCATTGAAGCCATCCATTTTCAACTTCATGACAAGCCATTTCTTCAAAACAGTTGTCTTCTCAGAATCCATTTTGTTTCTCATGTGCTTCAACACCCTCCCAAGAACTTTACACTCAGGTTCTATCCCAGTTCCAAGTATCTCCTGGAAAACCCCAAGATCACAAGAAAAATCCCATTAAAAGCATACAAAATTATCATCCAGGAACACCCAACAACTTCAATTTCAAGAGTACCTGCAGAGTGGAAACTTTAGCTTGATGGTTTATAGAATGGAACTCAGAGGAGGAATTAGGAAAAGGGGTAGGTGATGATTCTGATTCTATGAAGTCATGCACCATCTGAACCAGTCTGTCCTCTTCTAAACTTCCCATCCTATCCAGGGTTTGAAGAAAAGAAAGAGGGGCTCTTCCTATTTAAATATTCTAGTCTCTTCCTGTGGCTAGCTGGTTTATATGAATTTTTACAGCTTTGATATGATGAAAGATGAGGTCATATTATGATGATATGATAACAATTTTCACTCAGCAATCTCTACAAAACAAAACAAACTAGAATTATCAGAGAAGAATATACTTTAAAGGGGAAATGACACCACAAAAGCTGTCATCCTCTCCAAACTCCACAAATAAAGATCTGAGCTTTCATTAATGGTGTTTAAAGATAAAATCATGGTGATAGAACCAATCTAAGCAGAGGGTACAGTGACTTGTCTTTCAAAAGGACACTTGTCAGCTGCTTAGGATGTAAAGAGAGGATCAGTGTCCTTTTGCGCAATGATGGGTATGTTCTGCACACACTTTTAGTGCTCAAGATGGTGACACCAAGGTATTGGGAAAATTTTGTTCAGGTGCTTCAGCAAGTCAATCTTCACGAGGCATTCATCATTCATGTGAGCTAACTCACACATTACCTGGCCCATTGGAGGAGTCATAGAGGTTGCTCTATATAATAAAATCAAGTCTAAAGTTAGCATTTAAAACCAAATTTATTAAGAAAATATAATAAAATCAAGTCTAAAGTTAGCATTTTAAACCAAATTTAATATAAATTAATAAATAAATTTTAAGTTTATAAAAACTAAATTTAGGTTTAAATTTTTAAAATTTAATAAGCGGTAGATAAATAAATAGCATACTTTTAAAAAATATAAAAGGTGACACCTTTCTTATCTAAGAGTCAGGAGACAGCGGCGGCCTCCTTTGTGCTTCGAATGTAATCATGATTTGGTATTTCGAGGAGTTAACAGAAACAGATAATGAATACGACTTTAATTTATTTTTGTTTATATTAATTTATTGTTATTTTAATAGCTTCATTTTAGTTTTATTCATTTACTAATTGTATTAATTTTAATATAACAAAATGTTTTTATTAGTCTTTTTATTGGTAAACTTACAAAGTTGTCGAGTGATTGAAAATATATACAAAATTTTAAGATAAAATTAACATCAAACAATTTGTTCACTTAGATTAAATAATAAAAATATATATACACACACAAGACAAGATGTGAAGAAGTAGAATAATATACAAAATCAAATCTAGTCTTTCACTAAGATGTTGTATAGCTATCCCAAATTCAAATTGATTATGTTTTGTCCCTTCCTCGAAAAAAGACGATCAAACAATTCCTAATCATGGTCTTTACGGATCGAATCATCCATATAACATACGAAAAGAAATTTCATAGATTTGATATCTTTCTCTTTGAATAAGATCTCAATTTCAGCGATAATTTCATTAGATATCTTATAGTTAGGAGTAAGGTTGCAGACTACTCAATCTTTTCAGATTATGTGTCGGTAAGATTTTCACTGAATATATATATACATATTTAAAAACAGTCTCTCTAACAATTAGGAATAAGGTTGCACATTACTCAACCTCTTCAGATCATTTCTCAGTAAGATTTATACTGAGCGTTGTTGTATACATACAAATATATATATATATAAGAATCACAATGATAATTAACTTTTTTCTTTAAAAAAAAGAATCATCCTTGAGAGTGATATATTATTATTGTTATTATTGTTAATGCATTAAATATAAAAAAATTCGAACTTCAAATTGAATTTAATTGAATTTGAATAATTGAGTTCATAGGTCAAGATGATTTATTTCCACTTATACGACGTTGGATCTTTGGATGGAAAATTCGGACCACAACTTTAGGTACAACTATGCCCAAATCCTTTTTCGGACTTGATCTGCACACAAGTTTGAATCCGATCAATTTAAACTTAACTTATTAACTTGGGTACAGGTCCACTAACCCGGACCAACTTGCCATCCCTACTTACCATGAACTTTCCTGCAAACTTCCAAACATCCATCAAAAGCATCCAATTTCTCATTCCAGGAACATAACGCCAGAAAACATGTTAGTAATATTCAACACAGATGAGAAATGCCAAGAACATAAGAGAGGCCAGGACCCCTCATCGAAGTACTCATTCACCTTGATGCCATTTTGACTGAATTAAGAAACGTATTTCTGTATGAAAGTGCTGACACTATAGTAAATATGAAAAAAATTGTAAGTTGAGTGCTGTCAGGAACTACCGAAAAACCAGTATTCACGAGGTCGAACTCAGGAGATGACAAGGTATATGAAAAGAGATTGAATGAATTGTACTATGGCATGGATTGATGATCCTGTAAAGCTATGCAGAAACTGATTTAGGTTACACAAGTTGGATCAGATTATGAATCAAGCTACTGAGGACAATATCTATACAAGTAAACATCAAAATTCAGACAGATAGAGATGAGAAATGAGGTATGTAATGTAATGGCAATCACTATTATTTCCATAGAAACTAGTTGGAGGCACTGAAAATAAAAAAGTCATCAGGTGAAACGAGAGGGTTGCATTTAAAAACCTGTATGACAAAAAGAGTTTCCTGTAAATATTTGAGGCAAGCCAAAACTTGTCCTAATCATGTAAGGGAAAAGACTTACGCCTCTCTATTTTCCTCTTTGCCTCAAATAGGAAAACTTTACATCATAAATTACTATAAATGATGAGTACAATGGAGAAATCTAAATTTTTTTAATCGGTAAGCTGTGAAATAAATTCTTGAATGAGAAGAATCTAATCAGGATCTACAGTTGCATCCAAGTTCTTCAGGATTGTTAGTCACTTTCTATTGGTTATCTCAGACAAAATGTTGAGTAGGATATTCATGCTCGTATCCATTATAGTCATAGTATAGCCTCTCCCCTTTACCAATATCACGAGTTGCGACCAAAAAGACCCGGCATTCACCATTCACACTGTACCTCACACACTTACAATTCTGCTTCTTCTTACCATCCCTGCATAAAATTGGATATGATTTAACCATGAGAGACAATTCATACTAAACTGACTTTTGAATAAGTGTTTGGAAAAAAAATAATTTAGAGTTTTGGAAATGAAAAAGCTGAGGGATTAAGGCTGGACCAGTGCTACAAAACATGAAGCATGACTCAGAAAAGGATTCTAAATATGGGAGTAATTAGAATGCCCTTCCATGAGACTGATAGAACTCCTCTAAGAATGACAGTATAATGTGTTTGAAAGAATCAGATGGATCAAAGCAATCTCATCGATTCTGTATTGTATATTGATATTCAGTAGCAATGAACGAATACACTGAAAATAATAATCAGCCTATATGAGGGGCTGTACCTCCCAAACACTCACTCAATCCAGAAATTCATGCATACCCCCCATACAAAATATTCCCCTCTTTATATAATCCATCCTACCCCAATGATTAGATGACATCTGTCACTAAATTGTAACTAACTCACGTGTTGCTAGAATTCGCCAACTTCTTCTTACGTCTACTATAAACTAATGGCCTCGGAGCTCTATCAATACTCCCCTCCAAAGCTTGCACCTTGTCCTCAAGGTGAAATGTTGGGAAGTGCTCAGCAATTGCAGCATAAGATTCCCATGAATTTTCAAAGGTAGGAAGATCTTGCCACTGAATTAAGACCTCCTCATTCCCATGAGCATCCGTTCGAGTTCCCAACACCCTATCAGGTTGGAAATCCAGTTCCCATTCGTCGGTTAATTGCTTAGGTAAGGGCTGTATCTGAACATGAGTAGGAGCAGCTTTCTTAAGCAATGACACATGAAAAACCGAATGAACTCTGCTATATGTAGGTAATTCCAGCCTATAAGCCACTGCTCCGATTTTCTCAATAATCAAAAAGGGTCCATAGTAACGAGGGCTGAGTTTCTCATTCAGCTTCCGCGCTAAGGAACGAAGCTTGTATGGTTGGATTTTCAGATACACCCTTTCTCCCACCGTGTACTCCACCTCTCTTCGTTTCTTATCCGCTTGGACTTTAATTCTATTTTGAGATCGCAAGAGGTTGTCTCTTAATTCAGTAATGATCCCATTCCTCTCTTTAAGAAGTTTGTCCACTTCTTCCACTGTTGATAGTTCACCTGCATAGCCAAGTAAGGTGGGTGGATGTCTTCCATATAGAGCATAAAATGGAGAAGTTTTGGTAGAGCTGTTATAGTTTGTATTGAACCAGAATTCAGCCCAACATAACCATTGAGTCCATTGCTTCGGCTTGCTTCCGGTGAAACAACGGAGATATGTTTCCAAGCATCTATTGGTGACCTCCGTTTGCCCATCGGTTTGGGGGTGATAGGCTGAACTGAACTTCAATTGTGTCCCAGCATGCTTAAAAAGCTCAGACCAAAATCTGCTCATGAATACCCTATCTCTATCAGATACTATGGAGGCCGGAAAGCCATGTAGCTTTACTATCTCTCGAACAAAGAGTGCTGCCACGTCTGAAGCAGTAAAGGGGTGAGCCAAAGGCTGGAAATGAGCATATTTTGTGAGCCTATCGACGACCACCATGATGCTGTCCATTCCCCTACTCTTCGGTAGACCTCCAATGAAGTCCATAGAAATATCCTCCCACACTTGCGAGGGGACTGGTAGTGGCTGTAATAGACCAGCAGGGGATAATGCTTGATACTTATTGCGTTGACACACTTCACATGCCTCCACATACTTTTTGATGTCATTCTTCATGCCTTCCCAAAAAACCAATCCCAGCACCCGTTTATAAGTGCGTAGGAACCCCGAATGACCGCCTATAGGTGAGTCGTGTAACTCTTGCAAAATGGTCGATATCCTACTAGATGTTTTGGACAACACTAGTCTCTTTTTGTAATATAACCTGCCCCCCTTAACCGAAAAGCCCGGATGTTCCTTGCTCCCACTTAACAGATCTTGCATGATAGTGGTTAGCTTCGGATCAGCCTGAATTTCTGCCTCCCAGTCATCCGAATCCGTCATTTTTACTGTTGATATAGCAGCACAATCCATTTTACGCGACAACGCATCAGCTGCTTGGTTCTCCTTCCCCGGTTTGTATTGTACTTCAAAATCATACCCCAACAATTTTGCTGTCCACTTTTGTTGCTGCTCTCCCAACAACCTCTGATCTGTCAAATATTTTAAGCTTCTTTGGTCCGTTCGGATGATGAAACGTCTTCCCAACAGGTAGTGTCTCCACTTTTGAACCGCCCTCACTACTGCCATTAACTCCTTCTCATAAACGGACTTGGAGAGCGCTTGTGGAGGCAATGCCCAGCTGAGATAAGCTAAGGGCCTTCCTTCTTGCATAAGTACTGCTCCTAGCCCCTTCCCGGATGCATCAGTCTCGATCACAAAGGATTTAGAAAATCAGAACAGCTAGAGTCGGAGGTTTACCATGGCGCTTAAGTGATTCAAAGGCTTGCTGAGTCTCTACATTCCACTGATACCCTTCCCGCTTGAGTAGTTGGGTAAGGGGTTTGGCGATCTTGCCATAATCTCGAACAAAACGTCGGTAGTACCCCGTAAACCCCAAAAACCTTCGGACAGCTTTCACATCCTTAGGTACTGGCCAGTTTGCAACTTCCTCAATCTTAGATGGATCACTTCTACTCCCTTCACGAGATGACATGCCCTAGATATTGCAAGCTGCTCTTTGCCAAAATCGCACTTCTTCTCATTGACATACAATTTATGGCTCCGGAGGATCAATAGGACAACCCTTAGATCTTTCAAATGTTGCTCAAAGTGCGGATGTATATAAGAATATCGTCAAAAACACTAGAACAGACTTGCGAAGATAAGAACGGAATACCTCATTCATCAATGATTGGAAAGTAGCGGGTGCATTGGACAACCGAATGGCATCACCACCACTCGTAATGCCCTTCATGTGTTGGAAGGCCGTCTTGTGGATGTCCTCCTCTCGGACCGAATCGGTGGTAGCCACTCTTTAGATCAAGCTTGAAAACACTTTGGCCTCTCCCAATTCATCCAAAGACTCATCAATAGTCGGTATTGGAAATTTGTCCCTACGGTCACCTTGTTCAAGGCCTAAAATCCACAGAATCTCCATCCGCCATCCTTTTCCTTACTAAAATCCTTTGGGTGGAGAAGGGACTCACACTTGGTCGGATAACTCCCGATGAGTAACTCTCCCACTATCTTCTCTATTTCATTTTACGGTAATGAGGATATCGATAGGGTCTTACCGTGGGTATTTGGCTCTGGTTTCAAGGAGATCGGCGTGGTCGTGACACCTCGAGGAGGCAACCACTGTGGGTGGGAAGAACACATCCAGTAAACTTCGGCTAACAATCGTTGAGCCGCCCTACCCCTCCATGGTGTCACTTGCGGTGCCATGTTCTTTACTTGACAGATAGCCTTCTCCTCCTTCTCCTACTGATTTATAGAGCGATTTCAGGGTGGCCACCGATTTCATCAAAGCTGGGTCTCCCTTCAAGCTGAGCCGCTTATCGTCTTCCCTCCATTTCAGTGTTAACTCCTTGAAATTAGCTTGTATATCACCCAGCCCTTCAAGCCAATCCAAACCTAGCACAACGTCCACTCCACCCAAAGCAAACAAAAAAAAATCCCCTTTAATCGTGATCCCTTGCGTCTCCACCTGCAGCTGTTTGCAAACCCCCTTTTCTCTTATTTTATGGCCATCTCCCACTTGGACCACGAAGGATGGAGTATCCAACACGTGTAAGGATAACTCTTCTACTAAACCCTTTGATATAAAGTTATTGGAGGCCCCACAATCCACTAATATCACCACTCTTCTTTCCTTCAATTTTCCCCACACTTTAAATGATCTCTTCGAAGTTAATCCCATCACGCTCATCAGATTCAACTGCAATGGTTTACCTTCACAGTCGTCTCCTTCAGCATCCATAAAAACGTCCTCTGAGGCTCATTTCTCCTTCATCCTCCACGATATATACCGAAAGTGTTTGTTCACGCAAAGCGTGGTTGGGGTGAACCTTTCATCACAGAGAAACACAAGCCCTTCTCATACCTCTCCTTAAGTGTCTCCGGTGGAAGTTGTGGAAGTTGCGCCTCCTAGCTCCTCCACTCTCGTCTCTCTGGGTGGGTGTCGGGTTTGGTACTACTGCACTCCCTTCGCCTCCGTCATTGCTTTGGGGTGCAGGTCGGAAGTCCACGGTGGTTGACCGGTGGGCTGAGGTG
Source organism: Erythroxylum novogranatense (assembly GCA_029891385.1). NCBI lineage: Eukaryota > Viridiplantae > Streptophyta > Magnoliopsida > Malpighiales > Erythroxylaceae > Erythroxylum > Erythroxylum novogranatense. The sequence continues at coordinate 107,942,605 of CM057226.1, read as the reverse complement.
GCTTGTTGAGGATCTGCCGTGATCCATCTTGGTGCTCCCTCCTTCACAATGAAATTCCTCTCCTCTACCGAAGAACGCCATATCCATCACCTCACTCAACGACCCGGTCGATGCGACTTAAGTTCTACCGATTTCTACCTTTAATCCATTTAAGAACAACCCCGTGAGAATCTCTTCATCTATGTGTCGCAATGGTCCGGTTAACAACTCAAAGTTTTCCCGGTACTCCATCACCGACGAAGACTGTTGCAATCCAAACAGAAGCTCATATGGGTTCTTAGCTACCAGAAATTTGAAATCGCTTAAGCGCCGATTTAAACTCCTTCCAATCATTGTCACGTTCGCGCCTCCCACCGGTTGAACCACACGGTGCTTTACCATCCATTGCCACTACCACAGCGTCCCTTTTGTCACGATTCGACAACCCGTTGAACTGAAAATATCGCTCTATCCTATTCACCCGACCATATCGTCCTCTCCACGGAAGATCGGTATTCTAACCTTCTTCCTCTTTCCTCATAAACTCTTCCTTCCTCTCTCGCTTCAAAACGCCTAACCCCCTCATATTTCATATTACTACCCTGCCTTGTTTCTGCCGACTCGCCTACTCCATTTCCTTCAGTTTCCTCCGCCGTCTCCACTACCGATTTTCCCTTGGAAGACTCTGCTCCTTTTCCCTTGATATGTTGCATGATTTCCAGTAATGCTTCTTCCAGTCGGCTGGTCTTCTCATCATTTCTCTCCAACATCTCGGCCAGGTTTGCTACACTCCTCTCTATCAAGTCAATTTTCTCCATTCTTCTCGTCACTACCATCCACTACCGAAACGAATTCACTCTAACGGCACCAAGAACGTGCTCTGATACCAATTGATAGAACTCCTCTAAGAATGACAAGTATAATGTGTTTGAAAGAATCAGATGGATCAAAGCAATCTCATCGATTACAGATTGTATATTGATATTCAAGTAGCAATGAACGAATACATGAAAATAATAATCAGCCTATATGAAATTTGTGTACCTCCCAAACACTCACTCAATCCAAATTCATGCATACCCCCATACAAAATATTCCCTCTTTATATAATCCATCCTACCCCAATGATTAGATGACATACATCACTAAATTGTAACTAACTCACGTGTTGCTAGAATTCGCCAACTTCTTCTTACGTCTACTATAAACTAATGGCCTCGGAGCTCTATCAGAGACCTATACCTTTCACTTATTAGCATTAAGGAGACTAGGTTATACAGGCTTACAGAGTATGATTGTTAATGCCATTGATAAATCGAGCAATATTTCCACGTTTATCAGGGCAGATGACAAGGCTGTTAGATGGGTCTTTTGATAAAAGAAGTGTCATCATACTATCACAGTCATCATGTTCACGATTTCTAATGTAATCCACATCGCCGGTGTATTCTGCTATGAATGTCATATCCTTTATTTGACCGTCCGCCTCAACTGTAAATCTGCAACACAAAACAACTTCGAACCGACTCAATTATGCAGAGACCAAATAAAGCGTTACTAGCACTTCAAATAGGTTCCAGTACCCTTCACATGAATCAAAAACAACTATGAGGGGAGGGCATTCGCCTCTTCTGTTCATGGCTCTGCACTGTTCTAATGTCTCTGTGTCCTCCTTTGTTAGAACCTAATGAAAACACCCCATACTGACTGGTAATTGATGATATCGAAATGATCTTGAAGGAAAATAAGAATATAAAGTTCATACCTGCATACCACCATCTTCAAACATCGATTGATTGGCTGATCTCAGAGCCATGCCATTTAAATAGGTCAGATCATCACTAAATTCCATGTGCAATGTTGTTAAAGCAGTAGCAAGGGTGCCCATTTGTTTCAACCTTCTAGCAGGATCTTCTGATGGGATATATGGCAGTAGTCTCCGCCTTTTCTTTTGATAAACCAATGGTCCAGAACGTTTCCGACGCTTTCGAGTTTCTTCAAGTCAAGAGAAGCGAAAGAAAATATTTGAGTTTAAGTATTGAAAAATTAGTTAATAAAAAGGATAAATTGGAGACTTCAGGGAACTGGTATACCAAACAAAGCACAAAAACACTTAATAAGATAATGAATTTAACACAAAACTAGTTCAGCATTTTAAGGTTTGTTTTGTCTTAACAGAACACTATACTTGTGGAAGCAAAGATCGGTAACAGAATACGAGGTTTTGAACAGGCAAGAAGGCATGCTAATACTAAATAATAAGCCGCAAATTGCACACAAAATGGAATAGGGAGCCCAATATCTATGCTACTTTTCTTGCTTAGTGGCAATTCCAAAAAGTTAGTACAAATCACAATAAAACTAAAGTTCCCTGTTAACTGTCCATATGCAAAGTGAAAGAATCCTTGTCAATAAGTATTTATCATTTATATTAGAATTCATCTCCAAGTACATCGTACAGTGACTCAGCAAAAATTACTTAATTAGATGGGGAAAAAAAGAAAAGCAAATAATAGACACAAAATTATTATAGAATTGCATGGAAAGTTCATGACAGAAAAAGAAACAAAGGAATGCAAGAATAGATCACCCCCAATTCATGAATGGACAAATAGGTGTTCAACTAAGAGCCCAACAAAGAGCCAAGAGGGGCAAGAGGCTCTTTATATGCGCCATCTTGGAATTGTATGTTGAATTTCAAGGGGTCTTCATGCACTGCTTCTAAATCTAGTTAAATGGTAACTAGAGACTTTGAAAAAAAATGCAGCTTTTTATGTTGTGGAACTCAACTAGCCAACTTGGATTGTACAAACTTTGCTGCCTTTTAAAATAAATAATCAGCCTGGAGCAAAAGAGATAGGGAGTCCTATTCAGGTTCTACATAGACGTGCATATTAAAATGCACATGCTTATGTGTCTTTCTACTCACATAAATGACACTCTTCATTGAAATATAGAATTTATGGAGCTTTCCAAAAAACGTATATCCGTGCTGCTGAAAGATGTTATATTCCAATATGATCCGTGCACTTTTTTAGGATAAGGAGTTAGTTTACGTGTTCTGTGATATCTGTCAACTGTAAGGATACATCCCTGAAAGCCACCTCAGAGAAGTATAACAGACTATTAAATGCCCTAGCATGTAAAGATACATTTTAGGTGATTTTGTTGGGTGGCTTACAATCAAACATCACCATCATGCTATTAGATGCGTTAGTTGCTTCTAAGAATCCAAACTAATTGATATATGTCATATATGGCAAGGAAAGAAATTCAATATGGACACTAATTAAATTGTCCAACATAATCAGACATCAGAAAAGCAGCATTATTAAAATTGAAAGTGTAACAAAAACAACAATGGCAGAAGGTAGACTATTAATACCGAAAAACACCTTAACTACTTAGTACTTTATCTAGCTTAAATTTGCATATAAACGCCAAATTTGGTGATTACTCATGCATCTTCAGAAAACTAAGCCTCATATCTTATGCCAACAGCTTTGCATCAGATGGTAAGACCCTAAAACCTGCTATCAGGCATTAATTACGCAATTGACTGAGCATGATCAGTATAAAGTTGGCAGCCTTATTGACATGTATACTTACATATTGTTTTCTTCTAAGATGCAATAGATGGCTATCACTACAGGTTAAGTTAATAGAAGGCCATTATAGTAAAATGTAATGTAAAAACAATAATGTTTCAGTGAACAAGGAGGAATGCATACTAATGTAGGATTAAGACTCTTGATTCTCACATTGCTTTTCTGAATACATAGCGCATTGAAATTTCATGTTTACTAATTGCAATGAAAGGTCTAAATTATCACAAATTTCTAGGATAAGCAACTTAAATTCCTGATTAGAGCAACCACTGAATGACTATTATATTCACTTCTCTGTTTGACATTAAATTGAATCTATCAAGTGTTTGTTGTTCTCTATCTGAGAGGGATAATAATGTTCATTAGTGTTATGTTATTGCATTTGTGTTCTCATACTTGTTTGATATGATTTTCTAGCCAGAAGTTGAACGAGAAGCACATTAACTTGAGTAGAAATTGGTTGCACGAAGCCTGAAACAGTTTCAGTCATAAAACATCAATAGAATCAACAAATGAAAAACCAAAACAAACAGAAACATGAAAGAAGAAACAAAGCCACAAAACAGTAATGATAAAGAAATTCACCTAGAGTAGACCTCCATTTCTCTTTCTCCTCAATGCTCTTTTGAATCCTAAAGAAGTCAATTATCTTCTTCTGCGAAAGCCCTAAAATTCAACCAAACGAACCTACATTGTCAAAATTTTACATCTCCAGAGGAAAAAAAACCAAAAATTTTCAAAAGAAGAACATTCACCGAGAGACGAAACCAATAAATTTCCCCTACTTCTTGCTGGTCGCTGACCGGAGCATTTATGACAAAGCCACGATCCAGTCGGAATTCTAGCGACGATCGGCCTCAGGCACTTCATGTGAAATCCTTGATCGCATTTATCACACAACAGCAGCTCGTCCGGCCGGTCGCCGGAGCCGCATTGTTGGCAGCTAATGCTGTTGTAATCAGCTGGCTCCGCCACCGCGTAGCGCGCCGTGGCCAGTATCTCCGACATCGATTTCAACTTCTTTGGAGGCGGCGACGCCGGAGGAGAAGGCCGTCGAGGAGCTAGGGTGCGCCGGCGAGACCCTGAGAATCCCCGCGCGGCCGCCGTCGCCGCCTCCGTCGAGGAGGTGGTGGAGGCCGTAGCCATCGAAAATGTTGCACTAGAGAGATAAAGGCGAAGCTAGAGAGAGAGAGAGAGCTGGAATTGCCTTTTTTTCTGTTTAAAAATATATTTTTGTCTGTTCAGGTTTTTTTTTTCAGAGGGCCAGAGAGAAGAGACAGTTGCTAACGTGCGCGGCTTGTGCGCACGGAATTTCATGTGCGCCTTTTGAGTTTGAAGCCGTTTCTGGTGTAGAATGACCACAACGACCTTTGAATAAGTTTGTGTTTTAGATTTTAGAGAAAAGTATTATCATTCAACATTAAATTCAATATCCCATTTTAAAAAAAACCAAAAATCAAAGTTAGATTTTCTCAAAAATATATTGGAAATAAGATTATCTATTTAATATTAAATTATCAAGAAGTAATTATTCCCTACCAAAAAGAAAAGCTTTATTTAGTACCAAATTTACAAATTTTAACATAATTTTCCCTTAACTACTTCCGAGTATTACATTAAAACCTATATTAAATATATAAGTTTTAGGAATGACAACGAGCCAAGCCTAATCTGACCTGTTGGACTAACCTCGGGCTGTTAAAAGTACAAAACGACTTTATTTTACTTAGGCCTCGAGTTTAGAAAAATTAAGTTTGATGTTTGGTCAATCCAAGTCTGACCCGTTGACTTCAGAATGAATGAGTCAGACTCAAACTCAATTGCCATCCCTATTAAGTTTAATAAGAAATTGGTTAAATGTTAGACTTCTTAGTGGTCGAATTCAATTTTGAATAAGTAAAATTGGTTTCAATTGTATCTAAAATTTAAATATATTTAAAATTTCAAATATATTTATTTGAATTTAAATTATTTTAATTTAAATATTATTCAAACTTAATTATAACAAAGACCTAAATCCAAATTAATTTTCGATCTTCATTTCTTGATTTTTAAGTATTTTGACCTTATTGTTATCTTTATGAAAATAAATATTATAATAATTTCACAAGTTTTATTTGAATTTATAAAAGAAAAATACAGTTATGTTATGCAAAATTTATGTTATAATTTTAGCATATTAAAAAATACAAAATTATCTCATTACAAAAGGTATTCTTACTTTTATAATACCTAATTTAAGATATTAATAATAAAGGAATAAATAATATTATTTTATAATTTATAATTTTAATTTTAATTTTGGATAATTCCCACAAAAGGAAATCTTTGAAACTTTTTTACTATATTATTTCAATACAATCACATTATTTTAACTTGAAAAATAAAATTATTTTTCTTCCCAAAGTTCCATTACAAACGAAGGAGAAGGTGAGACTATTCATGGAAGAAGGACAAGTGATCATTCTCAGGATCACACACAGTTATAAGAAAAGCTACTCAAAACTCAAAAGCACCACCTCTTCTTAGGCTTGTCAAACATTCCAGGTCCATAAGTAGAGAAGAAGATCTCAATAAGTAGAGGAAATTGCAGGAGAGCAAAAAGAGTGACAGGAAGGCTTGCAAGCAGAATTATGGGAGCTGAAACCCAAGATAAACGTTCATGGAGGGTAAGCACCAGGGTCACTCCAAAAGTTACCATCATTGTAGCTATGGAGAAGAAGAGAGTTGACAGGCCTATGATCAGCTTTGTAGGGAGGGACATGAGGAAATCTTCTTCTGAATATCGAGACGTCAGGATTCCTAGAAACATGAGCAATGAAGATGCTGAAGCAAACAGTGACATTGCATCAGATACTACGAAGATCATGAATGAGTTCCTTTCCACGTAAAGTGGTGTCCCTGTGAATTGATCATACCCTCCTGGAACTGTAAATAATGCAGAGAACATGATTGTTGCTATGAGAGCAGCCACAACTGTGCTTGAATTCGCTGTGTCTTTCATCCATTTCTCACCCTCTTCCACTAGCTTCTTGTGTGATTCTGTGAACAATGTTCGAGGCGTTTTACCCTTTACATTCACCATCTCCCTATACTTTGGTTGCACGACCTTCTCCACTTCCTGCCATGGAGGAAAAGTGCTGCTGCTATTACAGAATCCTGTGAAGAACTTACCAAGTATGTTCAAGCATCTACCTTACCTTGTACCATTGCAGCTCCCTCTGCATTTGTAATGCGGCACCCGAAACACGGTCCAGCTGAGTGGATGGTGCCAAGAATGCAGCTTGATGCAGAATGTTGTTGTGATGCCTGTCCCAAGATGTTGCCATTGCATGCCTCTTTGCACCCATCCTATATATAAGGCTGAAGATCTTTTCTTGGCGCTGCAAAGTTGCATATAGAAAGATTCCGCGGTTGAAATCATCCTCAATCCATAAGATATCAGGGTAATGATCAGTTATCTCAATGATTAACTCAATGATTCCGTTCTTAATAGCATCAAATACAGCTTTTTGCACGCCAACTCTTTTGAATTCTGACTTGTGTACAGTTGATAGTTGTTGACAGATGAAGCAGAGCAGTTCATGTGCTTGGCTATGCATCAATTTCAGGTTATACATGTGTTTGATAGCTGGAACTGTGTGAGTACAACATGTTTTAGAACTCCAGGTGATTGTTTATTGAAAGGAAGTATTTCGTAAATTATTACTTACCAAACACTGTCACACTTTTCCAGAACATCACCAACAACTTGTTGAATACTGTAATATGTGATTAGCAGAGTCAAAGATAGTAAGCAACCTGCATAATTAACACTCTAAAATAAATGATGCTTGAAAGAACCTTGTTTAGTGGTGCTCCTTTGATCGGTTTGTCCGCTATGAGGCCTTTCGATGTCTTCATGGAAGTTGTCAGAGGAATCAGACTGAGGTACTCGGATACCTAAACAAGAAAAGGAATTGAGTACATTGGAATTCAATCTTATTGAGAAAAGGCTCTCACACAAGCCTGAATTCTGGCTTGCTTCAAGTACAGATCAGAAGAGAAAGGTATTCATACTCAAATATATCCAATAGTTCCACACAGAAAGATGGCATCCAACAAGAAATGCAGAAGGTTTCTGAGCCAACATTTCAAGAGCTGTATCATTGTCACTATCTTGATGGAAAGTCAGTTCTGGATAATGCTGAAGCAGATTCAAAGCAATATCTACACAAAACGATGAACCGAAAAGAAACAATAGATCAAGGAAAACTTCATGGGAACGATTTATTGATCAACAAACAAATTGTACTAATACCATATTGTTCATCAATAATACAGGTTGTCAGAAGCATAGCCCCATTCTTGCCTCTTTCAGGACTGAGCTCTTCTTTTGGACTCTCTGCATAAAGATAACGAACCATGTCTTTCTGGCCATAGAGTGAGGCTACAACAACTGGGATGAGGCCATTCTGATTTGGAATGCAAAGTAAGTCTTTGTTCTTCTTCACCAAAACCTCTGCAATCCTTACAATTCCTCCAATGGCTGCATAGTTAAGTGCTGTGGCACTATTTATGTTTGTTATTGTTAAGTCTTCCGCTTCCAACATGTTCACCAAATCCTCTACAATCTCTACATGTCCGGCGAGAACCGCGACATGTAGAGCTGTATCTCCATCTGTTGAAAGACTAGCCGTCAGTGCATCTTCATGATCTTTCAGGAACTTCATTGTAGCCTCCCAATCACCATTGTAGATAGCTCTGTATAGTGGCAGATTGTGGGAGTACTCATTATCCTTTATATCTGCCAAGTGAAGATTCAAAGTTACTTTGTTTTCCCTGTACCTCAAATGATTAAATTCTTCTCAGCATCACAATCTTTCAGCATAGTTTCATCAGAAGTTCAATTCCATATAGCCATTGAACAACTTACTTACCTATGTCCTTGTCTGACCTTTCATGTGATATTGAAGGAAGCAATTTCGCCTTCCATGATGGGAAGTTGCGGAAGCTCATACCGCTAGATGATGCCATAGATATTCTTGGAGAAGATCCATACAAAAAAATGTGAGCTCACACGAATATATTTTCGCGGAACATATCATGTAACCGATGCAATTCTCTTAAAAGGAGATCATATTGAGGCATTCATCACAGAAATGATACATAGAATCTGTATTTCATACCTTAGCAAAAGAAGTCTGTCAGGAAAACTTGCAGGAATTCTTAGCGTCCAGAAAAAAAAGGGAAAGGGCCAATGGATTGGATGCCCAAGTGCTGATTCTAAAGGATCAGTGTTTAGTAATGTTTTTGTGTGTAGTTGCTACTTCTTTCATGTTCTTCTTGGGACATAACTAGGCAAAGTACAAAGCTTGACATATGAAAGTCTAAAGACAGTAGCAGTCTTCAAAACCAAGAAAAACCAGGAAAAGCAAAAGAGCAGATTCTTCTAAATGATACCTTACCAAGAATTGCAGTCCATTAATGGTACCAAGTTGAGAATAAGAACTGCACATATTTTGATCTCTTTTTACTTTTCATCTTTTTACTTAAGAACATATGATTTTAGTTTAAAACACTCTTTGCATCTTCCTCAAGTTTGATCTGCAGATTCTGCACTACTCAAGTTTGAATTGCCTTCTTTGTGAAGAAAAATGGACAAGACAAACAGATTAATAAGAGAGCCATTTGCCCAAGGAAAAGTGATGGCTGGAGCAGTTTTGTTGGAGATTGCAGAGCAAAGTTTAGAGTGGTCTAACAACAATTTTAATTCAGATTTAAAAGAGTTAACAGATCGAGAGAAAAAATTTATAAATTTATAGAAGTTTTTACTTCTCATATTCTTTTTGATATGAGATTAGATCAGGAATGACAATAGCTCGATCCTATTAGATCCGAGCCCTCAAATAAGCTCGAACTGTCCCAAAATGATATTATTTTAAAAATTTAAATTAAAATGATATTATTTTGATAATAAAGTTCGAGTTATTCGGGTCAAGTTTTTAACCAAACCTTAGGCTATACCCAAGTTGCCAAGTTGGATCCAACATTCGAATGACCTCAATTTGCTCTATTAACTTCAGCCTGAATTGAGCCAAAATTGCCAAACATATGTGAAATATCACAATTTCTTTTTCTTGAACCTCTGATGTTCTCATGAACACTCAATTCACAATTCAAGGTCTTCCTTCTTTTCTTCCGATGTGGAACGGGACTAGAAACTTGCCAAGAGTCACCCATCATTCACGGATCTGTAGTCAAGGCCAGTCTCTGCCCTTATCATCCCAGCTAGGGATGGCATTAGGCCAAGAGGCTCAAACCTGCACTCCAAATTAAAAACCAAAATTTAAAAAAAAAACCTGAAAATAAAAAAAAAGGTCCAACCTTAACTCAAAGCTTAATCAATTTGAACCAAATTCCGATCAAGCTGGACCTGAACTAAATGGCAACTACTAATTCCAGCCCAACATTATGCCAACGGATGCTTACTCTAGTACTCGTATTATGAAATCTTACATAAGAGTTGGGTATTACAATCCTTGCAAAAATGAAAGGAGAGGTGAAAACTTTAATAAACTTACCAAAAATACTATAAATCAACTTCTTGATTAGCAAACACAATCAAAATTAGGATTCCAAGTATTGGTCGAGGTAAAAGGCCAATCTCTAGCCTAACATAAGTCACTCCAAGTTCATCTTTATCATAGCATTTGCGAGAATCAATAGAAACTTGTAAGTTTAAAGGTACTTTTATCAGATCGTATCAACCAACCAATTTTCACTATATAATCATACCTTCTGAGCATAGATATATATATATATAGATATATATATATATATATATCAACCGATCACTTGTAGGTTTACAAAAGTTCTGGTTCGGAAGATCAGACACTAATAAGAACATAAGAGTAATGATTGTATTCCTCTTTATGAACAACAACATTTACAGTAAGATAAAAGAACTAAGGAAAAACTATGGCATGTCAAAGAACTTGACTCTACTTCTGAGATTTGAGTATGCTAAACTAGTAGGACTATAAGAAAAAATTGCAGAATAATTAGACAGAGGAATGTACATGTTTAAAGCTGCAAGATTCTGAGCCCCTGGATGATCTTAACTAAATCACAAGGGGAGGGAACCGGACGATTTCGTGCGTCTTTTTTGCAAGTTAAGTCTTCAGATTCGGTATCTCATTCATTAGAGCTTGATGGGCAGTCCATAATTGTGGAAAGTTTTGATCTTTCCATCTGATCCTGCAGTCAAAATTACAAGTCCCCAGGCCTCAGACAGAAGAACTTGCTGCTCCTCAAGGCTTCTATGGTGGAGGTCCTGATGATGTTCATTTTCTACTTCAGGAAAGGGAAGTTTCTCCTCAGGCCATGTTGCAGAACTCCCCCTGCAGTGTCCATTCATGAAGAAGCAATTGCCAAGAGAAAATTGGTCCGGGTCTCTTCTGCAGGAGGAAGCACATTCCTCTCTTTGAATGTGGCTATGGAGTTTATCATCACTCCTTGCGGACCTCAAGTCTCTTCCCATGCCTGACCATGGCACTGCAATAGTCACACCTTCTGCATAGAAATGTTCACAGGACCTCACAGATACTACATGTTTGGATGATGGGGTACACAAGTCATCATAATTCCAGACATAAACACGAGAGTCCTCCCCAGCTGAGATTATGTGTCTCCTAGCCGGAGTAAATGAAGCTGACATCTGACTTCCTGACTTTGGAAGACCTATAATATACAAATCATATATTAAGTATAAACCAAATAGATTGACTTCCGATAAATAATGAGATGAATTGGACAGATACACATGGAGAGAGAGTGATTAGTTTCATAAAAGTTTCATAAACTTGCAAGTTAAGTTGAAATGAGTTTGGATTCACAAAAATAATATATATATATATATGCCCAGTTTCCAAGCAAGAGAGATCCATGCACGGATGGATGATCAGAATCAGGAAGGTGAAAGCCAAAAAACAATATATCCTACTTGGAAAGGATTAGAATTACACAAGTGAACCATGGAAACCAAAATCATTACAAACATTACTAAAAGATTATACCTTTAAATTTAGCAACAATGTCAAATCCATCAAAAATCCGAACTTTTGAATCTTCAGAAGTGATCATGACCTTTTTAGATATTTCGTCTACAAACTGTGAATAAAACCAAATGTTAATGCTACATAGGGGTGTGACAAGCTTAACTTTCTATTGACAAGATCTCAAAAGGTGAAACCTGAATGCTGGTAATCCTGTTTCCTGAGGTCCTCTTTTTGGTGCAACAATTTAACTCTGCTTCAAGCTGGAGCTCACTGCCTATAGCATCAGAAGATAAGATTAGGCATACAATGGGAGAATCAGAAAGCTTCAAATAAAATGGTAGAACTGCTCAAGCATAGTAACCATGTACCTGACACTTCATAGAAGTGGCAGGAACCTGTCAAGCAGCCAACTGCAAAACCCTGGAATGATTAAAGAACACCATACCATTTGTTAGAATATTGTCAACTCACAACCTGGTGATATGAGGGGAGGAGAAGAATCAAGAACCAGAATCATACTTTCGCATCAGGCTGGTAACAAAGAGCAGATATGACATCTCGAACATCAACCCAGTCGACAACTCGCTTCTCGTCCAATCCCCAAATTCGTACCTTTCCATCAATTGAACCACTGATGAAGTAGTTTTGATTGACAGGATTGAATTGAATGCATGTCACTGATGCCATTGGAAGATAAGAAATTTTCAGCTTAGAATTTATGGTCACATAGCCAATGGGAAAGATTTACAGCCAATTACTTTCCATTGGAAATAAGATTAGAGAGCAAAAAACAAAAAAGAGGATGGAGTTTTCAACTTTTCATACACTTACCATAATTACTATGACGAAAGACATGCAGACAATGGTCTGAACCCAGTTTCCATAAACGAACAGTTTTATCCATGGAAGATGACAGAAGATACTGCAATAGAAGTTCCCAAATCCAACTTCATATAAGAACCATATAAAGCTAAAGAAATAGTAGAAAACAACTCAAAAGGTTTTAAAATATGTACTAACATTAGTATTGGACCATGCCAGGTCTAATACATCACTGGTATGGCCATTAAGTTTTTGCAGTGGTGACTCTTCAATCTGAAAAACCTTGTCAGGAATGATCACTGATGGAAGGTTTATCTTTTTTGTGGTCAATTTTGATTTCTTATACGTCAACTTACTAGAACAATCAACTTCAGATGCTAAAGAACTCAAATAGACATCCACTGATCTTAAGTTCCAAATGCAAACCACACCATCTCCACCACCTGTAGCCAAATACTGGCCATCTGGGTTAATTTTCATTGTCCTGATCAAGCTGTTGTGAGCTTGAATTTCTTGTCCTTTATAGATCCCAGTAAACTCCATCCAACTCTTCTTGCTCTGCTTCACTTTTACTATGTTTGTTTCGGGTGTCTCAGGCTTTGACACACATGTACCTCTTATTTTCTTCCTCTTCCACCTTAGGTCTCTCCACCAACTCTTCATTTTTTTCTTCTTCTCTACCTTCAAGTTTTCACGATCTTCAACTTCACCTTGTTCACATAGTTGCATAGGAGGTGAAGATCCAGAATTTCCACATTGGTTAATCATAAATGGTTTAACAAATTGATGTTGATCAATTTCATCAACCATAGAACTTGCTTCAGAATTTCCTTCTCTCTCACAAAAAACCACATCTCTGTCCTCTCTGATTGAACACGAAGCTGAAGAACTTGAAACAGCTCCACTGCACCGAGTAATCCTATCCAAATCAGGAATGTCCCTACTCCTAGCATCAAACTCAACAAGTCCCATTTCACAGAAAAAGCTCTGTCGTCTCTGCTTCACACTTTGCGGCTCTTTACACCAGATTTCATAATCTAACTTGCTAGAGTTCAATTTCTCTTCTTGACCATCATATGACATGTAATCAACAGAATCAAAGAACAAGTCATCTTCCTCTTCTTCCTTATCAACGCACAGCATGTCTTGTAGTTCATAAGACCAATCCTAGACTCTCCCTTTCAAATCAACTACTAAGTAAAATTCCCTGTATAAGCCCAGCAAAGGCACAATTAATGGACCAACTTTGGCTCTTAACTACTGTAATAAAATAGTGCTATTCGCCGCCAGAAACTTGACTGACACTGAGTATATTATTCAAAAACTTAATCAAGTGTTAAGAACCAGCTTCTAATGACAAATGGACCTAAAATTATGGAAAGAACAATAATAATCTAATGGAAGAAACGCAGACCAAAGCTTCGAGTACCTTGGTTTCCATGCAAGCAACTCACATACGCCAAGATTATGACCGACCCTTTTGTGATTTTGGACTGTTTAACCCCTCGAAGGTCAATATTAACACCTTTTGAGCACTTACAAAACTAAGTCCTTTGAAACCAAATCTCTTTCGAGTACCATGTATTGAACCCTGAGTTTGGTTTTCGAGAGAAAATGGCGGACAAAGGAAAGGTATACACGAAATGAACCCAACTAATGAACGTAACACATGTCAAATCAGAGATATTGAAAAGAGTCTCGAGATCTGGGTGTCTTCTTCTTTGTGGAGGAGAAAACTTTTCATTTTCCGCAAGAACGGCACGAGCTTCAAACACTAGTGGCTGCGAACATCTCGGTAACAGGAAGCTATTAGTTGCTGCTTTGTACAACCAACCAACTGAACTTGCTACTTTAGTCTTATGATGTTTTGCTTTGCTCTCTCTCCTGACTTATAATGGTAAAACAGCTGTCTTTCTGTAACACGAAAAGTTAAAAAAGCTTCTTGTTAAGCGCCATTAGTGGATAAATTAGGCAACTTTAAGTGACTTCGAAGCAGAAAGCAATGCAAAAAAGTAGAACTCCACTCCGGAAACCTACATGAAGCTAATGAACTCTTAACACACAAACAGCAGGTTCAAGTGATTTGCTGCAAAAACAACTAGAAGTGACCTATTACGTAAAACCCAGATGGGAAACTCGAAATGAACGAAAGAAAAGACACTAAATACTAAATTCAAGAACAGAAAAGTCTTAAAGTTGGAATCTTGAAGTTGACAGAACAGTATTAATAACAGAAGTAACAGCCGGATCCGTTTCATACACTTGAGCCTTCTGATTCTTGTTGAGACTTTGTACAATAGACATAAATGATAAGCTTCTTTGTTTCTGTGTCTGCAAAACAAATTCTGTCCCAGAGTTAATGTGAAACTTTTAATATCAACTTAAAGTAGAAAACCAACCAACCAACCAGACAGTGTGCGAAATGAAACTACAGTCACAATGAAAACTACAATAACAGCTATTACATACTACAGTACAGACAATTGATAGAGAAACCACACACGCATTGACATAACTGTGGAGCCTAGAGAGAGTGATAGAGATGTAGAAAGCGATTACTCGAAGGTACTCACTTAATAATCCCTTATAATGTTCTTGGACTTCGTGTCTAATGCAGTGTATGTTGTGTGATTTTGCAGTGTTGGATGATTAGATTCGGATGCAGAGACTACAATGAGGCTATTGGATCTCTTTCCTGTTCTGGTTTATCTGGTCTTTGTGTCATTCGTTTCTTTTGGTTTCTGAGTATTACAAGATCACGTTCACATGTCATTGGGATGTTTCTGTTGCCATGCAAGTCCACAGAGTAACCATACACAAGGGAAGTACCTAAACTGAAATATAGTGAAAGAAAATGGTGACTTTTACCATTCTTGGGCATACAAATGGTTTGCAAAACCAGTTCGACTAGTCCAAAGATAATAAATCGTACTCGAATTGATCAATTTTTAAATTTGACTAGAGATAAAATCAAGTTCATCTAATTGCACTAGAGCTTGAACTAGCCAAATTTTTTAATTCAAGCTCGACCTCCAGCAACTTGAACTCGACTCACCCAACTAAACTCAATCTATTGTAATATTTGATGGTAGATAGAGACCATTTTAGTACAAGATGGGATGTCACTCCTATGACCTCTCAGGTTCAAGTTTCTTGCCTACAATTCAAACAAAGATGAGAGCCTTAAACAACCACTCAAGTTGTTTAGTCACAAATCTAGTTTACTTGTCACGAACACAAAAATCGTTATCACGTTCTAATCTCAAGAGTAGTACCTGAACTCTCAAAAGCTTAAAAACACACAAACCGAAAAATCACATTAAATTGCAAGAACTGTAGGGAACTTCAGAAGTTCAGAGTATAGAGAAATGTACGAAACTGCACGGACATAAGCGAGACCTGGAGAGATAAAGAAGGAGGGTGTACGAGGGAAGTGACAAGACGGATCATGGTCCGGTTCAGTGCCATTCAGAAGAAGTTAGTATTTCGCATTCTCATCGTATGTATCAGATGTTGAGTGTTGGGAACTTTGGTGTTTTTTTTAATGTATCTCTTGGAAGCTTCACAACTTCACATGACTCTCCTTTAATATCAATTATTAAATTCTATCTAACTTTTTCGTAATCTCTTTCCGACCTTTGATTTTGACAAGGTAATTGTTGATTTTATTCTCCTAATGCAGGATTAGTAACAAGTTTAATCAATTTTGACTTTTTTTTTGTCATGGCTTCAGTTTAAGGCAAGATTTAATCATGCTCAAGTTACCCCACTCGAGCTCGACTTAACTCGATCGAGACAACTATTTAATCTAAATTTTTACTTCTCAACTCAAGTCACGTATTTGAATCAGTCTATCAACCTTACCTAGAAGGCATACATTCAATTTGTAATATTGTGAGTAAAGGTTAAAAGGTAAGGTTTAGAGCATAATCAGGATGATTTTTGGTTTGTTTCTATTGTTGGCATCAGAAGTAGGTGCAGTAATCGGTTAGACCGACTCAATTCATTTTTCTTGATTTTGCTCAAGTTAAGATTTGATCGAGTTTGGGTTGTTTGGCTTGAATTCAGCTTGAATTGTCAAAAAATTTTCAATATTAAATTTTAACGTTTAAGTTGTAAGGCATTTTGTCCGTGTCTCATAAAGTTAGACTAATATTAATTACAATTTTAGTTTTTAAATAAATTATCGGTTAAGTTACATCATTTGATCATGATAAAGATAATAAAGTGACTCAATAAATGATCTAGATTAATGGGTCAAAATTCGGGTTAAAAATGGATTCCGATTAGTATAAACAGGGTTCATATAGGCCTTGTGATGGGGAAGTCCGATATAGAAACTATATAAAGGTAAGGTCTCATGCAGTTACTCAAGAGAACGTTCACGGGCATAATTAAGGATTCCTGACCCTTTAGAGAAGCTCAGAACTTTAGGAAACTGTAGAAAGACCTTGCCCGTGAGTCGGTGATTATGTTCCACTAAAAATTTCAAGAGAGACGGAGACGTTTGGAGTTCGAAATCGGCTTTGAAATCAGAGATGGAACCGAAATTCATATATTCCACATTACTTTCGTTTTTAAGCATTTCATGTAGATCCGAAGTACATAATAAAGCTCCCACTACATACTAATATAAGTAGGACAGGTTTTAAGATAGTCGGTTAATTCCAGCTTTTATCTACCAGTCTGTGAGAATTTGAACCTATTTATCAACCTACCTAGATGGCATATATTTAACTTTTAGCACTGTGGTAAAGGTTAAGAGGTAGGGTTTAGAGCAAAAACAAGTCTTTTTGTACCAAGTGTTTGTAATAATTTTACTAATTAAGAGTCGAATGAGTGTTGTTTTGTGTAAGGTGGCATAACCGAGATGAAATAAAGCATAAAATAATCTCGAGTGTTAGAGTAAACAAATTCTAAATATTCACAATAAGGTTTCAAATTATAAATCTTGAGTTATTGTGAATTATTAGTAAGGATGGTAACGAGTTAAATTGCATTTAGGCACCTAGTCACCTTCATCCGGACTTTAAAAAATTCAAGTTGAACCAAGGTCAAGTCCTATCAAACTTGAACATCTAAGTTGAACTTGGGTTCAGTAATAATCAAACATATTTTGACTTGTTAATTTTGAATCGGCCTAATTTAACTTCTCATTATTGATTTTATTCAAAAAGAATTTATCAAATATAAATGAGAATTTAGATCTTAATTGAAGTTAAACACTTAAGTCTGAGCTAAAAGGTCAACTTGAAATCAACTCGTCAAATTCCAATTACAACTTTAGTTATAAGATCAATCCTATTGTATAATTTTATTTTTATAACGAGTGGTATCTGAAAGGATTAACGTATGATCATAATTTAAGTTTGCAGGTAAGTCTTTAATAATAAAAGATGTGACCTTTTGTTAACTTTTGGTTATCAATTTCTTGATGCAAGTCAATAGTTTTATAATCCAATGTATGGTCTATATATTAAAATAATAGAGAAGACAAAAACAAGAAAAGTATTTATGAGCTTGATGTTCATATAAATTGTATTATTTCTTATGATTTTAAAATTTTATTGATTATTAAAAAGCATGGAAGTTCTGCACCTTAATACATGTCAAATCACATAATAATAATAAAAACAGAACTCATAACATCAATAATATTAAAAGGAAAATTTTAGATTTTTTAATAATTTACAAGTTTTGAAATAGATTGATGCGTTATAAAATATTGAAAAACTTCTCTAAAATATTTATTAAAATATTTTAATATAAAATTTGAAGTAATTGATTATCAAGCAATGTTTTAAAAACTAAATCGAAAGCTAAATGGTAAGACAAAAGATTTAAGGTTTAAAAGGTTCAATCGAAATTAGATTGTCATAAAACTATCTAAAGATTAAATAAAATTAAAGAAGTTAAAATATGATTGAAATGGATTATCTTTATCTATCAAATAATTTAAAATTTAATTAAAAATTGTTAAATAAAATTAATTGGTTTATTTTAGTTTATAAAACTTGTTAATTTACGAAAATTACCAATTAATTAATAAATTGAACAATTTTAATAAAAAATTATTAAAGTAATTCAATTAAAATTAAAAACTGAACAAAAAATTAGACGATTTAAAATTTTTATGGTTAAACCGGTTGAGTATTTTAATAATGGCACATAAGTATTTCTTTATAAACACTATTAAATATACACAAATCAGATTGAAAATATTTTGTATTAAAATTGAAAAAAATTATCAATTTGTTTCTTTAATTTTTTTAATATCATAAAAATATTTTTAAAACACAAGGTGCATTGTAGAGAAGTACAAACTATAAAGGAGATCAAGCCTTACCAGTTAAATATTTCACCTTGAAATGGAAGGTCTTATTCAGAGATGTGAAAGGTACCTTATAATTAATGGAACTAGTGGGGGTTCTTTTCTTTCTCTTTCTTTTTTCATCCCAAACAAACAATCAAAAGAGATAATGAGAGGGAGAGAGAAGCCATGAAAGAAGAAAGGCATCACTCATGAAAATTTTCCCAGAAAATAATTTAAAAGTGCATACAGAAACTAGTTACTAACGTAAACAAGGTAGTGATCATATAAAAGCTTAAAGAACAAGGGGCTAACCTCAAAAGACAAGGAAAGAACACTTTGAAAGAGAGGCCAACATGAACAAGTGAATGAATAAGTGCTTCACTATCATCTCCTTGACATTGTACGAAGACCAGACGTGTAGAAGTTATAGAAACAATATGGTATAAAATATGTAAGCTTCTCACCTTAGTTATTTGAGAAGGTAACAGGTCGGGAATAGAGACACGTTGAATCAGTAAATATTAATTAAATTGAACCTGTTAGATAATTTTAAGTTGTTAGAATCATATTGTGTATATATATATATATATATCATGAAATCTTTACATGGAAGTACCGTATGGTTCTGACATGCAAGTTTCAGACACCAATGCATACATGGTCCCAAGTCATTAAGAGCATATCCCAATTCGATCTGCTCTTGATCCTCTCATTTAAACCAAAAAGGTTCAGGATATAATAAATTAATTTTACATGTGATCTCAATAACATAATCAACACAAAATCACATTGTTTATGGGATTTGGTCACGAAGAGCAAGTCCTGTCATGTATGATTATCTCTCGCAATTTGAAGCATGCAAATGACTTGCAAAACAAAAATCATAGCTTAACTTATGTTCTTTGATTATTGTTGATTAAATCACTAACACTTGCATAAGAATGCCAATGCAAATCAATAAGGGTACACAAAATATCAAAAATTTCATACTTGATTCAAACAAGTACCAACAAAGTTTATAATTTAGTAACAAAATTAAGAAGATTAAAATATAATAATAAGATCTCGTTAAATGTTCAAAGAGAAAGATATCGAATATCTAAAATTTTTTTTATAAGTTTTGTTTGATTGTGTTTGCTCTAATGGAACAAAACACTTCTATTTGGTGATTATTTTAGAGTTTATATCACATATAATTAGCTACCATCCTCGAGATAGGAAGATCTTCCATTAGTAAAATAGTAGTATTAGTAACTTAAGCAAAGATTGATATGGGAGAGCATGTGATCGTATATTGTCTTACCTACTCATGATCTTTTATGTAAAATTTCCCAAGTATTGCATTAATTATCATATGTCATACTTTATATCCATTAATAACCATATTATTATAGTGTAATTTTCTTATTTAAAACAATAAATTTACCAAATCGATCTATTTTAATAACCTTTGTTACTAAAATCGATCAATTTATTAATTAATCTATCGATTTTATAAATTAATCGATTTTCATTTAACAATCTTACTTTTTAATTAAACTTTAAATTAAGAACAGTCTCTTTCAATCTTATTTTAAATTCTTCAATTTTATTCAATCTGTGAATTTTTAAACTTTAAACTTCTTATTTTTCTATGAATTTTAAAACATTGATTTTGGCTCAATATTTTAACTAATAATTTAGAAATAAATAATTTGGCAAATTTAGTAAGCTATGTTAATTGATATAATCAACTTCTTCTCAAATTTTATGTGTAATATGATTCATTCAAGTCATGTTATTGTTGGTAATACGAAACCAAATACCACAAGTTATGAGGTCAACAATCAACAAATTTTTAATTGATAAGAAGGATGAACAATTTGTAACGATGCTCTTCTTCATCTGTCCAAAAAATCAATTTAAGAATCAAAGTGAAAATATCATAGCAAACCTCCAACATTATTTTACAAGAGCCTGCCAGATATTAGATTTGAAAAAAATATATAAATTTAAAATTTTGCAGTGAAATTTTCAGTTGAGGACTATCCTGTCAGGTCTGCAATATCTCATTTATCATTCCAAAAAGCTATACGATCACCTTCAGGCTTCAGTCCATAATTCAGAAACCTATTTGAGGAGAAGGAAGGAGAAAAAAAAACAAATCTGTGATGAGAACGAACCAAATTGGCATTGCAAATTCAGGAAAAGAGAGAAAGAACATAAAGCGGAACATCTTGATATGTTAAACAGTAGGAGTCCCTACCCTAGCCAGAGGCGTTTCGATCAGGCAAGACCCTACAAGTACAGTACTTTCTGCATAACCCACTAAATCTAAATGGGATGCTGACCTTTTTCAGTGGTCCAATAACTAAATCCACCCAATTAGGTGCGAGATCTTACATAGAATAGACCCAAAATCTTTCCACCATTAACTTTTTCTATGTCCAGACACCATTGAAGGTCTTGTACCTGTAACTTTCAGGGGCAATGTCAAGGATGAAAAGATGTTGCAGGATAATGAACTTTGGGAATCCAACGAAAACCTGACACCAATCACACAGAGGGTCACACACTGAAATGATAGTTAAAAGGAGCCCCGACACAGAACGTGATGTGTATTTTTGCCTAATACATTACAAAATTTTCACTTATGCCCCACAGATATCTTTCGGGTTAGAAGGTGCAGATTGCGCTTTGTGGTGTGTCTTCTTGAGCTTTTTAGATCATAACCCTGCCTCTAAGAAAAACAATGTGACATTGCCCATATCGTGATTTTTCTGAAAAAAAAAAGTATAAAATTTTGTTAACGTAATAATTAAAATAATTAACCGATTTGATATTTAATCGTAAAATCTTGATCAATTTAGTTTGTTTTTAAATTTTTAACTTTTTAATTTGATTTACTTTAAAAATTCTTGATATTAAAAATCAAACAATTTATTAATTAATAGATCATTTTTATTAATTAATAAATTTTATTTGACAATCTCCTTTTAATTAAATTTCATTTTTTAAATAATTGGACAATTTTTTTAATTATATTTAAAAAATAATTTATTTCAATATTTAGCCGTTTTATGACAGTTTAATACTATCGAACCCTTTAAACTTTAAATTCTTATCTTATCGGTTTAATTTCTAATCCGATTTTTAAACATTGATCTTATGAATGGTTTAAGGTTAAATACTCATCATTTATATTTGATTAAATGCATACAAGTTTTGTTTTCTAAGCTTTAATGTATTATTCTCACTAAGGATATTTTAGTTTCACCGGGTCTGTTGGAAAGTATAAAAGCATTACTAGCCCCTCTTTGTTTTGAGTCGAATTAATGGCTATCTTATAGAATGCTTAGTTTAAGAACAATATGTATGTTGTCATGTATATCTCATTTTTTTATTTACACACTTGCCATTATATGTATATCTCACAATTTATGTTTTAAAGTTTATGCCAATGGTTTTGGGGGGGATAATTTCAAAATCTCAATGCATTAGATATCAGGTTGGAAGATAAACTTTGTAAGTAGGCTTAGTAAATAGATTTGATGATAATTTGACTCGAAGTTAATGTACAATCTAATTTATTGGATATTAGATCATATTAAAGTTTAAAAGATTCAACTGATATTAGATTGTTATAAAATCAATTAAAGAATTAATAAAATTAAAAATTTTGAAAAAATGATTGAAGTAGATTATTCTTAAATATCAAAAATTAAAACTTAATTAAAAATGAGACATTAAATGAAAATTGATCGGTTTATTTTGGATTATAAAATTGATTAATTTATGAAAATTATCCGATTAATTAATTAGCTAGTCGACTTTTAATAACAAGATCGTTAAACTAAATCAAGCCGAAAAATTGAAAGTTGATTCGAAAAGTTAACTAGTTTAAAATTTTTACTATTAATCCAATCGAACTGGTTCAGTGTTTAAAGTATTGACTCAATATTAACCTCTCATTTATATCCCTATCTATAATTAAAAAGTTTATTTAGGACACTCATAAAGTTAAAAACAGCAAGTTAGCTTGTTTCATAATTTACATGACTTTTCCATTGCCATGTGATTTTTCTATTGCCTTATGATTGCCGCAAGAAGCTTATCTATTGGAATGCAATTTTAGGGTTCACATATACACAAAAGGGCAACTACCCTTTTGGTTTTGATGTTCTGATCTAAGTAACTAAAAGTAAGGTAATGGTCAACTCCTAATTTACATGGAAGTTGATAGGCAAATCTTGATCACTGAAAGTGTAAGTATGAACATGTAATTTCATAACCAAATGCGCCAGGTTTTCCTTTCTAGTGCTACTTATCTCAACCATCCCGAAATGAAATCATTTCGTGTCTTCAGATGTGGTCGGTAACGGTAGTGGTGGTAGATCAAATCAAAGTTTGTTTTTTTGTGTATGTTTCAAATCAATATCTAATATCATGTGAGGGGATAAATGAAGACGAAAGTTCATGTAAAAGGAAGATAAGAATCAAGCTGCTGTGTCTAAAGGAACTCTTGTTTCTGCTTGGTTCAAGTACTTTATGTTAAAGTGATCGTTTCACCATAATAGCTTAAGTTATTGTGTGAGGTCAACTCAATTAGTTTTATATATTCTCTAACACATCTCGCCAGTGAAAGTCGCTTTCAGACTTAAAACTTGATGTTGACTCTTTCTTTGTCTTAATTTAATTAAAATAGGTGGGTGGTATGATTCAAACTCATGACTATTTGATCATTGAGACTCTGATATTATGTTAAAGTGACTGTTTCACCACAATAGTTTAACCTATTGTATGAGACCAACTCAATTAATTTTATATATTCTCTAGCATATTTTTATATCTTGGGCTCTTACTTATCAAACAAAGGCTTTTCATATATAGGCTTCTGTTTTGACCCCGAATCTCGATGAGAATTGTGGCTGTTCATGGGCTCTCTCATCTCTTAGAACAAAGCAGAACTCGAAATTCTTGGTGCTCCCGGAAATTGTGCGGGCTTGGTCTCTTTACTGAACAGGTTTGCCTATGCGTCTAGCCTATAAGAAAAGTAGTAGTGTCGGATTATATATATACATACATATATGTACATATGTTAGTTTTCTCAGTATAGGCAACTCAAGTGACTTGTGGCAAGCCCACTTCATTGGAAGATACTTTCATGAAGCACCAAGTTTCCTAGACTTTCTTCCTTTTAAATAGACTCTTCTTTGCGAGAGGAACTCTAGTTGCCGCCTTTCAGATATACATACATACATACATACATATATACATATATATATATATATAGAAGGTTTAAGCGGTAATAATTTAGGCAATATTTTAAAAATCAGACCTAAACCAATTAAATAAGAAATTTATGGTTTAATAGATTCACGATTAAAGCTGTCATAAAATTGACTAACAATTAAATAAAGTTAAAAATTTTAAAATATAATTGAAAGAAATTGTCTTAATTGAAAATTGAGATATTTAAATAAAAATTAATTGATTTATTTTACTTTATTAAAACTTATTAATTAATGAAAATTGATCGACTAATTAATAAATTGATCGATTTTGAACAAGACTTATTAAAGTGAATTGAACCAAAAAGTTAAAGATCAAATCAATGAATTAGATGATTCAAGATTTTATAGTTGAATTGGTTGAACCAATTGAGTTTTTGATCATTGGATTTAGGTTCGAGTCTATTTTAAAATTTAAAATAATTTGGTAGACTCGAGTCAAAATTAAAAATAATTTAACACACGAAAAAGTGAATCAAAATTTATTTGAATTTTGAACAAAAATGTAGAGCTTATTCTTATTGGCTAGATTAGATTTCAAATTTTTTGACCGAAATATAATTTAAACTTAATTAATCAACATTATAATGTACTGGAAGATAAATATGAAAACATTTTAAATTAGATTTAAATTGAACTTTAGATTAAATACTTTTTTATATGGTCTTAAATTTGATTAAATCTAAATTAACGTAAGAGTTTCTTTTATATCGTCTTTTACAAAGACGGAAAGATTTGTGATGGGGATGATGTGGTCTGTCAGTATCTCGCTTATCTGTCTTCTCCACGCTACAAAACAATAGAGGAAGCTACCAAATAAACAGGTTTAGATTATGACCTTTGGTCAGGTCGGTCGTATTGGGCCCGGACTCAGTCAAAACGACCCGTGGGCCGATCGGTCCATTCTTCAGAAATCAATTTTATGCCAGGGCCAAGCCCAAGTCCGGCCCATGCCCTCCTTGGCCCATCCATAGAAAGAAGTCTCCCATGCAAACACGTAAAGACCTAAACCTAACTGCAAAATCATATATAAGGTATAATTCTCCCATAATGGAGGTACGCAATTATAACCTAGTTCTTTCTCTGCATTCATCAACATCACCTTCACTAAAAGACTGACTTGAGCGTCGGAGGGGCTAATCGGGATACAACCCCCGACAAGCCTTCTTTGTTTTGCAGGTGCCTTCACGTCTGATTCATCACAGAAAATAGCCAACTTATGGATACGAACGGCAACGTACAGTTCAACCAAAATTCAGCAGAACCAATTGGCGCCCATTGTGGGGCCCGACTTCTGGGCACCACGTCCAGAAATACACAGATCAGTCAGGCGGCGGCGATGAACCCTGATATAGCCGCTGTCACGACTCTGGCGATGCAACGCATGGGTCTGCAGTTACATGCAACTCTGTCGCCTGCACCACATGTTTCCCGCACGGAATCCTCAGATCCTAACGATCAACCGCAACCTCAGAACTTGGAACAAGAACAACAGAGTGTCGCTTTAGAGGGTAACGCTGCAATCAATATGCACCCGAATCTCCGACACCAATCGGATGCACATCCCCTTCTGCCTGTGCACACCTCCCTCACCCGGAAACAGATTGAGGAAGCAGCTGATCTATTGATCCGGCAGATTTTGCAATATCAGCCAAGACAACGGCGTGCGTTTTACACGACAAGCGGGCGACAATGAGATGACGATCGATCACCACCTGACCGAAAACCTAGAGAAAATCGCGGATGATCGGATTAACGCAGCTATGAGCTTCCGTCCAGATCGCCCGACAGCACAGTACAACTCTTCCTTTACTCCGGAAATCTTGGATAATCTCCCGACGCCCGGCACCAAAATATCGACCCTCGAGAAATACACTGGAAATACCGACCCCCTGGATTACCTGCAACACTTCCAGTCGATGATGAATCTGCACTGTGTGCCAGATGCCATCCAACGTAAGGCTTTCTGTACGGCCTTTCAAGAGGGAGTCCGACGATGGTTCAATAGTCTACCTCAGAATGTATCACTGTTTTGAGGATTTGGGCTACTTTTCCTCAACCGGTTCGCCACCGATGGCGGCCACGAATCTGACTTTGGAAGTGATGCAATTGACTCAAGGAAGAAACGAAAGTTTACGGGAGTTCATCACTCGGTTCAATAATGAAGCGATCGAGGTCCCCGACCTCACTTGCTCATCCATGCTGGCAGCACTCATGAGCAACACGAGGGATGAAGAGTTTAAAAAATCATTGACTCTCGATCAGCCCCGATCTATTCAGGAGATCAGACATCGGGCAGACAAGTATATTCAGCTCGAAGAAGTATTAAAGAATACAAAACGCAGGGCAGATGATCGCGGGCCGAGCGGTCGGGCAGATGATTCTCACAAGAGACAGAAGGATCAGTCCACTTGGAGGAAGCCGATTGGTCGGCAATAGCATCACCAAGACTTTACCCCGCTTAACAAAAGATATGCGGAAATATTGGCGGTTATGAGACTAGACGGGGAATCCATCCGAGAGCCCAATAAAATGAAGACCCCTTACAAGGATAGGAACTCGGATCTATGCTGTCGTTTCTACAAAGAGGTCGGTCGTGATACAGAAGATTGCTGGCAGTTGAAAAAAGAAATTGAATTCTTCATACAAAGGGGAAGGTTAGGCCGATTCGTGAAGCACGAACAAAATACTCATCGGGATAATCGGTAGCAGACGAGTCGGCGAACGATAGGCAACCTTGGAGGCGAAATAGCGAGGAATGATGGAGGAAGCGAATCACGAATATCGATGTCGAGGAGAAAAGAGAGGCGATCGAGGGAAAGAAAGCAGCGGAAGCTTATTTGGGCAACAAGACGACCGAAGCGATTGGATTTATTAACATGATATTCGGTGAAAATGCGCAGGGGATCCACCGCTAAAGGAGAAAAGATATGTCAAGCAATTGGCGAGGATTCATCCACCAAAAGTCTAGGAAAGCGACGGGATGATATCATTCGATGAGTCCGACCTTGATTGAGTGAGTTACCCTCGTGATGGCGCCTCGTGGTAAATCGAACATGGGCGATTCTGAGGTGAAGCGGGTGATGATTGATCACGGGCGGTAGGTCGACTTTGTCGTATTACGAGGCCTTCCGGCGGATGAAGGTACCCAGATCGACTACTACCTATAGGCGGCCCCATCAAAGGGGTGGCAAGGCGTCGACCTACCCGTTCGCCCGGGTATATTTGAAAGTGAAGTTCGGGCAGAAACCATGTCGGATAGAAAGGGACGTTGAGTTTCTAGTCGTCAAGTTTCAAGGGCCGTACAATGCAATAATCGGGCGGGCTACTCAAAATGTCCTCAGATCGGTCGTCTCCACATCCTACCAAGCTATGAAGTTCCCGACACCCCACGGAATTGGTATTGTCAGGGGTCAGCAGAGAATCGCAAGGGAATGTTACTTAGCAGAAACGAAGACATTAGACGGGGCGGTAGTCCTGACGAGCTCTCTTGATGTGAGAGCTAACGAGGAGATGGATAGGATGAACCCAGTGGAAGAAACACAGCGGGTCGTACTGGACGAAGCCGACCACTCTAAATTCACAAACCTAGGCTCCGAGCTGCAGGGCAACCTGGTTAAAGAAATCATAGACTGTTTGGTGGAAAATAGATCGGTCTTCGCTTGGGTACCGAGCGACATGCCTGGAATTTCTCGATCAGTCGCGTCGCACTCCCTCGGTATTCGGCATGACCACAAGCCGATCAAACAGAAGAAGCGATGGCACAGCAAGGAGCGACAGGGGGTGATCGAGAAAGAAGTAGAGAAATTACTCGAGGCCGGGTTCATCCGAGAAGTCAAGTACCCTGAATGGCTCGCCAATGTGGTTTTAGTGAAAAAGAAGAACGGGAAGTGGAGAATGTGCATCGATTTTACCGACTTGAACAAAGCATGTCCAAAGGACAGTTTCCCCTTGCCCAAGATCGACCAGTTAGTAGACTCTACCTCAGGGCATGAACTTCTCAGCTTCCTGGATGCTTTCTCGGGCTATCATCAGATTCAAATGAGTCTAGAAGACGAAAAAAAGACCGTCTTTATAACCGACCAAGGAACATATTGCTACCAAGTAATGCCTTTTGGATTGAATAACGACTTATCAGCGACTCGTCATGGAGGTCTTCAAGAAACAGATCGGCCGGTCGGTGGAAGCTTATGTGGATGATATGGTGGTCAAAAGTAAGACGACCACGAAGCATGTGAAAGATCTCAATGAGGTCTTCCAGACCCTGAATAAATTTCAGATGAAGCTGAACCCAAAAAAATGCTTTTTTAGGGTGGCATCCGAAAAATTCCTAGGATTTATGATCACTCAACGGGGGATTAAGGCTAATCCAGAGAAGATCGAAGCCATCATCCAAATGCCCTCACCCCAATGCTTAAAAGAAGTGCAGATATTGACCGGTCGGATAGTCTCTCTAAGCGGGTTCATTTCCAGATTGGGAGACAAGTGCCTCCCATTTTTTAAAATCTTGAGGAAAGCGAACGTGACCCAATTCCAATGGCCGGACGAATGCGAGAAAGCTTTTTAACACTTAAAACAATACTTGTCCAGCCCGCCTATCCTGCAAAGCCCGGTAAAAGGAGAGAACCTGATTTTATACTTGGCGATTACGGAGGGGTCGATCAGCGCGGTACTTATTCGATCAGAGAAAAGCGAACAACACACATCTACTACGTCGACAAAGTCTTGACCGCGACCAAAATCGATATCGCTATAAAGAAACTAGCCCTCTCCTTGATAACGGCAGCTCGGAAGCTAAGGCCCTACTTCCAAAGTCATACCATTGAGGTATGGACCGATCAACCCCTCAGGCAGTGCCTTCAAAAGCCCGAAACTTTGGGTCGACTAATAAAGTGGGCGGTAGAGCTTAAAGAGTTCGACATACAATACAAACCCCGCACGACCATTAAAGCGCAGGTGTTGGCAGACTTCATCGCAGAAATGAACCAGCCCATCTCGAAGGACGAGCAGTTCCCTGCCTGGAGCTTGTTCGTTGACGGGTCGTCCAACGCTGAGGGATGCGGAGGGGGAGTAGTGCTGATCAGCCCGCACAATGAAGAAAAGGTGGAATATGCCCTTCGACTTGAGTTCAAGGCCTCCAATAATAAGGCAGAATATGGGGCTCTGATAGCTGGTCTCCAACTGGCCAAGAAAATGGAGATAAAGCATCTAAAGATATACAGTGATAGCCAAGTGGTGGTCGGCCAAGTCACCAGGCAGTATGAGGCCAAGGGGAACAACATGATCAAGTACCTGGAGCTGGTAAAGCAGGAGTTGAGCAATTTCGAACAGTACTCGATCAGCATAATAGAACGGGCTCAAAATGCAAAACCGGATGCCCTCTCCAAAATGGCTTCCTATTGCGATGCCATAAACAATGTTTTGGTCAAACGACTAGACCGACCTAGCGTTCAGAAAGTCGAGGAAGTTCTCAACGTAAGTACCGGTCGGTCGAGTTAGACGGAACCGATCGCGCAGTACCTTTTAAAAGGAAAACAACCAGAAGACGCGTCGGAGGCCAAGAAACTAAGAATAAAGGCAGCCGAGTACACGATCGTTAATGGCACTCTATACAAGCGATCTTACGACTAGCCGCTGCTTCGATGCTTGAATGAAGAAGAAGCCGAGCAGGCAATGGCCGAAGTCCATGAAGGAATGTGTGGAAATCATGTAGGAGGCAGAATGTTGGCGCACAGACTGATCAGACAAAGGTACTGCTAGCCGACAATGAGAAGAGACTGTCAGGAGAAGGTCGACCGATGTGAGGCCTGCCAGAAAAATAGCAGCCTGTCTCACCAGCCGACCGAGAGGATGAAAATTGTGAGTCATCCTATCCCATTCGCTCAATGGGGAATGGATATACTGGGTCATTTCCCTCTCGGTCCTAGGCAAAGGAAGTTCCTGATAGTGGCGGTGGAATACTTCACCAAATGGACAGAAGCGGAAGCGGTAGTTACAATTTCCGAACAGAAGGTGGAGAGCTTCGTAATGAAAAATATACTAACCCGCTTCGGGATGCTTATGGCGTTGGTTACGGATAACGGTCGGCAGTTCGATAACGACAAGTTCAGAGATTTCTGCGACCGACTAAAGATCAAGCTACAGCTGACTTCAGTAGCCCATCCCCAAAGCAACGGTCTTGTGGAGAACACCAATAAAAGATAATGAGTGCTCTCGAAGCGCTAGATGGCGAAAGACACAGGTGGAAGAACTAGGCGAAGTGTTGTGGGCATCTGAACCACACCGAGCGGAGCCACAGGGGAAACGCCATTCAGAATGACCTTCGGGGCAGAAGTCCTAGTTCCAATAGAGGTAGCATTGCATAATCAAAGGGTGTCAGGCTATGAAGAAGAGCGGAATGATGAAGCGCAGAGCGGCACTCGTTCTCCTCGGTGAAGATAGAAAAGCGTTCGCTTCGCTCGGAAGCCATCGGCAAAAGGCGACCAAATTCTACAATGAAGGTTAAGCCAGCGATGTAAAGGTGGCGATTCGTCCTACGAAAGACGAAAGCGGCCGGAAGCATCCCGGAAGCTCGGACGGACATGGGAAGGACCTATCGGGTGATTAAGCAAGTCGGACATGGTTCTTACATCTACGCGATCACGAAAGGAAGGTTCTACCAAGACCTTGGAAGCGCTTCGAAACTTGAAGGCGTTCTACCAATAGATAAATTTTATTTTAGTTAATCTTCACTTATTACCGTTTTTGTATACAACGTGTGGGAATCTTTTTGCTGTCCCTGTCAGACAGGTTTTTTAACGACCCACGCCCTCATTATCATCAATAATGGGGTTTTTCATATTTCTGCGCAATGAAAAGCTCCATTATATGTGGCAAAGTGTAAAAAATCCAATCAACCATTGCTCGGTATCTCCATAAATCGACTACGGTCGGTCGGGTCGCCAAGACAAGATCCTTGGGACTCTCCTTCGCCATCGCCCGGCATCTCCATAGACCGACTACGATCGGTCGGGTCGCCAAGACAAGATCCTTGGGACCCTCGTTCGCCATCGTCCGGCATCTCCATAGATCGACTACGATCGGTCGGGTCGCCAAGACAAGATCCTTGGGACCCTCGCTCGCCATCGACCGGCATCTCTATAGATCGCCTATTACTCGACGCGTCGCCAAGACAAGATCCTTGGGACCGCTTGGCCTCGACTATCGATCGGCCAGGTCGCCTAGACGAAATCCTCGGGACCATTGATTGCCCTCGCCTATTACCCGGCCAGGTCGCCAAGATAAGACTCTTAGGACCCTCGCTCGGTATCGACACAAATCGACTGCGGTCGATCGGTCGCCAAGATGAGATCCTTGGGATCTCGCTTCGGACTCTGCTATAAGTCGACCTCGAAGCCGGTTGACTATGAGCAACTTCACCAAACTCTACTATACATCAAAAGTAAAGAACATAAATACGGAAAATGACTTCAGAAAAATGAAGCAAAGGAAAAGATTTTCATTCCATTAAATTTGCCCTAGTCCAAGCTTGACCAGGTGAGCTTCAAAAGTCCACGAAGAAGGAGAAGTGGCGAATACCGTGGAAGCCTCGAGGCGGGCGAAAAAGTCGATCTTGAGGCGGGGTCCAAGAAGCGGCCGCAGAAGTATCATCACGAGAAAGCTCGTCCTCCTCAGCCGAGCTAAGGTCCAACTCCTCAATCGGGACGGGCCCCCGGTCCTTCATGGCTCTCTCCTTTACTTCCTCCAGAGAGAGGCCAAGGCGGTAGGAAAGCGGCTCGACGAACCCTCAAAGCGAAGAACCGTCCAGACTCTTTAGGAACGCAGCATCATAGCAATTCTTCAAGATCATGAGGGCCAAGTCACAGGAGTACTCCAAGCACTCCTCCTGCAAGAATCGCCTCTGCCATCGCATGATCGCCTCGACCCTTTGTTCCTTTACGGAGGCTCGCACCCTCCTCAGTGTATCCTCGGTTTAGGCCTGGTCCCGGAGGGATTTCTCCTTAAACACTCTCTCCGACTCAAGCTGCCCTCGCAACACCGCATATTCCTCGGACAGCTTGTTCCTCGCTGCCATCGTCCTTACCCTCTCGACCTCCTCCCCGGTGAGTCGAGCCTTCAAGGAGCGCCTCTCCTCCTCTTCCAAAGCGAGCTGAGCTCTCAAGACGTCACGTTCTTCCTCCCAGAGTTTCTTCTCCTCCTATAAAGAAGAGAGTTGGGCCCGGGAGAAGTCTCCTTCCTCTCTGACCTTCGAGAGCTCGGTCTTCAAACCGTCCACCTGCTCCAGGAAGGAATGGGCCTCCCGATTCAGCAGCTCGATTCGCTGATGCGTGGACAAAGTGAGAGCCACATCCCTCTTGGAATTGCGGATGGCACGGCTCATCAGCTCCTCAACACTTAACGCGTCAAAGCGCTCCTCGTCCGAAGGAGGAATGACCCTCTCAGCGAGATGAAGAGCACTTCGGCATCGGCAATCGAGGCAGTCTTCTCGAGGCTAATCGCCGGCTCCCATTTGTCAACACTCCCCGCTGACTTCTTCCCTTTACCCTGGGCAGACGGGGTAGCACGATCTCCCACTTTCTCCTTCCCCATGCTTCGGTCCAAGGGACGAGGAGGTCGGTCGACTGCTTGACAAAGTCGGTCGACTACTTGAGCCCCCTTCTTCTCTTCAGAGGTCGTTCGACCTCCTCCTCTTCCTCGATCACAACCAGCTTTTCTTGGCACCCACCAAAGGGGCGACACAAGAAAGTGCCGCAGACGGCTCGGAGATGGTGGGAGGAACATACCGTTGCCCAGAATCGTCCTCCTCAGCCGAGCTAAGGTCCAACTCCTCAATCGGGACGGGCCCCCGGTCCTTCATGGCTCTCTCCTTTACTTCCTCCAGAGAGAGGCCAAGGCGGTAGGAAGCGGCGGCTCGGCGAACCCTCAAACGAAGAACCGTCCAGACTCCTTAGGAGCGCAGCATCATAGCAATTCTTCAAGATCATGAGGCTAAGTCACAGGAGTACTCAAGCACTCCTCTGCAAGAATCGCCTCTGCCATCGCATGATCGCCTCGACCCTTTGTTCCTACTGAGGCTCGCACCCTCCTCGGTGTATCCTCGGTTTAGGCTGGTCCCGGGGATTTCTCCTAAACACTCTCTCAGACTCAAGCTGCCTCTCATGACAAGCATATTCCTCGGACACTTGTTCCTCGCCGCCATCGTCCTTACCTCTCGACCTCCTCCCGGTGAGTCGAGCCTTGAGCGCCTCTCCTCCTCTTCCAAAGCGAGCTGAGCTCTCAAGACGTCACGTTCTTCCTCCCAGAGTTTCTTCTCCTCCTATAAAGAAGAGAGTTGGGCCCGGGAGAAGTCTCCTTCCTCTCTGACCTTCGAGAGCTCGGTCTTCAAACCGTCCACCTGCTCCAGGAAGGAATGGGCCTCCCGATTCAGCAGCTCGATTCGCTGATGCGTGGACAAAGTGAGAGCCACATCCCTCTTGGAATTGCGGATGGCACGGCTCATCAGCTCCTCAACACTTAACGCGTCAAAGCGCTCCTCGTCCGAAGGAGGAATGACCCTCTCAGCGAGATGAAGAGCACTTCGGCATCGGCAATCGAGGCAGTCTTCTCGAGGCTAATCGCCGGCTCCCATTTGTCAACACTCCCCGCTGACTTCTTCCCTTTACCCTGGGCAGACGGGGTAGCACGATCTCCCACTTTCTCCTTCCCCATGCTTCGGTCCAAGGGACGAGGAGGTCGGTCGACTGCTTGACAAAGTCGGTCGACTACTTGAGCCCCCCTTCTTCTCTTCAGAGGTCGTTCGACCTCCTCCTCTTCCTCGATCACAACCAGGCACCTGCTGGCACCCACCAGGCGGGACGACCACAGCAGGTGCCGCAGACGGCTCGGAGATGGTGGGAGGAACATACCGTTGCCCAGAATCGTCCTCCTCAGCCGAGCTAAGGTCCAACTCCTCAATCGGGACGGGCCCCCGGTCCTTCATGGCTCTCTCCTTTACTTCCTCCAGAGAGAGGCCAAGGGCGGTAGGAAGCAGCGGCTCGACGAACCCCTCAAACGAAGAACCGTCCGACTCCTTAGGAACGCAGGCATCATAGCAATTCTTCAAGATCATGAGGGCCAAGTCACAGGAGTACTCCAAGCACTCCTCCTGCAAGAATCGCCTCTGCCATCGCATGATCGCCTCGACCCTTTGTTCCTTTACGGAGGCTCGCACCCTCCTCAGTGTATCCTCGGTTTAGGCCTGGTCCCGGAGGGATTTCTCCTTAAACACTCTCTCCGACTCAAGCTGCCCTCGCAACACCGCATATTCCTCGGACAGCTTGTTCCTCGCTGCCATCGTCCTTACCCTCTCGACCTCCTCCCCGGTGAGTCGAGCCTTCAAGGAGCGCCTCTCCTCCTCTTCCAAAGCGAGCTGAGCTCTCAAGACGTCACGTTCTTCCTCCCAGAGTTTCTTCTCCTCCTATAAAGAAGAGAGTTGGGCCCGGAGAAGTCTCCTTCCTCTCGACCTTGAGCTCGGTCTTCAAACCGCCCACTGCTCCAGGAGGAATGGGCCTCCCGATTCAGCGGCTCGATTCACGATGCGTGGACAAAGTGAGAGCCACATCCTCTTGGAATTGCGGATGGCACGGCTCATCGACCTCAACACTTAACGCACAAAGCGCTCCTCGTCCGAAGGAGGAATGACCTCTCGGCGAGATGAAGAGCACCGGCATCGGCAATCGAGGCGATCTTCTCGAGGCTAATCGCGGCTCCCATTTGTCAACACTCCCGTGACTTCTTCCCTTTACCACAGGCGGGGGGGTAGCACGATCTCCCACTTTCTCCTTCCCCATGCTTCGGTCCAAGGGACGAGGAGGTCGGTCGACTGCTTGACAAAGTCGGTCGACTACTTGAGCCCCCCTTCTTCTCTTCAGAGGTCGTTCGACCTCCTCCTTTTCCTCGATCACAACCAGGCACCTGCTGGCACCCACCAGGCGGGACGACCACAGCAGGTGCCGCAGACGGCTCGGAGATGGTGGGAGGAACATACCGTTGCCCAGAAGCGACGGGCCGAACAACAATCGAACTGGCCTCTCCCCTATCCTCCTGACCTCGGGCCCCCGAAGGCCCCGTGACCTTGCGCTTACCCTTGGCAGACTTCGGAGGGCCGGTGAAAGTATTAACTTTGACCATGGCTGCACAAATAAAGAAAGCAGGTTAGAAATCGAACTAAAACCTACAAGCAAGGAAAATAATTCAACCATGAGGGGTCAACCAGGCGGGGCGGTTCCCTCTCCTAACCCGCTAACTTTTGACGGGGGGTCAATCAGAAGAGAGTTGGTCGAGGCCCCCCCGCCGTCTCCGGAAATAAGCCGAGCGAAGTTATACTGGCCGAGCTCCTTTATACGGCCGACCACCTCCCGCTCCTTCCTAGAAAGGAATAGACTTGACGAGTCATTCCATCGCTCGGCTAGGGGATACCTCCACGGCTGAGACTCGGAGGAAGATCTCGGAGGCTTCACGAAGAAATATTTCGTTCGCCAGCTGCGATACCGGGCATCCTTATACATCAGTGAAGGGATCCCACCTGCAGAGCTCGGACTCTGGCTCATTCTCAAGAAGTGGCGCAAGATATTGACCGAAGGCAGACAACCAAATTGATGGCACAGCAAAGCAAGTCCATTGATGAACCTCCACCCATTCGGAGGAATTTGACTCGGCCTTAATTGATAGTCAGCGCACACTTCATCCACGATCGGCACGTACGGTAGCCTCAAGCCGCCAACCGAGAAGAAATACTCTGAGACGGCAAACCACCCACCTGTGCTGTTGTCGATTCTTTCATCTCCCGAGGCCAGCCTAGGCTCCCAGGACCGAGGGATACCATTCCTAACAATTGACCGACTCAACTCCGTTGTGGACATCTTCGATTTGCCTTTGGACAGTTCCTTTACTACCAGCTCATCTTTCCACTCTCTTATCGTAGTCTCTTCAACATCTCCCAACCTCGACATCGCCGTCGCCTCAGCCATAACTTCCGACGACCTCCCGTCAACATCATCCCTTGGAGAAACCGCACTCCGAGAACCGGTGGACGACATGCTCACTAAGAGGAAATTTAGAAGAGAAAAATGAGGGAAAGGGACGTACCTATTTAGTGGTAAGAGACCGAAAATTTGTGCAACGCCGAAGAAAACTTCCGAAAATTGAGAATAAGAAAGAGCAGAGGAAAGCAAGAATGAAACGAGCGTGAAGAAAACCAAACCGTCTGTCGACCCTGGACATTTATAGGGAAACGTTCGAATTGCGATCTAGTCAAAAGTCAACGCGTGGAGAAAATCCGAGCTATGCCCGGACACGCGGCATGATCCGAGCGGAGAATAAATTAGGGTTACTCGAAATCCGAAGTGGCGCGAACAGTTGAAAGGACGTACGGGACAGCTGCACAACGGTTACAACGACGATACGTTTCGGATTTTAAAATGTTGTCAGATAGTACGCGCCGTCAAATATTAAATGCTTCAAGTACCTTCACGCGTTCGCTAATGATGACAACCCGACCTGCTTTAGCGCGAGCTGTCGGGCAATAAGTGCTGAGGCCGACCAGTTGGGGCACTCAGCCAACCGATCCCAATACGAGCAGTCACGCACAACTAGTCGACATCCGACCGATCGGGACTACCCGAGCTATCCCATGATCGAGCTACAACAACAATGCCAGACCGATCGACTACTTCATTAGCCGACCTACGGACGTGCTACATCTCAATGCTTAACCGATCACTCCAATTACGAGTCGTCCTATATACGAGCTACGAAACCTCTACATACTCCTCCGACCCTTCTCTTGGTTCAGACTCGAAGGAGTAGGGGGCTTATGGTCGGGTAGGTCGTATTAGGCCCTGACCCAGTCAAAACGATCCGTTGGCCGATCGGTCTATTCTTCAGAAATCAATTTTATGCCTAGGCCAAGCCCAAGTCCGACCCATGCTCTCCTTGGCCCATCCGTATAAGGAAGTCTCCCATGCAAACACGTAAAGACCTAAACCTAACTGCAAAACCATATATAAGGTATAATTCTCCCATAATGGAGGTACGCAATCATAACCTAGTTCTTTTTCTGCATTCATCAACCTCACCTTCACTAAAAGACTGACTTGAGCGTCGGAGGGGCTAATCGGGACACAACCTCCGACAAGCCTTCTTTGTTTTACAGGTGCCTTCACGTCTGATTCATCACATAAAATAACCAACTTATGGATACGAACGGCAACATATAGTTCAGCCAAAATCTAACAGAACCAACCTTATTTGATAATTAGTTGATTTTATTAATTATTAGTTAATAGCTAATTTTAATCAACTGATTTGACCAGTAAATTGCATTAGCTACTTGTCATTTAATATTTGGTAAGATTAACTGTTTAAAAACATTATAAGGATATAAATATTATATATCTTAGTATTTCATTGAATATTCTTACATAAATTTAAATTTTAGATATTTAATTCTACAAAATTAAATTTATAATTATAATAAAAAAACATATAGCACATAACAACAACAACAACAACAACAACAACAATAATAATAATAATAATCATAATGATGATGACGATGATAATGATGATACATCCAAACATAAAATATAACAATCCAAATAAAGTTTAACAAAAAAATTCAAATAGAACAAAGAGATTAGGCAAAAAGTTTAAGGGTAAAATCAAAATTATAGAAAAGGGTAATCAGCTGGTTGCCAAACGGTTACTTATAAGGTGTTTCCAACCAAACAATCAAAGTAACTTCTTGATGAAATCAAATAGTTGATTTTAGTCGATCAGCTAAAAATTAACTTATCAACCAACGACCAAACAAAGCCTATATGTTCGATACTCTTTACCTAATTTGTTTTATAATTATTTGTCTATTTAATTTTTTTGAGTCTCATTTATTAAATAAGTGAATGCTAATAGAATAAAATATACACAAAGTAATTAAAAATAGGTGATCTATTTCTTAAAATAAACCAAGTTTCAGGTCACCGGTACCAACGACCCTTATTAAATCACTCGATTTGTCAAGTTTGGTTTAATGGAAAAAGATTACCATTGCTCATAATTTTGTGCCTACTCTATTTCTATAACATCAATTCATTCAATTAATGGTTGGATGTTGTGAAAATAGGGTAAGCACAAAATTGTTTTTTTTTTTGGTGAATTGGAAACGGAAAACGAAAAGCCTAAGGCTTCAGAATAGAAACAGAACAAACATTACTTGGCAAAGGGACGAAAAGCCTAGGCTTCAGAATAGAAACAGAACAAACATTACTTGGCAAAAGCTGGGAAATCCCTGAAACAAGACTCTTCCACGTAAACCACTGATGCAAAAAACAGAAGAACCTCATTTCCCTTTTTAAAAATATCGTAGGAAATTTTAACACAAAATTTCAGATTAATTTTGTACATAATTAATTAATCCTAGGATTGTAACATATTAAATTTAATAATTGAATGAAAAAATATTTAGAAATTGTGGAACAATTGAATTTATTATTATTTTCTATGAAACGACGTGATAGAGGTGAAAAGGATTGACTACAGTTATTCCAAAACTTAATCAGTAAAAGCACAAACAGTTCTTAATGAGGCGACTGTATTTGTTAGAATTTACAATAGGCCTACGGGCCCACACGAAATGGAAAATTAGACTATATATAAGTCTAAGTGAGGTTCCATCTTAAAATCAATTGGTAATAGGTGGAGTGACCTACTAGACTTATATACTAGTCTTCTTTCTTCTCTTTCTCTAATATGGGACAAACTCCCACTTTATATTTCAACACACCCCCCTCACATGTGGGTCTAACACGTGACATAATCTATCATTTTGAGAGGTTAACGACTAACATAAGAGCAACCTTCTCTGATACCATGTTAGAATTTACAATAAGCCTACGGGCCCACACGAGAAGGAAAGTTAGACTATTTATAAGTCTAAGTGAGGTTCCATACTAAAACTAATTGATAATAAGTGGAGTAGCCCACTAGACTTATATAGTAGTCTTCTTTTATCTCTTTCTCCAATATGGGACAAACTCTCACTTTATATTTCAACAGTATTTAAAAGTTGGCTAGTAGTAGGACCTTCTGTGCGTTACAATACATGGGTCAAGCCTATCCATTATAGCGAGCTCATAAACACAGGCCCAATGACATGTTAAAGAGAGAATTACAATTGATATCTAATTAATCGGAATTTGTACAACATAATTTTTATTATGCTAGTCCACAATTATGATAAAATTATATCATTCCTCCACTCAGACAACATAACCAATATTAATGAATAACATAAATAAATCTCCATATTAATTTAACAATGTGTGATCACAATAAAATATCAAAATAAAATCAACAATCTCTCAAATATAACTAATACAGCGAACTCAATTCCTCCGCATTTGTTCCTAGTAAACAGAACTTGAAAAATCAAGTGATTTAATCAGAACAAATTCTAATTATTCTCAGTTTTCATCACTACATTATTCTTTTTCCTGGCGAAGATAACATGATTCAACCAAGACGAAACAGGCGATCTGTTGCCTGATTTAACGCTACTCTCTGTGTCCATTCGGGCTAGGGAAGTGTCATTATAAAGCAACTACAGCGAGTTAAAGACAAAATGGAAAGGGGAAGTAACACTTCGTCGGGCTCCTTAATACTTGGAGAAGTAGCTTTATCAATCATATTCAAGGCCATCCCATCAACGTCAGAAGTGATATCTCTTCCTGAGGTTTATAAATCAATAAACTCATTTGTTTAGATGGTGATTATGATGTGATGTACCGTCCCCATTTCAAATCTCAAATATTTATGATTTAGAATAGTATAAAATTAATACTTAATTTGATTTTAAACAATTTTAAATTAAAATTAAATTTAAAAAGTAGCATAAAACTTACCTGGAATAGACTAAAATCTTTTGTAAAATAATGTCATTTAAGAAATAAAACTCAAATAGCACCGATTTAATCTTTTGTAAAATAATGTCATCTAAGAAATAAAACTAAAATAGCACCGATTTAAGAGATTTAGTGACTATTTGAATGAGCTTTTAAAAGGTCAATAAATATTTTCATTACAAAAGTCTTTTTAAAATTGAGTATTTGATTGTAAAAAATATTTTTTAATAGATATGACATTTTTACAACTAACATGTAGCTTTTCTAAAAAAGTGTCTCAAGTAATTTTTACGAGTAGATTTTTCATATCAATTAATAAGCTATTTTTAGTCTCTTTTATGTATATGTTTTACATAATTATCACAATATTCATAAACCCATCTTCACGTTTATCTTGTAAACTCATTATTTGACTTTTATATGTTTTAATATTTATTTTAATATTAGTTTTACTTGTGTTATAATCTATTTAAACGATTTGGTTAAATATATTTTTATTTATGTTTTACATGGTTTAAAATTATATAATAATTAATATATTATGTGTTGTATATTGTTTAATATACTTTAAATAATATTTATATGCATAAATAATATTTATTACAAAATAAAATATAATTAAAATTAAAAATTACTTTTTATTTTATGTTGTCAAATAATTTATTGTATGAAACTCATTCAAAAAAATTTTAAAATTGATAGCCAAATAATCAACTAGCTTCTTAGAAAAGTTAAAAAGAAGATTTACAAAAAACTTTACTAATAAAATTATACTAAATAAGTCTAACCAAATAGAGGCTTAAAATAACTTGTTGAGTTTTTAAAATTAATGTCTAATTCAAAGTTTGATTTCAAACCTAAATCAACCCGTAATTTAAAAAAAAAATGATCTAATTCAATTTGAATATCGATTAAGACTTGTTAATTTAAAATTGAGTCAAATCAAAATTTAATTACTAAGCCACCTTTTACCAATTATTAAACATATTTATCAATCAAAGTCAAGGTCATTCCATCAACCTCAAAAAGTGATGTCTCTTCATGAGGTATATAAATCAATAAACACATTGTGTTTGGATGGTGATAATGGTGTGATGTAAGGTCCCCACTTCAAATCCAATAGCCTTTATTAGCTTTAGCCTTTGTTAGGTTTTGCTTTGAGATTCTAAGAAGAAAATAAGCTCTCTCCCATCAAATCAAATAGAAAAAGCAAAGAGTTTAATATGAAATGTACATTTTGACCCAACATGGGAGAATAATTGACACCTCCACTAAGAAACAAGCAGCAAGTTTGCAATCCCAGTTTTTCCATTTTTAGCAGCCCAACTCCTAAATTATCAAATCACACAGGATCTAGGGCTTGACATTACCCACTAATATGTATATACATTTGAAAAGAAAAAGAGTAATAGCCAAAATAAGGGTCCAATTGCAAGTGTTAAAGTTTTAAGTTACTTAACGAATATAATTGATATTGCATATCAATGGAATGATTTAAAAACTTAATTTATACGATCGATTCAATTATAAAATTTTGAATTATTTAATTTTTTGATTCAAGTTTGTAACTTTCTGATTTAATTTACTTTAATAACTCTTGTTATTAAAGTTAATTAATTAATTAATTAATAAGTCAATTTTATTAATTAATAAGTTCTTTTAAGTCAAAATGAATCAATTAATTTTATTTGATAATTTCTTTTTCAATTAACTTCAATTTTTGATGGGTAAAGATAATATCTTCTAATCATATTTTAAATTCTTTAAATTTGTTCAATCTTTAGTTGATTTTATGACAGTCTTATACCAGTTGAACCTTTTAAACGTTAAACCTCTTATTTTATCGTTTTAACTTCCGCCCATTTTTAAAACATTGATATATTATGAATTGAGAATTCATTTGCATAATTTACAATTATTGCATGCATTTAAATTTTATTTAATTCACATTATATCTAAGAAAATATTACAAATTTTTTATTATAAAATAACAACAATATTTATAATTAAATATTATAATAAGTTGAGTTAGACTTGAGTTAATTTTTTAACCTAATCCCAACCTCTAAATGTGTTTCGATCGAATTTAAATCAAAACTAAAGTATTGTTAGTTTATCAAATTAAATTAGGTCAACCCATCTATGTTGATAATTCATACCCTAAATTGGTGACAGCCTAGCAAAAGCAACCCATTTCAGAAATTCCGGTACCTTAGCGTTGCATCTCTCTCTATCTTGGACCAAAGCTTTTTGTACATTTCTTTGTTAAATAGCACATAAAGTCAGCTTTTTTAAAAAGCAATGTTTCTTCTTTATTGGCTGCTTTTAATATTTATAATTTATGAAAGATTATATATGATTTTTCGTGAGCTTTGATTAAAAAAACTTAGTTGTTTTGATAGGCTTGACGTAAACATTTTTAACTGTTTAATTTTTCGATTCGATTTTTAATATTTTCGTATGATTATCAGTGCAAATTCTAATTTTAAACTTTTAAGTTTAATAATTTGATATAATTACAACTTCAATTTTCAATTTTAAACGCTTGTTAAGATTATTTCTTTGTAATAGGAAGCTCCTAGGTTTAAATAACGAAAACAACGTGAGTTAAAATTGAAAATTTTATGATTTATGAATGATTATATATAATTTATCGTGAATTTTGATTTTAAAAATAATTAGTTTGATAGGTTAAACTGTAAAAACTTTTAACCATTTAATTTTTCGGTTCAATTTTATTATTTTCATATAATTACAAGAGCAAATTCTAATTTTAAACTCTTAAGTTTAATAATTTGATATAATTACAACTTCAATTTCCAATTTTAAACTTTTGTTAGAGTTGTTTCTTTGTAATCGAAAGCTCACGGGTTTAAATCATGAAAACATGAAAACAGTATTTTATAAAATACATAGAAAAGGATATGTATAATTGATGGTCTTTTGACCTTCGTATTACAGAGAGTCTTATCCACTAAATTTGCCCTAAACTCTCAAATTTAATTAATTGACATAGTTTGTAGTTTAAAACTATCAAATGAACTAATCAAAATGCTCTATAAAACAAAAGAATTGAGTCTTTTGTTTGTTCAATTAGGTATTAACTACCAAAAATTTTCATCTAACATACAAACTGTGAATTTGAGATCAAAATGGCATAATATGTGTAGTCTTAGTATCGTAACTTGAAAGGCGAGACTTTGAATTAA
Organism: Erythroxylum novogranatense; assembly: GCA_029891385.1. Lineage (NCBI taxonomy): Eukaryota > Viridiplantae > Streptophyta > Magnoliopsida > Malpighiales > Erythroxylaceae > Erythroxylum > Erythroxylum novogranatense. The sequence continues at coordinate 107,899,427 of CM057226.1, read as the reverse complement.
CCCGAAAGATCTTCAACAAATCCGCCGCCATCAGCCGCACCGCCGGCGAGCAGTTACTCTGCATAAGCAACAATACTATGGTCAACCCATTCCTACTCGCCACCGCCTCCTGCGCTCTTCGATCCCTAAACAAATAACACACGCTCCACATCACCGTCACGGCTCGCTCCGTCGTCTCCGCCGTCACTTTCAACATCTTCTCCATCACCGCCTCCAAGCACGCCGCGTCACTGCACATGTCCTCCCTCCCTTCCCTGGACGACGACATCGTTTCAAGCAGCTTCATTGCCTTCTCGGTGATGGACACGTTGACGTCTGGCGATTTCAGTAACTTCCTTAGCTCCGACACGGTTTTGAGATGCGCCAACTTCACTTTCACACGTTTCGGCTTCGAAATCGCGATTAGACATGACAAGCTCGCTTCGATCAAGACTGGATCGGATTCTAAGCAAAGAAATCTCACCATTTCTGTTAATAATCCTTCATTTTCTAAAATCATGAACTGCGATTCTGCGTCTATCGCGATTGCTTCCAAAATTCTTAATGATCCAATTCTCGAATCCAATCTTCCTTGTTGAAGAACAGAGAGAAGCGAACATAGGAAGTTTTTAGAGTCTTCATCTCCCTTCTTCAATTGTAAAGTCATTAGCTCCTTCCTCTCTCCGATTTTAGGTAACATTACATCCAAAAGCCTAACAACTTCTTCAATCTCGGTACTCTCGATCATCAAATCAACGAGCATTGACACCACACCCTCTGTTAAGGCCAAAACTTCTCTGCTCTCCTCCGATTCTCTTGCAAAAGTTAGAAGCTTCGATAAATTGTTCCGTCGTACGTTCTGTTCCCGATCACCAGACTTGAGTGCTTTAACAATGGCTTCGATTTCTTCGGGCGAAGGAGCCAAATTACTGACTGAGTCGACTCGGCAGTTGTGATGGACTGACTCGGACCAGATCTTGATGAGTCGTTGTAAGGTGCGGTTAGGCACGACGTCTTTAGTTTGCAGCGGTTGCATGGTGGCCGGGCACGTGTTGTTGCCGGAGTCCAGCCACCGTTCGATGCTGTCGCGATCGTACGTAACGCCGGTGCACAGGCTCACCGGAGATTTCATAACGTCCAGAGAAATCGGACACCTGAAGAAGCTCGGAACAGTTACGTACAAGTCCTTCACCATTCTTTTCCTGTTCAATTTCCTGTTTGGTTACAGAGAAACAGAAAGAGAAAGTACAGAGAGAGAGAGAGAGTAAACGGTGCGGGAGTGTTTAAAGAGGGAAGAGAAAGAAAAGGGTCAAAGTTATGATGACGTCATCGGGTTTTACTTTTCGGACAAGAATCTTCTTTTTTTTTTAATCTTAAAGTAATATTCTTTTTGGCCTTTTGGTCTTCGGTCAAAGCTGGTTTAGTTGGGCCTATTTCTTTATTTAGAAGCACCTCCTTGCGCGTGGACTTCACCTCTTTTAATTATAACCGTTGGATGAGACTACGAACTTACTCATCACTTTAGGTCGATTTTGCATATAAATTTGTATAACCAAAATAGTAATTAGCAATTAGTATTAATTAGTAATTTTATTACTATTAATAAAAAGTTATTTCTGAAGTAAATATGTATAACAAGACGATGGAAATAGGTCAACCCGAGTCCTGATTGATTTTTCTTAATTTGATCGGAAATTTATAGTTTAAATTAAGATAAAAAGATGATGAATTTGTATAATTTAATAAAATGACATCTTTTATCTGAGTTAATGGATTGATTTTTAAATTTAAATTTAATTTAACATTTGATAAATTTAAATTTAATATATTAATTTTGAATAAAATTTAATTTGTTAAAGGATTTGATTAATTTAGATTTAATCAAACTTTTACAATTCAAGACTCGATTAAATTAAAGTTAAAACAAAGCTATTTCAATATGTTAAGCTAAAACCATAAATTTTATTTGAATTAAGAGGTTGATTTTATCAAAATTTGAACTCAGTTCAAATTTTGATCAATTTAGACTTTAAATTCATTGATTTTATATAAAAATAAGTAAAATCCTATTTTATTTTAAAACTTTTAATAAAATAACAACTTAGAATTAAGTGATAAATTTAATCCATCTAATATTTATAAACCTTTGAAATGTGTAAATATCTCTCTAAGATCTTAAAAGTCTTGAAAGGGTTATTTAAGTGGATTTTGGTGCGCCTAGTTGCATCATTTGTGTGTCTTCTTTAGGAATGTCAATAAAGAAAGAATGTATAGCTTCTTCTTCTTCTTATTATTATTACTACACATTATATAAGAGAATAATGAGTAATTGGTTTACAGGAAATGCCCCCAATTTACGCATAAGATTCTGCACTAGACAATTTTGGAGCACTCATTATTACATCTATACTTTACAAGAATCTGAAATTGACCTAATACTAGTAGTTGGCATCATTTAGGGCAAATCTAATCAAATCCTAATAAGTTATAACTAGCTTGTCAAGTCTAGACCTTGCAGAGTTGAGTGCATATCAGTAAGTTTTGAACATATGCTTAGTTCTATTTAGGCGGTGGTGTCCTCCCACCAATTTGTTAAGTTCAAGGGTTAATTGGTAATTTGGTACCTTGTGATTTTATCAAATTTCTTTTTAATTGCTATATTTTACAAATTATTTACCTCTAAATATTACTAAATTGATAATTGTTACACAGACGTTTATATTATGTTTTAATGAATTTTATTTATTTATATAAAATTAACAGAATGTAATAGAAGAAATTATGAAATAATTAAACGATGTTACATAAAAAAGATAATTTAAAAATAAAATAGGAAAATTCAAAATAACTAAACTTAATTTCAAGTGATTTTTCAAACATGTATTAAATAAATATCAAATATATAACAACTCATAAATAAATCAATTTGAGTTATCTAGTTCAAACGAAATTACAGATTCTTGATGAGCTTTCAAGATTGTATTACAATAGCTAATACATAAACATTGTGCATCTTTGTGTTCTAGTGTGTGTGTATATATATATACACATGTAAATTTAGTATTCAAGTAGATATGTACGTGCGCAATGGCTAATCATTATCGACATTCATTGGAATTAGAAATGCACCGAAAGTGTCACCTTCCTCTCACGCTGATTGCTGATATTTAACTTTAATCTTAGCTAATCAAGCTAGCTTAAAAAAGATCATCATTGATCTACTCTTCAACCTCCTCTTTCACCTTCCACCATTGAAAAGCTTTTGTGTTCCTTTCTACGTTCAAAGAGATTTGAGTAATTATATAATAGTGGGCACTTGTGCAATGAAACATTTTTTTTAATACATGGGAAAAGAAAACATGGAATTACGACTGAAGAGATCGGCGATACAAGACACCGTGAGTATCACGGGCCATAGTGGCCAAAAGAATCGACGGAGCCTCCTGAAGAGAGTGGACAAACTCAGTAAATAAGACTTCCCGCTTTGTAAAAGTTAAGTAATGATTATCAATATGCGTAACTTTCACTTTATATTTTATAAAGAGGTTGTTTGCATAACTCGAATTTGTAATATTTCAATTACAAAAGAGTATTTTTAGTACTCTCCTAAAATGATTTTAATCTAAAACTACAATAAACTTATTGTAGATAATTGAATTGAATGCTAACGATCTATAATTTAGATTTAAATTAATTTTTTTACTATAAAATAATATCGAACTAATTTTAAATCGATTCTTCAAATTCAAATTTGATTCAAAATCCAATTCATATTCAATTAAATCAAATCATCTATCAATTTTAGGCAAGAACCTATTGATTTTGCTATCGTTATGTATATCATCATCATGCGAAAGTTTAGAGTCGATTATACTTCAGCGGGTTTCATTGGATTCCACTTGTAATTATAATGTATAATCATACCTACCGCAATTACTATAATATCGTACATCAACTTATTCATTATTAGGTACTATAGGCTTAGGAATAAATGACAATCATACTTCGACAAGCAGATAAATGATTTAGTGTGAACATTTATATCCAATATACCTTTCACTTTGTTTAATATTATTAGTATTGTCATTGCAAACGGTTGCCTCATTAATTAGATGAGATTATTAGGCTCTTTAATCATTTCTCGTATATATATATATATATATACAGACTTCTCTTTCATATATATATATATATATATATATATATATATATATATATATACAGACTTCTCTTTCATTTTAAGAAATCTTAAAAAGAAATTAATCTTTAAAATTTTCAAAAATATTTTTGTTGTTTTAGTTTTTAAAAAATTAGTTTTATTAAACTTTGATTAAAAATAATCATGAAATAATTGTAGTATAAACATAAAATAAGGACTAATCAAATGCTATTTTATAATGATTCGATCCAGATCTTAAATTTGATTGAGCTAATTAAATCTAACTCAAATTAATAATTTATTATTATAATATCATATTATTAAATTAAGTCAGATTTAATTGATTCGATTTGATTTTAAGAGCTAAATTAAATTACTGTATTAGACATTTAATTAGTGTTTATACTGTTTGTGGTTACCATTATTTTTAAAATTGAAATCTAATAAAATGTATTTTCTTAAAAATCGAAAATTATAAGGAAATTTTAAAATTTTAAAATAGGAGGACTATCTCTTTTCTTTTTTTTTTAATTTTGGTCAAATTCCATTTTATTGATATTTTCGTAATAATCCATTCCATTCCTTTATTAATTCACTTCAAATCTTTAAAATTCTTGATGATGCTTAATTATATTGGATTAAAACACGAAATCTAGCAATAATTTCGGTGTGGTCTTGGAAGTTTATACGTATCTGCATGAGTGTTCGTGACTTGCGTGACACATCAGAGTCTTCCAAGACAAAGACTTAGCTCTTATTTATTACTCTTCAATTGCCAAAATTTGACTCAAAACGTAACCCAACAAGTCTTTGTTTCTTTCTCAATTTCAATTTCCACTACACTTTGTCCTGTGTCTGTGATCTGTTCCACACGCAATATGAGTTGTCTTCCATTTCAAAGTCAAATTCAACCATAGAATAACATATTCTTAATTTATAATCTAGCTCAATGGGGTAGAGTTTGTCTCTCCCATGTCTACGAATAAAAACTTTTTCCAAGTCATGTGTGAAAGTTATGAAGCCATATTGATCCATAAATGCTTGCTAGGTCATCGATACACTATAATGGTGGGATATATTCAATTGTGTCAATAGAAAGATCCTGCTTATTAAAATTTGTTCTGCTTTTAGACTTACGTATCTGTAAAGATCAAAGTCATTCTCTCTAATTTTCCAGGTACCAAAAAGAAGATGCAGCTCACGTTTCCCACCTCTAATTTCTTCACGACAAGGAATGGGAATTTATTCAATAGAAGACTCTGTGTCTTGAAATGTGCAAGTTATTGATAATTTGATTGATTTTGTCTTATTCGACCCTTCAATGTTGTAAAAAATCAAACCGACCGGTCGGTTTAATGGTGAAAAGTTTGAATCGATTAATTTTTTTTAGTTCGAGTTTCAACTTTTCAGTTTAATTTAGTTTAATAATTTTTGTTGTTAAAAACAGATCAGTTTATTAATTAATTGACTATTTTTTTGTAAACTAATTAGTTTGCAAAAATCTGATTAATTTTTATTTAATAGTATTTCAATTAAATTTTCAAATTTTCAATATGTAAAGATAATCTTCTTTAGTTATTTTTTTAAATTCTTTAATTATATTTAATCTTTAACCAGTTTTATAACAGTTTAATACCGATTGGACATTTCACTACAAGGAAAATGACTAATTCCGACGGAAAAATACCGACGGTATATAAATCGTTGAAAATACCGACCGAAATAACGTTACCGTCGGAGAAATTGGGTGGGAGTGTCATGTTTTCCGACCGAAAACTATTCGGTCGGAGAACATGCTGAAATATTTTGCGACGCCAAAATTCTGTCGGTGATGGAGTCGGTAAAAACCTCGCCTTTCACTTACTCAAAACGACGTCGTTTTGGTTTAAACCAAAACGACGTCGTTTTGGTTATTATTTAGGGCTGCGTCTGCGAGTTTTCCTCCTCTTCCCGCAGACGCAGTCTTCTCCTTCCTTTTTCCTCTGCTTCGGTGCTTCTCCCTTGTCGTTGCTGGCCGTCGTTTCATCAGCCGTCGGTCGCCGCACGCCACAGTCGCCTCTCCTCCTAGTCTCCGACAGCTTGGTATAACTTCTCCTCCCTCCCTTCTTTACTTACTTCGACGATGTATATATAGAATGTTGAAGCTTTTGATCTTTATATATGTTAATTATTGCTATAATTTTATGTAAATAATTGTTGTTATATGTAAATGTAAATTAGTTGTTAATTATTGTTGTAATTAAATGTTAAATATTGGTGTTATATGCATATGCTATTTATATGTTAATTATGTAAATTATTTGTAAATTATTGTTGTAATTATATGTAAATAATTGGTCTTATATGCATCAAGAAGATATAAGTTAATTATTGCTGTTATTTTATGTAAAATATTGCATTTATATCCATCTCATAAATTATATGTTAATTATTGCTGTAATTATATGTAATTTATTGGTCTGCAGATGCATCTGTAAATTATATGTAAATTATTGCTGTTATTATTGCTCTTATATGCATATGTTAATTATATGTACATTATTGCTCTTCAACCGCTTTTAAAGAAAATGAATGATTTGAATAAGAAAATTAAAATTTGTGTAGTACATTGCCAAAACTTTCAATTAGGTGATCATTATTTGATAATGATTAATAATTATTCTAGAAATAGGTGTTCTTTATTTAATATGTATTAATAATGACTCTAACTATCTATCAATTCAATTAATATAATTTGATACCCATTATTAATATTCTAAGTTGGATTGCAATTTTGATTAAACTAAGGAGATACTAAAATATTGTTATTTAAATGAATTATATGACAATAATATCAATTTATTTAACAATATTAACAATACTAAAATATTGTTATTTAAATCAATTTATGAAGAGTTAATATTTTTTGCAACTGCTCAAATACTTGTCTCATGCATTTGAAATAAATTGTGATATTGTGTTATACACCACAATATCATATAAGTATATAACTAAAATTTATTAAGGAAGGCATACACCATTTCATTCATTAATTTATAGAAAATATGGGAGGATTTGTTAATTTAAACAATATGAATAAGAACTTATAGGAACCATACACATATATGTTATTTTATGTTCATCTCCTTTGGTAATCTTTACTTGTAAATATGTAGTTCGTTAATCTAAATTTGTGAACATTGTAACCCTCAATATTTTGTTTATCAACTCTTGAGTTAATGTTGGAAGATATTTTTCTTAATTATTGCCTTCTATAAGGTGTAATAGTCCACAAGTGTTGAACCTATTCTTGCATTTTTTAAAAAAGGATGAATCTCATTAGGTATGAAAGGTTAGATGAACCCCGTCATGAACATTTGGTGATAGCACATTTGGTGATTTCATGGGAACATATATAATTAGCCACTTCCTTTTCTTATTAGTTATGTAAATTTTTCTATCTTTATGAGCATGCATTAGTTATGCTTAGATTCATAAGATGTATGAAGGATCAATGTAAAGCATTGATATGATTTAAGCTTGTAAAGCATTGAAATGAACTACTTCTTCATTGGCATAATTGTTACCTAAGCAAATTACAAAGTTTAAAAACTATAAGGCTATAGTTTCACTAAGTAGAATTTCATACACTTTAGGACTATTAAACCTTATATCCATGAGCTATTGTCAACATTGAATGTAGAGACCTTAAGTTGATAACAAAATGGTTGGAACTTGAATCATAGATACAATTGGATTATAATGCCTTTGTATGGACACTTTCTCATTAGAGGGTCCAGTGTTCGTGGCCTTAGCCTTATTCCTATCATTCTCCATTAACTTTTCATAATCAACTTTCTTGAGAAATATTCCGCTATGTTTCCATTAAGGTTTTCCATTACCGTATGGTTTCCAATTGAGCTATGAATGACACTATGGTTGGTTTTCATTGCGCTTTGTCATCTTCATCTCTGGTTACGTGGGACAACAAAGACTTGTCCGCATTTCGATTGAGGTAATTACATATATGATTATGTTTCTTTGTTTTTTGTTATTGATTCATGTGCTTATACATGAGCTTCCCATAGCATGTTGCTGAATCGTTTATTTATGTATTGCATGATGTGAACGAGTACAACATTCTTGTAGTATGGAGACCCAATTTGCGTTGTGATTACTAGTTGAGTTAGAAGTGTGTTTTTATTATAGGGGGACCCTTATTTCATAAGGGGGATGTCCAAATTATAGGAGAAATGCTGTCGGAATTTCAATAGGATCCTCGTAGTAGATAATGGTTAAATTAGAACATGAGCTCAATAGTTTTAAGTTTTGATCTTATGTTGTATGTGACTTACAATTACGGAAATGATTTAGGGTATTACCTGATGGTTTAATTATTTGAGGATGATAACTGTCATAAGTTGAGTATACAATTTCGTGTGTCGAGTATAATATTTCCAATTAAGCTATGAAGGAATCTTTTGTTGGTTTGCATTGCAGCTCGATCATCTTTATCGCACGTGACGTTCTTCATTGCCCAAGTCGTACGTCAGGAACATTTCCCAATTTCAATTAAGGTCGATTGCTTATGCTTTTGTAAATATTGTTATCGCTTTGAGTCATGTGCTTGCAAATGATATTCCCATAAGATGTTGCTTAATATTTAATTTATGTCTTGCACTTGAGAAAATTTTATTGCGGTTTAAAATTTGGTATCCGTTATAATTTATACATGCCAAGGTGACTAATATATTTGTTATAATCGACATGAATTAATTTGAGCCATTATTTGTTGGATGTTTTGCAAAATGGATATCTCTTCACTTGTAATATTTCACATAATTTGATATGCTTATGTGAAATTGTATATGTACAACGAATTGATGATAATAGGTTTCCACAATAATATTAAATCTTGATTGAATACGTATTTGGCAATAGTTGGATGTTTAATCATATGTCTGTAATTATTTTGTTTCTGATATGTGGCTAAGATAGCATCGTCATTTTGGTATCGATGTTGTATAATAATGATCCTCCGATTATGAGTTTCAGCGATAGATCTTGGATGTATAGACGTTTAACCACCGATGGTTTCATTAATTTTGAATTTGTTGAAGGAGTTGATGCGTTCATTCGTTATGCATGTTCGCAACCTGCATATATGGATGGGCCAAAGATCATATGTCCATGTAAAAATTGCAAGCACAATTGTTTCTTGTTTATTGATGAAGTTCAGTTGCATTTGTTGAGAAGAAAGTTTGCTTCCTGAGGGACCTGATGGAAGAAAGTTTGCTTCTATTGTTAATGATCAGTAAGTGAAATCAATGCACTTCACAATTTGCTTATGATCAACTTTTATTTATACCAATATGTACAAAAGATAACATCACTTGACATGTTAGGTTGGTTCCGTCTTGACTAATATCAAGAAATATGACTTCATCGTTCAAGCAACGAATTGAAGCAGAGGGTTATGTGTGGAAAAATTTAGCTGACACCACAAAGCAGTTATACTTTCAAGAGTTTGAGGTACAAATCATAGTTATTTTCTTTTCACATTGCTTTATATTCATAATGCTCATACAACATTTTAACAGTTTGTGTTTCTTACTCATCTTATTTCAGAAAGAATTTTATTGGGATTCTAGTCTCGACGCCATCATGTATAAACAATAGGAAAAGAAAGCTCGCATACGTTATCGCGACTTAATTAATCAAATACGCAAAGCTGGTGCACGACCGCGTTATATTTCGGAGGAAATTTGGACTCGTTGGACCGAATATTGGACATCACCTGTGGCAATGTCCATATTAGAGCGTAATTCGGCCAACAGATGTGGAGGGCTTGGGGGTGCGAGTCTTGCAGTGCATACGGGAGGATCAATTACCCACTACGAGCATGCTGAAAGATTAGTAAGTATCTACTTTCTCACACCAAATTTACCATTATTTTGCTTCATTGATTTAACATGGTCATTATGATATAAGCATCGGTGCCATATATGGTCAAACGTGTGAAGTTGTTTTCTTTGTTGAACAGGGGGGATATATCATATATATAGAGGAAACTCTGCCAAAATTTTTTTAAAATTTTACTTAACATCTGACAAATTAAGTTATACGTGTAGGAAAAGTCATTGGGCACGAGGCCTACGCCTATGCAGGTTTTTGTGCACACCCACGCAAAGAAACATGATGGTGTCAACTTCATCAACACTCGATGTAGAAGTTAATGTAAGAGAAATAACCATATTTTAATAATTTTTAACAATTATACCTTAATTACTAAGGTCAAGATTGCTTCCTTGTAGGACCAAATGCAGGAAAATATTCAACGACAATCTCGGGAGGAACAACACGTGGACGAGTCGCAGACATATCTTGATGTCGTGGGTGGTTGGGACCGTCGTGGAAGAATATTGACCTCGGCTCATTCTGAACACTTGTTATTTGCGCTCCTCCGTTTCTAGTACAAAGAAGATCTCGCTCGCCATCTTCATCTCGGGATGTATCGACTCCGTGCCACAATGGACACATTGAGGGAGCAATTAGCTAATCAAAGCGAGCATTTGGTTACTCAACATCAACAAGATGCAGAGGACATAGCTAAGGTCGGGGAGGAGATCCATTGCAGATGATGAGAAAAGTCGAGAGCGAGTGAGCAGTTTCAAAAATCAGAGAGTCGCTGGAGCAGATGGAGCAGGCAGCTAAGATGAGAGAGGAGATTGAGCGGCTTACTAAGTTGAGAGCGGAGATGGAGCAGATGATCAAGGAGAAACAGCACGCGGAGGAGATGGCTAAGCTTAGGCAGAAGATGGAAATGTTAAAGAGGGGGGGCACACTTCAGACCATCCATGATCATCACGAATTTATGAATTACATTGTCATTTGTTTTCAATTCAAAATATAAGAGATTTGTTCTTTATTCATTTTAATAACTAAATTAAATTCTTCATATGTTTTATTATTTAAAAATTGTCTCATTATTCATTAATATAACGTAACACAAATACATAAAATATATATATTATATAACATTATTATAACAACAAAACATTAAAAAAAACAAATTTACCATTTATTACCGACGGACAACTTTCCGCTTAGAATTCAATATAATTTATCGACGGTCCACTTACCCGTTGGAAAAAGTTGGTTAATCCGGATCAATTTCACCGACGGAATATTACTTGTCATTCCGTCGATAAATATATACCGACGACAAAGTCTCCGTCGTTATTTCCATCGTAAAATTGCGACGGAATATTTCGGTCGGTGTTTTAGCTTCGGCTCATTCACCGATTTAAATTTCACGCCACCAAATTCATCGGTGATTATCTTCACGATTTAAAATTGTTATTTACCGAGCGATAATTTTCACAAGAATCATCGGATTTCTTGTAGTGTTTTAAATCATAAATCTCTTGTCATATTGGTTTAACCGGCGGTCTAATATTGAAAACAATGATAATGACCTTCCAAATGATTGAAAAAAGGTAGATTATTTTGAATATCACAATTCTTACTAATTATTAAATATTCGTATGTTTTTTTTGTAAGATTATATATCACGACATAATTAAAAAGTATATTTGTGACCTGATGTAATATTGTTTATAGCTAAATCTAGTGGTAGTCAAATAGATTTGATCATTCTATTCAAATATGTTTGAGAGATATTACAAAATTTGGCAACATTTACACCATTTTTAAAATTTTTATGATTTTATTTTACCTTTAAAGCAGGGACGGAGCCAGACTCAACTCTAAGGGGGGGTCAACTCTAAGGGAGCCAGTATATCCAACCCACTTGACTAATGACTTCCAAGTTTCGACCGTAACTCTTCTTAATATTTAATGTTTTATTTATTTGATTTAAAAAAAAACAAAGGATATTGGTTTGATAATTAAATTTAAAATTTAAATGTTATTTATTTAATTATATAAGTAATTTTTTTAAAAAAAAATTTGAAAAGGGGGGCCATGGCCCCCCTCCCCTTCAACGTAGCTCCGTCACTGCTTTAAAGCATATATAAATTTTTATCACATATTTTCAAGTTTTTACTTAAAGTAAACCATTCTTAGCATCTTTACAAAATTTTAAATTAGAATTTGAAGTATTTAATTTTTATGAGTTAACAATTAAGTATAATTAGATTTGATTATAAGTATGCATTTTTATAAATCGATTGTAAAATGAAGGTTTGGTACATATGTTATTATTTTGTTTATAGTAGGATACTGTAAATAATTTAAATTACATAATTTACTTCTATCTCTTTTTATTAAAACATAATTTCATTAAAATGAAGTTGGAAAGTACTTTCATTTCACTATACTATGCCAAATCCCTTATATGTACTTGCATTTCATTTATGTATGTGTTTCTACCAACGGTTCAATGCCTGGAACTTAGCTTACCAAACTGACCTTGAGGAAGCAGTTGGCTTTTGATCGATCTGTTCATGTCCAACGTGCAATAATTGATGATCGAAGGGAGTATACATTATCCATTAGTTTTTATATATATATGAACAGAATAAACTTTATGACTTACCTACCGACAGTTCTGAAATTAAACCAAACCGACAAAATTCCACTTGAAAAATTCTTTTTCTTTTTTTTTTTACAAAGAGGAGAAGTGAAAAACCAACTAAATCAAAATCCTAAGGTATACTGCGCCTAGCGCATCACGTGTAGCGCCCCCTCACCGTAGGGTACACATCGGGAAACCCGAAAGTCGCTCCGACACGTATCCCACGATAAAGGATTTACTACCAGAAAATTTCGCTAAAATCCATGGCATCGAAGTATTTTAAATCACAAAATAACAGTAATCAACAATTTGACATCCAAAGTAATAATTATCCAGTACAGTAATCCAATCCAGAATAGACAAGTCTATCAATCTCCTAACAAAACCAAAAAGAGACTGATACAAGCGTTTATCCTAAGTCATCCTCAAAACACTAATCCAGCTGACCGACCTATGTGCCATCACGACCTCGCCAAAGAATTTCGCACGGCAGAAAGAAAGATCTTGAGCTAGAGTCTACTCTAACAAATCTGAAAAATAGGTTGCAAATTTGGGTGAGTTTATGAACTCGGTGAGAAACCATCATCGATGGTTCACTCAAATCATGCATTACGCATTACGGCGTACATCATAGTACAAGAATATTTATTGTCAAGATAATATAACGATTGCGAGATCGTAGCAATTTACAAAGACATGTAACAATAAAATGAATCGAATCGGTTTGCATAATAAGTAACGATCACAGAATTCACGCCATCACATATTTCAAGAATCGTCACCACACATCAATCATGTAAATGCAATGCATATGTGACTCTTTCCGATTATTCGATTTTGTGCCCAAGTGCTCATCAAGAATCGGTGGACGCGCGTGAGATTTCTCCCCTCGGGCTAAGCGGTCAAGATAAAGATCTGAGCTCAAGCTCTTTTCGGTGAAAATAGCAACTTGGGACACATTCCATTATGTGATCATGCATTTATGCATGCAAGTGTCATGTTCAAGAATTTACGGTGTGTGGCTATAAAGCCCAAGACATCGATGCTCGAGAGTTCAATGGTATGGCTATAAAGCCCAATATTCATCCAAAGATCACGTAATGATGCGATTGAGCCAATAAACCAAGAGTCATATGGTAGTCATATAATTCACCTTTCCATGTAATTCACAAGAATAGCGTAGTAAAACCGAGATTTGAGAAACCAACTAGGTTACTCACCAGTAACTCCGAGCTACGCTCGAAGTCCCAAAGAATGTCCGTGGAACGACGGTCCAACAGTGCCTCTCCGTAATAAAGAAAGCGGTCCCATTACTAGATGCTCAATTTACCGTGACAAGAATGCATATGTCTCAATGAAATGATGTACAATGCATGTTCACAATTTCGGTGCTAATACCCAATTTTGGACTCTTAGGTCCAATTTCGACTCTTAGTTCGATTGATCGACAAGAATTGCTCCATTCCTAGAATTCACCAATTTCCTCAATTCATATTCTCTATAACCATTTCCTATTCATTCGGTCAAAACCTCTATTGCAATTTCCAATTTAAAACTCCAATTTGAATTTAATCCTTAGTCGATTGAATTTGTAATTTTCTAAGTCCCAATTCCAAAACCTCAAACACACCTCTTGGACAACTAGGTGGAGGTCGCGACCAGGTGCGCCTGGTGCTCACCAGATGCCCATAGCCGCCTCGAGTTATTGCTCCTCTACCAGTTCTCGCCTGTCTACCGGCTCTCGCTCCTCTACCAGTTCTCGCCTGCTCACCGAGCTCTCGCTCTAGAAAATTTCCAACTCGCATACCCCTGGGGCCTCCCACTCATCATCGCCTCTATCTTGTGAGGATACACCTGATACCCTCACCGGACACCACGTGTCCCGAAATACATCTCATCAAGCCAAAATTCGACTTAGCAAATTTGGCGAATAACGCTCTCTCTCATGACTGCAAAGACTATCCTCGATGCTCGGTGTGCTCTGTCTATCCTCGAATAAACCAAGATGTCATCAATAAACACTATCACAAATCGATCCAGTAGGCTGAAAATCCTATTCATCAAAGCCATGAAGGGCGCCGGGGCATTAGTCAACCCAAACGGCATCACTAAGAACTCGAAATGCCCGTACCTACTCGGAAAGCACTCTTAGGCACATCGCCTCTGCAATCCTCAATCGATAGTAACCAGATCAAGGTCCAACTTAGTGAACACTGAGCTCCTCAGAATCGATCAAATAGATCATCAATCCTAGGCGGTGGATACTTATTCTTCATTGTCACCCGATTCAACCGCCTATAATCAATGCACGCCTCGAGTCCCATCCTTTTCTTTACAAACAATATCGGAGCTCCCATGGCGAAACACTCGATCCGATAAACCCTTGTCCAATAGCTCATGAATCGAGCCTTAAGCTCTCTCGCCCATTTGCCATCCTATACGGAGGATCGATATAGAGCGATGCACCGAACGAGATCGATCTCAAACTCTATCTCTCGCTCTGGCGGCAAACCCGGTAACTCCTCGGGAAATACATCCGGAAAGTCCCTCACTACGGGAACCTCCTCCAATCTCCGCTCCACTCTAGAATCTACTACGTGAGCCAAATAGGCCTCACATCCTCCCTGAATCAATCTCAGGGCGCTCATAAAGGATATCATCCTCGCAGGCACAGCCTGACTGACTCCTCTAAACACCACCCTGGGCTGTCCAGGGGAATCCAATACAACCTCCTTGGTGTAACAGTCCATAACAGCCCTATGCACAGTTAACCAGTCCATCCCCAATATCACGTCAATCTCTCTCAGAGGCAATATAATCAAATCAAGACTAAAATCGCCGATCAATCTGGATCGGACATCCTATACATACCTCTCCCAATACAACAGACTACCCAGAGGTGTACTCACCTCCAACCTATACTGTAACCTCTGCCTATTCCCATGCAGTCTACATGCTAAATGCGGTGCAATAAAGGAATGGGTGGATCCAGGATCCAACAATGCATATACTTCTATGCCAGAAATAAGAAGCATACCCGAACAACATCCGGTGAGTCCTGGGCCTCCCGCCGTGTCATGGCATGACCGCTTTGTGATTGTCGCCGCCACTCGGTCCCTGACCTCACTACTGAAACCCTACTCGACCTCGGCCTCGACCTCGGCCTCTCCATCTCGATCCACCACCACGGCTCCATTGGACCGTGGTATTATCACATGATCCGCCACCATAGTAGACTGGGCTCCCAAAGTCTCAGGCGGTTCCTCACTAAGTGCTCCATCGAGCCACACCTCAAGCAGGCTCCCGATAACCATCGGCACTCTCCACTGTGCCTCTTGCCACAGTGCTCACAATCTGGGACAGTCTGTCCTGACCCTCTGGCGCTACCGCCACCACTAGCGATCATGCGAATCGCCCTCTGCCCATACCAGTCTGTCTGCCCTCCAATGGACCAAGGGCCTACTCGCCATCATGTAGCCTCGCCGGTCTGCCCTGGCTATCACTAGGTCTCTTATGTCGGGTCCCCGTCCGGTCTCATCAGATTCGTCAGAAGCAATGCTTCTATCCGACAATTGCAGCTCTCAACTCGGTAAATGAGCTCATATCAGATCTGGCCAGCCGGGTGCGAATCTCGAAATTGAGTCCACCCTCAAATCTCCGGCATCTGTCGGCCTCAGTAGCAATCAGTGCAGAAGCATAGCCCATCAACTCATTAAACTGAACCTCATAGTCACCATACCATCATCGTCCTCGTCTCAACTCTAAGAACTCTTGCATCTTCATCTCCAGATAGACCTTGGGCATGAAATTGTCCCTGAAGGCCCTCAGAAAATCATCCCATGTCAGAGTGCAGGGCCTGGTGGTACTGCCCGGGACAGTCCTCCACCACCGATATGCAGGACCCTGAAGCAAGGAGACAGAGTAATCGAACCTCTCCTCAGGGTCGCAGTCCATCTGGTCGAGGACTCGCT
The DNA here is from genome assembly GCA_029891385.1 of Erythroxylum novogranatense. Taxonomy (NCBI): domain Eukaryota; kingdom Viridiplantae; phylum Streptophyta; class Magnoliopsida; order Malpighiales; family Erythroxylaceae; genus Erythroxylum; species Erythroxylum novogranatense. The sequence continues at coordinate 107,882,800 of CM057226.1, read as the reverse complement.
CAGTCCTCTCAAGCCATCCCTCAGCCTCCGCAGGGTCAGTGCTACCATAGAAGTCAATCGCCGCCATAGCCGATCGATCTGCTGTCGTTCCTGTCTCACAGAACTCGAGGAGGTAACTCCTCCGAAAGAGGCATAGGGACTCCTACTAGCTCCTACTGATTCTTGGTCACCGGTCGCTTCTACTCGATCTCCCATTACGGATGACCTAAAGCAGACATAAGAAATTCGGATCGATTCATTATCCTTACAGTGATTCCCACCTAATAATGCTCTATGCCCAAAAGATGCCAACCATGCTCGATACCACTAAATGTAGCGCCCCTCACCGTAGGTACACATCGAAAACCCAAGGTCGCTCCACACGTATCCCACGATAAAGGATTTACTACCGAAAATTTCGCTAAAATCCATGGCATCAAGTATTTTAAATTACAAAATAACAAGAATCAACAATTTGACATCCAAAGTAATAATTATCCGAGACAAGAATCCAATCCGAATAGACAAGTCTATCAATCTCCTAACAAAACCAAAAAGAGACCGACACTGCGCTCATCCTAAGTCATCCTCAAAACACTAATCCAACTTGACCGACCTATGTGCCATCACGACCCTCGCCGAAGCAGCTCGCACGGCAGGAAAGAAAGATCTTCGGAGCTAGGAGTCTACTCTAACAGTCCTGAAAAATAGGTTGCAAATTTGGGTGAGTTTGTGAACTCAGTGAGAAACCATCATCGATGGTTCACTCAAATCATGCATTACGCACACGGCGTACAGCATAGTACATTAATATTTATTGTCAGTATAATATAACAATTGCGAGATCGAGAGCAATTTACAAGACATGTAACAATAAACGATGAATCCGAATCGGTTTGCGATAACAATAAGATACCACATGAATTCACGTCATCACATATTTCAGTAATCGTCACCACACAGTCAATCATGTAAATGCAATGCATATGTGACTCTTTTCAGTTATTCAGTTTTGTGCCCAAGTGCTCAGTCAGTAATCAGTGTGGACGCGTCAGATTTTCTCCCCTGCTAAGCCGGTCGATGACAAGATCTGAGCTCAAGCTCTTTTCAAATGAAAATAGCAACTTGGGACACATTCCGTTATGTGATCATGCATTTATGCATGCAGTGTCATGTTCAGTAATTTACAGTGTGTGGCTATAAAGCCCAGTACATCAGTGCTCAGTAGTTCAATGGTATGGCTATAAAGCCCAATATTCAATCCAGTATCACGTAATGATGACGATTGATTCCAAGAAACCAAGAGTCATATGGTAGTCATATAATTCACCTTTCCATGTAATTCACAGTAAGCATGTAAGCAACCAGAGATTTGAGAAACCAACTAGGTTACTCACCTGTAACTTCCGAGCTATCGCTCGAAGTCCCAAAGAATGTCCGTGGAACGACGGTCCAAGCAAGTGCTCTCGTAATGTAATGAAAGCACACCCCATTACTAGATGCTCAATTTATCTGACAAGAATGCATATGTCTCAATGAAATGATGTACAATGCATGTTCACGATTTCGGTGCTAATACCCAATTTTGGACTCTTAGGTCCAATTTCGACTCTTAGTTCATTGATCGACAAGAATTGCTCCATTCCTAGAATTCACCAATTTCCTCAATTCATATTCTCTATAACCATTTCCTATTCATTCGGTCAAAACCTCTATTGCAATTTCCAATTTAAAACTCCAATTTGAATTTAATCCTTAGTCGATCGAATTTGTAATTTTCTAAGTCCCAATTCCAAAACCTCAAACACACCTCTTCTGGACAACTAGGTGGAGGTTGCGACCGAGGGTGCTGGTGCTCACCGTATGCCCATAGGTCGCCTCGAGTTATTGCTCATCTACCGCTTCTCGCCTGTCTCACCGAGCTCTCGCTCTCTGCAGTTTCGCCTGCGCGTCGAAGCGACTCCTAAAGCTCGTCGCTCGGTCGTCAGATAGCCGAACGATACGTTAACTCGTCGGTCGGTCGCTCGGATGATCGATCGATCCGCAGCTCGTTCAGATGTCGGGTTACTCGCAGCTCGTCCGCATGCCGAAGCTCATCGTCGTCGCGATGCCGAAGCTACTCACCGCTTCGTCCGCATGCCGAAGCTACTCATCGCTTCGTCCGCATGCCGAAGCTCCTCACCGCCGTCGCATGCCGAAGCTCCTCATCGCTTCGTCGCGGTCGAAGCTACTCATCGCTCGTCTGCGATGCCGAGCTCCTCACGGCTGTGCGGTCTCCAACCTAAATCCACTACGCATGCTCTCCTTCTTCCCCAACACATAGCTTTAAACGCACTACCCAGGATTTCCGGATCCCCGACTCAAACTCTAACCCAAATTTTCCTCTCTGAACAACTCTCAATTAATTCGATACACAAAATACAACAAATCCTTAGCTTCTATTCCTTCCAAGAACCATTTCCTTAATTTATCAACACACATAACTCATCAATTTCATCGTGAAACCTTAATATATATAATCATCAAATATCTAAACCAATCATCAATATAACTCAATCATCAACGAATCGTACTATCTAAGACAAGAAAGAAGCAAACTTTCTTGATGAAAGCCTCCAAGCTTACAACGATCACCAATCCTTAACTCTTACACACTCACGATAACACCCAGAGTAGAACCCATCAAGAAACACTCTCAACCACCCAATCGGACATAATAAATGCCATAAATGCAGAGAAACCATTAATGACAATATTAAAACCATAAAACTTACCAATCACGATCGAATCCACGATCTCTCAAAATCACCAAACCCTAGAAATCCTTCAAAATCCTCGATCTACCAATCTCAAGGCCTCCAACCTTTATCAATCAGAGAGACATATTAGACTAATTACCATAAGGAAGAAGCCAAAAGAAATCAAAGGATCTCTCACCGTTGGGAGGAATCGAAATCACCGTAAAGGGAAAGAAGAGAAACCGGAAAATGCCTTAGCAAACTTTTCCCAAATTTCTTTCAACCCTAGTATTTATAGGCCTAACTCTCCAAATCACCCAAATTTCATCTCAATTTCAATGGCTTAACACATAAATTTTCTATCGAAAAATTCTAATTTTCCATTGCCATTGGACGTTGCTTTCAAGATCTTGTAGGTCATCCACCACCACCCAAAACTTTCCTATCGGGCATTATCTCCTAATTTCACGAGAATTTCCTATAAGCCATTATAAATTACGGTCACTCATAAACAAGATCAAATCGATCATTGAACTTAATTACTCAAATTCTCAATTAACTCTCACCAAATGGCCAATCAACTCGATCGGTTTTACTTACAATTAAATACGGAAATCATGAATGCATGTACCTATGGATAAATGCATATGCATTAAACATGTTCCTCTACAATTAGAGGCCAGTAACATGCTCATTCAATGAATGCAGTGAAACCTATCAGTATGACTCATAATAACCAAAATACCCTTAATGACAGTGACGGGATGTTACATCACGTCAGAAAAGCTCTTGAATGTCAAAAGGGGGCTCTTGGAGAATATGGAAACCCGGTATGAGCAAGCCAGTGAGGCGAGCGAGACTATCCACACACTGATTACTTTCCCGGTACATATGCTGGAGCTAGATCATCCACTCCTGTTGCATCAGCTGCAAAATACCTGCCACCAAAAAGGACAAGTCAGTCAGTAGTATGGGAGGAGTAGAGAGAATATTAATGACCTCAAGGGAGTCGACTTCAATCATCACTTGGCGGAATCCCAAGGCCCAGGCCAGCTAATGCCAGAGAGAAAATTGCATGAAAGGATCCAAAGGAGGAGTGCTTGTAATATTTGAGAAAGCAATTGGTTTCCTACCATACATAAAGTTATTTTAATCAATGCTTTAGATTGAAAGCTATGTCAATAAAAGGTTTAAAGTTTAAAAAATTTAACTAGTGTTAAATCATAATAAAATAGACTAAAAATTGAATAGAAATAAAAATTTAAGATATATTTTAAAAGAGATTGTTAAATAAAAATTAATTAATTAATGATAGTTTATAAGAATTTATTAATTTACAAAATTAACCAATTAATTATTAAAATAATCAATTTTAAAAATATGAGTTATTAAAATAAATCAAGCTTAAAGGCTAAAATCAAAATAAAAATAATCGGTTCAAAATTTTATTATTAAATTTATCAAATTTGTTGAATTTTTAATCATCAATTTTAATCAACCTTGAGTATTATATATTGATGTGCATAGGAATTCTCGGTTTTATATAATAACTCTCGACTCATATATTCGTGATAAATTACTTGAGAAATTAATGATTTATAATAAAATAAACTTAATTCAAGTAACTTTTTAGGAATTCAGGGTCAGGCTCAAAAAATTTAAGAAACTCAATCATTTTCAGAGAATTAATGAAATTTAAACGAAAAACTTCAGTGCTTGAAAACTTTTACAAAGTCCCTCGATCACCACAAAAGGGCGTTCTCATCTAATGTTCAATCCAACAAGTCTATCAGAATTCAGAGTCAAAGGTAGCTCAAATGTCAACTCCGACTTTACCTCATCAAATCTGATGCTCTAAACCAAAATTAGATTAAGTTTGTTAGTTCGACTAAATTATTGCCTCGTCAAGCAAACAAGTAAGACTATTTCTTATCAAAATGAATTAAAAAATGTAGATTAAGAGTGAAAAATGTACAACAATAGGTGTAAATCTACAAATTCAATGGTTATGTATGCAACAATAGTAATACAACAATAGGTGTAAATTTTTTAAAATGTATACAATCTTCTGCCCATAACATTATCAAGTACTAGGGATAGTAATGTGTCGGCTTCGATCAAACTAGTGACTCTTTAATATACGATTAGCAATTTGTTTAAGCTCGAGTTATTTGAATAGTCCAAAACAACTTTGTTTCAAAACAATAGTACACCAATGTTGGAATGAAATGCTTGGGTGGCGAGCCAGTCTGCACATTTGTTGCTCTCTTGATAAATATGATGATGAACAACAGACCAATTCTAATTTAAAAATTCCCGAATACCTATAATCAAAAAATTGCTCGACTGAAAACGGAAGGAAGCAGAAGAAAGGAGATCAGTCTTCAGATCTGAGTTTAGACTAAAACTCAACCAATCTAAATTTGTGCACCAATTTTAGATCGGACAAAGACTGATCAAGTTAGGTCGAATCGACTGGCGCTAGTTCAAGCCTACTGGGAGCCCTTTTGTCATCTTATATCAAGTTGATATGTTTTACTCCTAGCTAGCTAGTTCCTAGGTAACAATCTCCTCCAGAAAATGTGGCAAATGTCTCTTACGCAGTTAACAACTTTGACTTCTGGCACGTACCCTATTGAATTAGATACGATATTTGCTTCTTCAAGTGCACAAACATGCATGTGTATTCATCGATCGAGCTAAATATAATTTGGCAGTGACGGTCAGTTCTTATTGTTCATTCTTCTCCTTTAGTTGCTATTACCTTATTGTTTGAACCCTAAGAATCTACGTACTTTCAACAAAACTATGGTGGATAGTTCAATTACTATTCTCAATTTCCACTTTAGTTGGTTAATTTTTATTTAATTTAATTTTGTACCAATGAAATGAAGGCATTGTAAAAATTTAGCAAATATTGAGATTACTATGAGAAGTAAATTTCTAATTTAACTTGAGTTTTAGGAGTTGATTCATCCTAATTTTCAAATAATTATAGATATCTACATACTTTTCTATGTCACTTTATTTTTATGTTTCTTGGAGGAATAAATTTAACCCATTGTCTCAAATATAAATTATAGATTTTATATATAAAACAAAATGTGTAGATAATTATTGTTCCTAAATGAAAACATAAATAATCCTTTGTACGTACTAACAACTTGAAGGCAAGCCTTGGAGTGACCGATAAGATTACTCCTTTATAATCAAAAATCATGAGTTTGAGTTACGAAAATAATTTTTTATAAAACGTAAAGAAAATGTTGCATACATTTGATGTTCTATAAAGAAAAGATTATGATAATTAATATCTGCACAAACTTTATTAACGATCAATAACTTTATCACATCATAAATTGTTCATCTTCATATCTTGTCACAAGAGGACTAAGTATCTTAAATCTTTTAATAATTTGATTCTTTATTTATTAAATAAAATTTAAATTTAACCTTTCAATAATCAATAAATTCAAATTTGATTTATTAATTTTAAGTTGAAGTTTTTTTTTATAAAAAGGAACAAACAGTCATTCCTAAAAATAATATAAGAAACTAGTGAAGAAAACAGCTCCTGCGAGTTTTCACCTTTTTGTTACATTGCATTAAATTTACACAGAGATAGGAGGGGCCAAGGTTCCAATGTTGCAACTTTCAAATCAGTGGGGCAATCCCATGTACACTTTATTGGATTCATTGACAGTTGATTCCAATGGTTATAACTTATAACCTTATGTCATCACATTTTTGCAGTCTAAGAAGAAAGAAAATAATAAATTAAAACACCATCTATAAAGTAAACATCTTTATATCTCTAAACACTCTCTTTATATTTAATCTAACTTTATCATCGGAGTGTTCTTGTCGGAGGAAACTTTGATGCTATTCGCAGGTTTAAAGTCTAACACATCAGAGTCTATAAGATTAAGGAATAATCACATTTTTTCTTTTTTTTTTTGTGTATAAAGGAAAAATAAGAATACACCGATTACAAAGTGAGTATGGGGAAACAGATCCTCGACCTATCCTCTAGCAGAATACTGTGACACCTGATGAGTGGTACATAAAAAAAAAGAACTCTAAGGTCGGAATGAACTGCCTAGGCGGTGAGCCAGTCCGCACATCTATTGCTCTCTCAATAAATGTGACGATGAGCAACAGACCAAATCCAGTTCAGAAGTTCCCGAATACCAGGACCAAAGAGTTGTTCCAATCTTAGCTTTCTTAAGATAAGATAAGATTAAAAGATCCAAGTTCTAAGGGTTCGTCCTCGATTCTCTCATCACATTGAACTACAGATACATCAACTCTCTAGTTTGTTTCAGCTGTAGTTGAAGTCGACTTATCAAAGGTTTTCCCATGATAGAAGTTAAAAACTAACATATACGTAAATGCAGTATCAACATCGGTCTATACAACAAAGAAGTTTCATTGAATAAGACATACACATGTTACATGTTGGAAGTTAAAGATAATGAAACCTAGCTAGAAGCTAGTGGACCAATGTTTTTAATAAAATTTAGCTTTAGGTTTAGGTAGTGTACCCTAGGAGACATAAGACCAAGTTCTCTTTGCCTTGAAGCTAAAGCTCTTGCTTATTGTCGAAGACTTTAATCCATCCTTCTTCACAAGACTGATTCTCTTTTCTCATGTGTAGTGTATTATTAATCATATTGTATTCCCAATTAAAGTATTATTTGTTTCCAACTAATTTAATTAGTTAATTAGACTACCTAGTACCTATGGGATTTGAACTTAATCCTCTTTGACTTGATTTAGTAAAATGGTCAACCCACTATAATTTAATGTAAGAATGACAACGGATTTAGTCTCGATCAGACCCGAGTATCCAATCCTCCTATAACACAATCTATATTTGACTCAAAACTCGATTAAGCTTGAATCACATGTCCAAGTTCAAGCTTGAAACATGGTTAGAAAGTAAATTAGGGTCGAGTTGCTCATCTGAACTTAAGCGTAAACATCATTTTTAAGTGGAGGGTCATGTCGTTCAGGTCGAGTTTTAGACCTATCTTTTAAATTTGAGTCCAATCTAAAGTTCAATTTATTCAACCTAAACCTAATTTGTTGACTTTAAGCTCAATCAAATTAAAATAAGCACTTTTTAGATTCAGTAATCAAGGTTTTAAAATTTAGTGATAGTCATAATCATTATTTAATATGTATTCTTATTTAAAATCTTAGTATTGGTTATTTTTGCTTTAGTAGTTAAATAATTTTAAAAGATGTGAAACCTTTGGACAAGAAAGGCATTGATAATTAGTAAATTAAATATTTATTATTAATAAAACTTTATTACTCTCAAAATTACTCTAATTCATTTTATTTTAACAAAACCAGTTAATACATTTATAGGTTTATGATACATTCATTATGTATTCGTTTTGACATATATTAATTATCTAGTCCAGGAATGAGATGCTTTCTTATAACCTATTATTTAAAATTATGATAATGATATCGAATTTAACTAATTATAATAAATTAATCAATTTGATAAAACAAATTTGATTTAAACAGATTTGCTTATGTTCAAATTATTCTAAATTAATTGAGTTGGAATTTGAAAAATAAATCTAATCCAAACTCTATAAAATTATCTAATCCGAACCCGACACAACTCGTTACCAATACGCTTTCTACGAGTATATTAGCCTGTCTATCCCTTTATAATCGAACAAACCCTTTTGCTTTCTTTTCATGTACTCTCACATCATATGATGTACTATGAGACATGGACGATGTACAAGTTGTAATCTATGACGTGACCCATTAACACTACCTTCTGAACCTATTCCTCGTGTCTCTGGGCAAGGTCCCGCAAAAAAGAAGACGAACAGTAACTCCTAGGAACAGTAGGAATGATAGATAGAGATAGATTGAGGTCAGCTGTACGTGTAGTGTAGAGTGAAAATATGTATGTATACTTATACAGATCTCTTGTTCGGTGACTGTTCTTGAACACTGACACTCACGCCCCTTTGATTCAGGAGAATGGGCAAAAGATCCAGAGAAATTAATGTTAAGACTGTTTGTACTTTGTAGCTGTACTATACTGACTATATGAAGACTCATACTTGGATTGATTCACATTGAGAAGCAAATATCAGCAAATTTTATGTAACTTTTATCTTATTTTAACTTTCAGGACAATCAATTATAAAATTAAATATTTTATTTTATTTAACTTTTAAAATTCTCAATTAAATGTATTAATTTTAAAAGGTTTAACAAAATGAATTTAATTTTTTAATATTATCAAGATAATAATGTAACAATTAACATTAAAAATACATACATTTGGATATTTATAGTTACCAATATATTTTCATAGAAAATTCAAAGATTATACTTACAAAGTAGAAGAACTCGTCTTTTGAATTAAGTTGTATTCAGTTCAAGTGTTTAAAATTTGATCAAACTCGAATGTTATAAAATTTTAGTATAGCTAATTATAAGAAAAGAAACTAACACAACTTAAAATTAACAAACTAAAATATATTTGATTGAACTCAAATCTTTTTAAATTTTGTCTCAAACCTTATGATCTAATTCATTAGTAATCATACTCAAGAATGTGATAAACTAAAAGGATGAACTTAATTTAAGTAGTCATTAGATTTGAGGATTGATAAACTAAAAGGATGAACTTAATTTAAGTAGTCATTAGATTTGAGGATTAACAAGTAAACTATAACTTAATACCTCAAATGCTACTAGATAGTGTTTTTGTGTGTGTGCATAATTTAGACTGAATTAGATTGGATAAGAAGTAAAGCAATTGGTTCAACTCAACTTTTCAAGTAATCATACAAACACTTGTTATGTTGTTGAACCAAAACCCTTAAAAAGTGGGAAAGAGAAGGCAAAAGGGAAGAGCTTTCCTGTTATGGAGGCCTGAAAGAGCAGTCCCATTTGCTTATAGTCAGCCGTAATAAATAACAAGTGGGGACCAAAAACTAACCTAACCATAAGAAAATATGACCTCCATTACAGAAATCTTCATAACTTTGTCTTTTTTTTTTCATTTAAAATTTGATAAAAAAGAGACACACCCTTTATATTTATTTCACTTTTCTTTTTAATAATCATCGCTTCCCATAAAAACTTGTTCAGAAGCTTTTGTTTCTCAAGCTTTTCTACTGTCATCTTTTTGCTTCGGACATTACTACTACATACATCTCCTACTACTACTTGTAGAAGAATCTCTGGTTTCTTTTAAAAGCTCCTCTTTATTCTCTGCTCTTCTCTTTCTCGTTTCACGCAAACATCAAAAGATACAAAAAGAGAAAGAAACCAGATTACACAAAACCATCAGTTCTTTTCTATGTTCAATTTCTTTTGTTACCTGCTTTCATCTTCTTGATCATACCAGTGGATCCTCAGAGAAGAAGAAGCCTCCCCATTTCCTGTTTTTTGCCATTCTCCATCTCTATATATATAGTTCCTGCATGATGATTCTTCCTCGCAGTAGAAGATCTCTGATAATTCTACTTCTGTGGCTCTTCCTGTGGTTCATTTTCTTCATCGATTATAGTCACAGCTCGAGAACCACCAACGTTTTCCACTTCAAGCCCAGGTCTGAGACGTACAAAGGTCACTACTTGAATTTCTTACCTAGACATTTTCCTATACCAACTTCTGGTCCATCAAGAAGACACAATGACGTTGGCTTACAAAGTTGGAAATCACCATGAACATTAATCAGAAAGAAAAAATACATTTTTAGAGCTAAGGTGATCCGTCTTTTTCTTGTTTATTTTTTTCTTTTTTCCTTTTACTTGACACAATTGGAGCAGTTTGATGAGTAGTGCAGCTCCTTTTTCTTTTGGGTTCTGAGAGCTGTTGATAAGGTCTTGTAACTTGTTTGTGTGTACTAAGAAGATGAAGAATCATAGCTTCACAGAAATTATCTTAATCATAGCTTCACAGAAATTATCTTTACCTGTTTATAATCAATACTGTAACTCTCTGCTGTTAAAATTTGCTTCTGGCGACAGCATAGATATGATGTTTGAATTGATAGCAGGACAGTGACTGTACCTAAATATATGTTTTCTGGGAAAATTAAGTGTACGATAATGTTGTGTTCCATCAACAATGTTATATGGTTTCTTTGAAGTCTCTTGATTTTTGGAATGGTAAGAGTGAAAAAATGTGTTGATGTTGGAGGAAGAGAAATATTTTCCATGGCGGTTTTCTTTGTATCTGGCGGTGTTTTATGATGTCTTGTGATCATGGAAAATTGTACAATCACAAGAAAATCCTCCAAGCAACAGCCCCAAAAGCTTTCACCACACAGATGGGTCATTATTTGAAGTTTCATTGGATTCCTTCAAGAAAATTAATTTTGGAATAAAGAAAAAAGGGTTTCAATCTTTTTTTAATGAATAGTATTTCACATTCTAAAATAAATAAATAAAAGCTTAGACCAATATAATATAAAACCCAAACTCAGATTAATATGAATAAAATGTTATAATAAATTATTTAATAATTTAAAATTTAAAATTAGAAGTTAGCTTAATTAAATCACTAATTCAATATTTATTTTTTATTAATATCGATATGAGATAAAAACTTAATACCAATATAAGAAAAAGACAACACAATATATCTTTTTATTATTATTAATGGGAGAATAAAGTGTTTCAAATAAAAATTTAATGGTGAATATTATATATCGTCCTTCCAAGCTCAGTTTTCTTAGTAGTTTACATAAAAGGTGGATTTAATTAACGGTAAATTATATTTCAAATTAAAATTTACCTAATCTTATAATACCAATTAAATTTATAAAACTTCAATAAATATTTAACGTATAAATTTGAATCCTAATAAAAATTAGCAAAATTTTCGATTTAAAATATAATTTGCCCTTTAAATTTACAATATAATTTAAAATATGTATTGCATTTTCAAGATTTCAACTACTTTTTTTGTTTCTTCAACCACTATGTTACGATCAAGTGCAATGTGAATTCATTGAAAAGAAAATGGCTGGAAAAGAAAGCCAACTACTCAATTAAATAAACATATATTTTAATATTTATATTTTCTAAGCAAAAGTCAATGTTTTAAAAACTGTATCGATTCGGTTGATTGAACAGTAAAAACTTTAAATCGGCTAATTTTTCAGTTCGATTTTTAACTTTCTAATTTGATTTAGTTTAAAAATCTCTATTGTTAAAAACGATCAATTTATTAATTAATCAACAAATTTTTATAAACTAATTAATTTTTATAAACCAAAATAAACAGATTAAGGTAAGGATATTTTTGTTCAGTCATGTTTCAAATTCTTTAATTTTATTTTATTTGAAACCGATTTCATGACCGTCTAATATTGCTTAAACTTTTTAAATTTTAAACCTTTTATCTTACTTGTTTAATTTCCAGTTCGGTTTTGAAAACGTTGGGTAGCGAAAGGAGTTGAAAGTTGAAAAATAATGCTTGCAATTTGCAAAGTCAAATATAGAAGGGATCCTCCATGCAATTTCAATTAAAAATAAGCTTACCAAAGCCTCTCACCATTGAATTATTGTTCCTTTTTGTGCTCATATTTCTTGGTTTGTTGAATTAAAAAATAAAAAAATCTTATTTGCAATAATATAATTGACCCTTGATATATATGTAGTAGGGCTCTTAATTTTTATCAGTTTTCTAAAAATTAATTTGACTTTGATTATTCAATTGTACTGTTCTATGTTTTATGGAAAAAAGAAATAATTAAAAAACAATGGGTTAGAGGCTTAAAGAAGTGGAACATGATTACAAACTACATCAATGGTGCCTCAAAATTAGAAAGTTAAAGATGGATTAAGAAGAAGTGGAAATGAAGTCAATCATGAGTTTCTAAAACCTAAGACTTTCACTTTAGTCACGTTTTGTCTCCTAAAGATGGTAATTGATGACCATTTTTTTCCTACAAATGATGCAAAATTTTGGAATCATACTCCTCACATAACCCAAGATTCTTACACTCTCTACATGTTGATTGATTTTTTTAAAAACTCAGGATAATATAGCAATGGGTCAAACTAGGTTTCGGGTGAATTTGAAAATTTTTTATAGATCGTCGGATTTAAATTTAAGTCTAATTTGATTTAAAGAGACAATTTCATTCAAGTTCGTTTAAATTTCAAACATATTTTAAAGTCTAAACAAGTTTATTAAGTTAAAATTGAATTTCTTTCTTGTAATTTGAATACAAATTAATTAATTTATTAAAATACAAAATTTTGATGTCTTGTTCAAACTTAATTGTAATTTCATGAAATTAAAAAGAGATGGCAAAATAATTAGAATTAAATTTATATGAAAATATTTTGAAATACGCTCTAATCAAATGTTACGCTCAAAACTTGTGCGCTGGAAGCTTGGATTAGATTTTAATTATTTTTTTCAAGTTTAACCTCATGATTTCAATCAATTCTGGTCAAGAATATTTCGAGCTTAGATTTATACATCATCCTTAATTAGGGATGTCATTGGGCAGGTTTGGGCTTGAATTAGAAGACTATTCTTGACATTGGGTGGCCTGAAGTTTGATTGTGCATGGATCTAGGAATGACAATTGAGTCAGGCCTGATCCAAAGCCAACAGATCAGGTTTGAATTGATCATATCTCAGGTCCAGTTTTTCTAAAAAATCAAGAGTTGGATTCAGGTTTGAGCTGCGAAGGCCCGACTTTTATAAGCAAAATGATGTTATTTTATATTTACAATTATAAATTTTTTTTTGAGCTTGACTGAGCCGAACTCGAGGTTGAGCCATCTGCCCCAGGCCTAGTCGAGATGGAGCGCTACCTGGGCCCAACCTAGTCTATTGTCATCCGTACCTAGATCTAATGCAATCGTTTTCTTTTTAAAAATTTAAATTTTAAAAATGATGTCATTTTAATGAAATGTTATCTCTTTGAGGTATTTGAGTTTTGGGCGAAGTTTGGGCCCAAATTTGATCTCTATCTCTAATATGCAATGTTTTAAAAACTGAACTGAATATCTAACCGATCAAAGGAAAAGTTTAAAGTGTAAAGTTTCAACCGACAGTGAACCGCTATAAAATCCGTATATAATAAATAAGTTAAAAATATTTTATTGAAATTAAATATACATAAGTGTCTATTATTATATAATGAGCTAATAATAAATAAATATAAGTTTAATATAAAACTTAAAATAATAATAAAAAATCAAAGAGAGACTAAAGAGACTACTGCTACTTTAGAGAGTTAAGGTTCTTCAGTCATAGGATAACAAAATTGGTTAAAATTTACAAAATTTTAATGAAACACAATCCTTAACCTATCATCATTTACCTTTCCGGACTCATGGCTAAAGTAAAAAATTCAGTTTTGTGGTTCTATTTTCCAATAGGATTAAAGTAAAAAATTATCAAGACACAAAAATGGAGCATACATATACAGTTATACAAAGAAGACCAACAGCAACAGAATGGATACAAAGAAGACTACAGATACTACTTAATTATTAAACCTTGCTCCTGCAATTGCTCCACTTTAAATAGTCTAATCGAAATATTGCTAGTTTTCAATTTTGATGTTTTAGATCAACAAATTGAACATTTGAAAGAGTAGTATAACCCAACTATCAAAATCAGAAATTGATATGAAATAGAGTTATAAATATTAGAGAAAATTGTTACAAAATTAATATGAAATAGAGTTCTAAATATTACAAAAAATTAAACTAATTGTTAATAGAGTATTTCTAATTGTTACAAAAACTAATTGATCAATACTACTGCTCATTTGTTGACCTTGAATAACACAGAACATGAACTCTATATAAACTTGGCAGCGAGAATCAACATTTCAATCTAAAACCATTATGGTGAACTAAACCATGCAAGAGATGAGTATGTAGATCAAAAGCATCATGTTTGGTTATATGATTAGATGATGCTTTCTTTTAGAGACAAAATTACCACTCAAACCTAAATCACAAAACCGAAGATTGAAAGAAGATCCACAATTAATGCATCAATTCCACGCCTCACCTCAGATACGCAAGAATTAGCAGTAACATTAAAAGAAATTACCACTCTAAAATTTTCTCCCAACGATAGGTTGTCTGGTAGCAAAAACAGGCAGCTCGTCAAAGAATGAAGAGCAACAATACAGCATAAGATGACCAAACAAACAAACATAGATCAACAAGAGGAGCAGTAATTTCAAGAAAGAATGAAAGATTTAAACTCAAACAAGCGTCACAGAGACACAGACCCCTTACATGGCTCAATTTCTGCTTCAATGGGTTACCCACAGTAGCCGCCTAAGGAAAGTCACAGTATTCACCCAAGGAGAGTCAACAGGGCTCGATTTCTGCATCTATGAGTTACATGCATCTATTTAGATAGTGAGATGGTGAAGCGAAGATGGTGAAGAGGGGAGAGACGTATCGATTTCTGAATGAAATCTAAAGGGTTTAGATTTAAGTATATCCGTCGAATTGATTGAGAAGATGGGAAAGGGCAATTGGCGAGAGAGAAAGAATGAAATCCGAGCTTTGAAGGGTTTAGATTTAAGTATTTTTGTATCATCCAATCGATTGAGAAGATGGTGACGGAGCGATTGTGAGAGGTAGAGAACGAAATTGGAAATGGTGAAGGGGCGACAGGCAAGATAGAAAACGAAATCTGACAGGTTTAGGTATTTTGTAATGTCAAACCGGTTCGATAAAAACCGGCCAATTCTCTTATAAATCAGTCGATTTTCATACGGACAGGTTATTAGTTAAAATCGAACCGAACAACTGGTTGGTTCAAACTTTTTCGGATTGGATCAGCCAATCCAATCCAGTTTTGCAATTTGTCATCCCTACTCATCAGTTTAATTGTATGCTAATAACATAAAATCCATGTAATTATATATATCTAGTATTAATCAATACCTTCTACAGCAAACTTTCATCCTACAACACTTGTTTCCTCAAAGAAATGAACTATCTCATCCTTCAAATGCTTCCAAGCTAAACCAGCTCCTAGTCTTGATGACCATGAAGCATAAAATGATTCTACAACTTGGGAAGAAAAGCCAATGTTGCTAAGGTCCAACAGTTGCAACTTTTTTGCCATGCTAATGGCTGTTGACAAGTTTTGGATGAATTGGCCCTCTATAGACGAATTCTTCAGACGAGAGCTTGTGCAACTGTCATCTAGTTCTGAAGGCATAGTTCCCATATTGATGGGACCATCTTCACTATCAGCTAACTTCAAACTCACAGCATTCACTACCACATTCCTTTGATGGGAACTTGCTTAAAGAGTTTTCAGATACATTGGTCTCAGGCTGCAAAAGGGAAGTCATACCTTTTACCCTCTCTTTTGCAGCTTGAGCATACTCCAATATATGTTTTTCCTTTAAGACTGCATTATCAGCAAGATGGAGCTCCTGCAGACATTCGTTCTCTGCAGAAAAGGAAATGGCAGGTAAGTATGATGAATATTTCGATCAGTTAATGTTAATGTTCCATCTAATTTGCTACAAAACCTGCCAATGCCCGAACCAGTTGAAGAATTCCAGTGTACCTGAGCTAACATTTGTTTAGGATCAAAACTTTCAGAGAACACTGCGGATCCATGAGGAAGGATACTAATGCATTCCCACCCTGCATTAATAACTTCCTGTCAAGTTTTCTCAAACTAAGGAACACTAACTATATAACCTTCATTTCCCATAGGAAACATTCAGATCAAGGAAAATAAGAACTAGTTAGTGCATGTTTGTTTGAAGATAAATCCTATAACACTTTAAAACGTATTGAATCTGCAATACATGGCACTGAAATTCGCAGTACTTTATTTCTATATATGTGGCATTTCTTAAATACTACATTCATGTAACATATAACTATTAGAACCTGAATGTATAGAACTGATTAAAGTTATTTTGTTCAATTGAAAAATGTAGAAGATATCCATGCCGATGGCACCGTAAAGAATTAATTAACTAATCTCTTCTGAAATAGGATTTCCTTCAAGATTCAGCTCAGGAATTCCACAAATTAAAGTAGCATCACTGTTAAGTTTGTATATGTAAGTAGGTGTTAATCCACAGAATGATAAATCAAGTATCACAAAGTCTTGAGACCCTCTAAAAAGGGATTTTGTTGTCTATAGTGCCCCTTCCTACAATTTCCATCAATTTGCAAAATTAATAAGAGGCAGAGAAAAATAATTCAAACTGCATGCAAAGGTTGGATACAGAAAAAAACATAAAGAGAGGCAGAAGTGTACTCACAGTTCCTACACCAGTTCTCCCAAGTATTAGTTGTGAAAAAGACGTGGTTTTAGCAAGTTGGCAAGGGGTATCTATAACTGGCTTGTTCAAACTCAATCCATTCAGACTCCGTTTTGTAAAACTGCAAAGATCAAAACATCAGAGTCAGAACATTTTGATCTAAGGTGGCCAACACCTATTCCTATCTGAAGATAGAAATGGAAATGTATTTTACCAGGTAAAGGGTTTTGGCCTTGAACCTTTTCAAATTAACAAGTTTGGTCAATAGTTTATTGAGAACATTTCCAGATATGGGCTGATTGTGTCCTGTCAAAATGACTGATTGTTAGGAATTCAACATAGGATACATATGACAAATGTAGCAATCTTGATTGCATTTGACAAAGGCCAAATTTCAGCTACTATACGATCACATTCTATGCACTTTCCTTCACATGAAATTGGTGGAGTACAAATGAACAGGTCACAACTACTGAAAATCAATCAAGTGAAGAGGAAAGATAGAAAACAGGGGATCATGATTCGTAAAATTTGCTTGAAGCAAAGCATTTATAAGAGTACAAAACAGAAAGGAGATATCTTTTCTATGAAAATTGGACCTAAAAGAGAGTAATCGTTATGATTCATGCTGCAGAATTTCGGAAAGTTTTGGAGTAAGTAACAAACTTGAAATAGAGCTGATGGACCAAATCGATTGCAATGCAAATCCAGGGTCAAATCACCATATTTTTGGCCTGCTATGAGAAATTGTTGAAGCTTCTCCATTGTTCCATTTCCTAAGCATAAGCAGTTGGCAACTATTGTTAGTCAAAAAAGGCATTCGTAACTTATTAAACATAATACAATGAGAATTACATATAATAGCATTCTGCCTAGAAGCATTGTTAACCTGCATTTGGTAGTTAATGCACTGCTTTCTGTGAATCATTTAACTGATGAAGACAAAAGAAAACATACCTAACAAATTATGAGATAAGTCAAGCATCACAAATGTTTTGTGTGTATGCAGGGCGTTTAGCAACGGAGTTGGGGGTGCAGATTAAGAAAATATGAAGTTATTGATTCTCCAACTAGGAAATTTTATCTCAACATTGTAAATAAGAGGAGAAAAATAAGCATCCATTTTCTTGCTGCCTGTCGAACTTATATTGCTACCTCTGAAATGTATAGTCTTTGAAACAACTTTATATTAGGTGTCTCGGATAACTCAATGCAGGAATCAATGTACAGTTTCATCAAGTTCTTTTGAACCCATCCTGTCAAACATGAATCAAAAGAAACTTATTAAGTTGCATATAAATATGAACTTGTCAATAAAACAAACAAAGGAATTATGGTTCACTAAATAGGTGTCGTACGCAAAATCAAACTTGCTTTAAAGGTTCTGCAGTCTATATTACATCTTTACAGCATTAAGAAAATAACAGGCTTATGAGGATTTCAAAGTTCTACTTCAGTTCAAAGTGAAAATTTCCCAGCTCAATTTTCTCAAGGCAAGCAAACTGCTCCACGGTGTAAAAACATAGTTTCAGATATGTATTGTTATATGAAGCTTATATAAGACCTTGTCACTAGCATTTTCCAATCCAAGAACTAATATATTTCTAACAGAATCATGTTCAACAAACTTAAAGTAAAAAGTAGGTAATTTCCTTTCAGAAGCTGCCTATCTTAGGAAGCAATTTACTGCTGATTCATCCTTATTGGAAAACTAACAAATCTCAGATCTGTTAGTCAATAAAGTTCCTCATAGGTGGGAAACCCTCATTGTGTTCGTCATAACAGGCACCAGAGTGCTTATAACTTAGGGCCATTGGAAAAGGTGATGCTATTATAACTTCCCAAAATAAGAAAAGTAAATCATACCAGCAATAGAAACTTCAATCATAGTGTTTCCTGGGCCATTCTTAAAAGTATCCAATGAGTCACGGGACTCCAGAACTTGATCAGCATATTTCATCTGATGAATGATGGGCAAGAGACCTAAGCAGATAATAGATTGAATATTCTATCAATTGCATGAAGTGGTGGTTGGTGACGATTATGCATGCTCACAATAGAAAAATTTTCAATTGAAAGTTACTTCAACAATTGTTTCTACCCTTTGATATCCTGCCCATAGATAGATGTAGATAATATAAGCACGCCAGTTCAACTTTTAACAACTCAATGTCCAATTTATCAACAGCAATGTATGAGCCTGCCTCCACTTGAATCAGGTAATTGTCAATTCTGAAGGTTGTATGTTGCTTCAGTAACAAAAGCAACAGGTTAAAGTACAATGATGATAACAAAGAAGAAGCTACAACAATGAGAACGAGAACATAAAAACAAGAAATAAGAAAGAATAACCACTCCAATAAGCAAAATTGCTATGTCACTACGATATGCAAAGACCATTAAGTGAATCAGCGAGAGGCTTCTTGTGCAACGGCAAGAAACAAATTGAAAACAATAACCTCTCAACTTAACACAACTAGACCTTGTTCTGGGTATTGATTTAGGATTTTTCATTAAGCGGGCCAAAAGTAAAAACTATTACACCAATTGCTGACAAAATATAATTTTTAAAATCTCTTCAGTGGGGCAACTGATCCCTACGCCTTGATGGATCCATCCTTGCATAGATCACATGCTAAATGGAGTTAGCTAGATGGCACTATTAAGTAGAGTATGTTAACAAGCAGAATGTCCTTCATAACTAATATCTGGAAATGAATTAAAATCAGATAATAACCTCCTTCCATGACAAATCACGAAAAAGATGTGTTTGCTCTCTGTTGCACATAAATCAGGAAATACTCACTGTGGTTCAACAGTTGGAATTATGTAAGTTGAGATGGCCAGGATTGAGCTTATCAGTTCGGTTTTCAGATATGTCAATCTCATGTCCAGAGCCACTGGCAGCAAGATCAGATGTGGAAGCATTTTCATTTGTGCTCAAAAATCTGAGAACTTTGCCACTAGTCGCCATATTAGGAGTCCTAAATTTGTATGAACTTGCACTTTCTTCAACATTAATGGGACCACATGAACTGGTAGCACAAGGGGAGGCAACAGCTGAGCTATCCTGCCATGCCAAAAGTATCAAGTACTAAGACACCAGATTCACACAGAAACAGTATCTCATGTATTGATTAAGATGTTTGTGTACCTTAAATCTACAAGCACAACCACCAGAATTGCTTGATTGCGGAGCAATGCCGGTTAACCTTAACGGCGGCGGTCCACCACGACGTAGAGCTAAAGTCCACCACGTGGACGCAATCTTGACCGTCGAAAGCCTCCAATATAGCTTGATTGGCTGTGAAATGGGCGAACTTGAGGTAAGAATAGGCTTCGTAGAAGTGATGGCAGAGAATCTCATTCTCATAGGCAAAACCAGAACAACTGCCACCAGCTGGAGAAAGAATTATTTTAAAATTTGAACATTATAACATAAATTATTCATCAAATCGGTTGTTAATATGTAACAGCTTTTAGAATATGATTTGTCATTATAAATATGTAATTATAATAATCATATATAAAAAATTGGATTCCTTTTAATAAATATATGCTTCACTATAATAGTTACATAGAAAAATTTTAGTTTTATAAACAAGATTTAAATTTAATATTTCAATTCAATTTTAGCTTGATATCATATGAAATAATATTTTTGGTTCAGTTTCATTTATTAATTTTATTATTAGTAATCTTTTTAGTTGAAAATTGAAGTACATATTTAAATATCATATTTGAAATTCCTATTTTCTTTTATTCCTATTCCATACGTTGGTTACTTAATTTTATTCCCTAAGAGTTTTAGTAGAATGCTGAATAACATTAAAAAATAATATCATTTATAATCGAGTATAACAAATTTATATAAGTATCAACTCTATTTAAGAAATTGAAATAAAAATAAAATTGGTATTATAGACATTAACATAATTCATAAGCAACATCGTATATTATTGTAAATTAATAGAAAATCAAAGAGTACTCTAAAGATATCATATTATATTCAGAAATTATCTTATCCTAATTTTGATAGAAAGAAAATTATCAACAAAAAAGTAGCAGCAATTGTTGATAGTCTTTTCGATGAAGTAGAACCATGCTTTCCTCCAATATGGGTTTACGTACAAAATTGCAAATATTGTGACTAATATAATAGTAAAAGTCACAGCAAAACTTATGTAGAAGACATTCATGTCGACAAGCTCCTCATCAACTTCATCATCATTTGAAGATGATGGTGTGGCTGTTTCTGAAGTGCAATTCTTTGGTAGTGGTAACCCACATAAGAAAGGATTTCCTTCGTAGCAGCTCTCATCAAATGGGCAAATTGAGCAACTCTGTTAGGTGTCTCACCAGAAAGGTTATTATAAGATATATTGAAAATTTCTAAGAAGTTTAGCTCTGTAAGCTGATGAGGAATTGTTCCACTCAAGTTGTTGCAAGAAAGATCCAAAATCTCAATTTGAGACATGTTTGAAAACGAGAGAGGAATTGGTCCGAATAAATTATTATGTGATAGGTTCAAAAGGTTGATACCTTGAATATTTCCAAGTTCATAAGGAATTTGACCTTTCAAATTGTTGCCGGACAGATCCAATCCAACAAAATCCATTTGAAGAATTTATACCAATTTGAAATCAAAAATATTTCCCTTCAATACAAATTCAAACTCTGGTTTCCAACCCCATGTATTCTGCCACTAAAGATTTTTTTTGTATACTTATTCTAATAATTGGTAGAGAGTATAGAGAACTTATTGTGTGAAAGATTAACTATCTCTAACCTATTCATCATCTTCCACAAATTAATTGGGATCTCTCCTATAAAATTATTATGACTTAAGACAAGATACTTTAACGTATAAAACTTTTCAATCCACATTGGAATGATATCAAATAAACAATTATGACTCAGATCCAAAATTTCCAAATTATTTGAAAGGAAATCAAATTGGGAAAAGGTCCATCCAATCTATTTTCTGACAAATAAATTTATTTCAACTGTGAAGTTCCCAATATTCACAACAACAAAAATGTCATACAATAACACTTTTGTCAATATGTTATAAAATAACTATCTACTGTAACGTTATATCTTAAAATGTTATAATTCTTAATTTGATAAGTAACACTTTATGATTACGTAACATATAATTTATCATTGATAACAATTTTTTAAGTGTTACTAAATATTATAAAAGGTTACTATTTTAAAATGTTACGAAAGTGATGTAAAATAATGACACTTTATATGAGTTACTTTAATAACAAATTTATAACACTTTATATGAGTTATCTTAATATCATAAAATAATAACAATTGATTTGAGTTACCTTAGTAATGTAAAATAATAACATTTCATATAAGTTACCCCAATAAATGTAAAATAATAACACTTTAGAAAAGTTAGCATAATAGTGTATTATAAAACATTATGTATGAGTTACTTTATTAATAAAATAATAACAATTTATATGAGTTATCTTAGTTATGTAAATTAATAACACTTTATATAAGTTACGTTAGTAATGTAAATCAATAACACTTTATATGATTTACTTTAGTAAATGTAAAATAATAACATTTTAGAAAAGTTGTCATAATAGTGTTATAATAACATTATATATGAGTTACTTTATTAATAAAATAATAACAATTTATATGAGTTATCTTAGTTATGTAAATTAATAACACTTTATATAAGTTAAGTTAGTAATGTAAATCAATAACACTTTATATGAGTTACTTTAATAAATGTAAAATATTAATACTTATCATAATAGTGTATTTTAATAACATTATGTATGAGTTACTTTATTAATAAAACAATAACAATTTATATAAGTTATCTTAGTTATGTAAATTAATAACACTTTATATAAGTTACGTTACGTTAGTAATGTAAAGCAAAAGCAAATAATTAACTTAAATCAATGATATATACACCAAAATTTGGGAAAAATATAACTTAAAGTTAGTTTAGAGAAACCGCGACAAAGTTATTACACCAATAGAACTTCACAATCATCTCTTAGATAATTAACTTCCTCATTATCATCATGGATGTTCATATCTCGTATAATAATATATTCTGACCCATACGTGAAATCCTCATCTTCATTATACATTTCCAACTCATAGTAACCCCTCGGGTGGACCTTCAACATAACATACCAATTAGATGAATCGATTTCTCTAGAGTAAAGCATTTGTTTTACTTGCGATGCTAGGATAAAAAGCATTACTTATCTTTTGAGAATTTTTATGTACCTAAATAGAAATATAACACATTAAAACAATATCTTTAAAAAATTGACAATGTAATAAAAAATAGATATAAACATTATTAACCTTTCAAAAGGATACATCTATCGATATCGAATTGGTCCACCAAACCGTGCTTCTCTTCCTATGTGCACTAATAGGTGTACCATGATATCAAGGAATGATGGCGGAAAAAATTTCTCAAACATACATATAATTTCAACAACCTCATCTTCAAGGGCAACCACTACTTTTCTATCAATAACTCGTTGGCATAATTTATAAAAAAATGCACATAATCGAAGAATTGCCATTCTTGGTCCCTTAGGTAACAACCCTCTCAATGCGACTAGTAACAATAGTTGTATTAAAACATGACAGTTATGCGATTTTAGACCCGTTATCTTGCATTTTTCAATTGAAACATAATTTCCAATGTTAGAGATTGATTTCTTAATAAATTAGAAAATCTTTCTTTAATAGATTAGAAAACAATTTTTCAAAAATTAAAGAAAGCTCTTTTTTGATAAATAAATGAAAATACTTTTCAAATTTTAATAAAGGTAATATCCTTTCTAATAAATCAAGAAACTTATTATTAATAAATAAAGAAAATAATTTTAAATAAATAAAATAACAATTCTCTAAACAAATAAAATCAAGAATTTAATTTATCTCAATCAAATTAAAATAAATATATTTAATTAAGAAACATCTTTCATAATTATTGAAGAAAACATTTTCTTAATTTCAAGAAGTCTAATTAATTAATTTCAATCTAATTGAAAATAATTAATTCTAATTTTAGAAACAACTGTTTTAATTAATTAATTTCATTCTAATTGAAACTAATTAATTCTAATTTTAAAACAACTTTTCTAATTAATTAATTTCAATCTAATTGAAACTAATTAATTTAGAAACTATTTTCTAAAATTAATTAGGAATTAATATAATTATTAATCTTAATCAAATTAAGAAAAATAATTATCTTAATTTTAGAATTGAACAGACAAATTAATTTAATTTAATATTCTAATATTTTAAAAAATTAAACTAAAATTTAAAACATTCTTAAATCAATGTCCAAAGAACCTTCTCCTAGGATAAGAAACCTCAACATCCATTGTTTGCCTCAGCCTCCATTGCCATCGTTTTATATTGTGTTGACATAAATCTTCAAAGCAAGAGAGTGGAGGCGTCGGAGTTGGGCATTGAAGATGGCGAAGTCAATGAGATCGAAGAGAGAAAAGAGACTTAAAGCTATAAGGAGAGGTCTAGTATAACCCTTCTACGACAAGAAAGACGCGGCCAAGCTTGCGGCCCAAGAGGCTGCTCTTGCCGCCCCCAAGGTGCCAGTAAAACTTTCTCCTTTCGCTTCTTCTTCTTCTTCTGCTATAGACGTCACTGCCGATTCTAATATTGTCTCCAATACCAACATGGGTATGTCTTTCTTCGTCGTACTATTTTTGATTTATGGCTAATTGCTTGATATCCACTTGTGTCTCCTAGTCATTATAGTTTTTTTAGTCACCGAGGGTGGATCTGTGAGGATTCCTTTTTTGCCTTGATTTTGATTCCTGAAAGTTACTGTTAGTGACTTCGATGATCGGTTTTGATTTTTCTTTACCGGTTGTTCCTTGAGTTTTCTTTTCATGTCTGGGCTGCAGGTTTGGTTGGTAGTTTTGATTTGAGTCCTAAATTTTCGAACCTTTTAAAGTTTTTAAACCCATAATTATTTTTTGTGATTGTTTTCTTCGTTGATTGAAGTTTCTAACTTGATGGAAGGTATGACTAGTTATGTAAATAATAAATAGTTCGACACTGCCAGGTATATCCTAAGTTTGCATTTAACATGTATAATATGGTCTCACATGAAGCCTGTATGAATGCTACCTCTGTATTGAACGAGATAATGATTATGACATTGTGATGAAAAGAATGATTAGTAATCAGTTTCCTTTTACCACCTAAAAAAGCAAGTGATGCTTGTAGCTATGGAAGCTTTATTTTGGTTTCTGGTAGACCCAAAATTGCTAGTGTTTTCTTCAAAATTATATCCTTGAAAGCTTACTATTTAAGAGTGCTATTAAGTCCCCATATATTCCAAAATAAGAAGTTCATTTATGAGGTGGGAGTGTGAAGCTCTCTAAACCAATTTTTGCCCGTAAGTTTGGTTGCCTTATTTTTGCTAATAACCAGCTCAAAATTTCCCACATTATTTTGCTCTTTAGTACCTCGATTCTTACCCTGGAAACTCTCCTCTTTGTGCTACTCCATTGTTTTGCTTATATTTATTAACTTTTCCCCTAATAGATCCTCAGCCACATTATTAAGTTGGTAATTTGTTTTAGCCCCTGTTACCATTTCATTCATGGTTTCCTCAACTCCCATATTCTCATCGTAATTACTAGTTATAAACCTTTTCCCTATCCATCTCTGGTTTAATAAAAAAGAAAACAAAACCTTTCTCCTGTAGCTCTCTACACTTTATGACTCTTTTGCAACTTTCATCAATAGCTTCTTGACTAGTTCCCCCTCGCACCTCACCTAATTTCATCACAGGTAGCATTTCAAGCATCTCACAATCTTTCTCAATTTCCACACAAATTTTGGCATAGCAAATTTGTTACATTCTAACTGTTTGCGTATCCATAAAGAGGGGTTTCCCTACCGAACTAGCTAGGAAAGTTAGCCCTTTCAAAGTTCAAAAATCAAGTGGTGCATTATTAAAAATAACCTAAAGGGTGATTGAATCAATGTTGCCCCTAGATTGTGTTAAAAAAACCTAAATTGTGTTAATTATTAATTTATTATTTGATTAATTTCATGTTAAATTTTATTTTTACAAAAAAATTGGTTCTTTAAGAAGATAAAATCTCATGAATTCTAGTGTGAATAAGAGAAAAAGAGGTCCAACTAAGATGAAGACCATTGCTTTGAATGGTGATAATCGGATTGAAGTCAAATTCAATGACAAAGGTCAACTTATCGGGCAAGAATCTGTGTAGTTGTTTTCTTTCTTAGGAGCTCATGCACGAGAAATTGATATAACTAAGGTATCTATTGCATTTTTGTGGAGGTCAGCATCAGAAATGACTTATGTTGAAGATGTTGTAGGTAGTACAGTTGCTTAGCTTTTTGACAAAGTTGTCATAGTTTCCCCAAACTAACTTTTAGGTAATTAACTATTTTCTCTATTTTCTCGTGATTTTTTAAATAAGATTTAGTATTTACTTCTATTGGTATTATGTCAATGTCTTGCATTAATTATTTAAATGTTCCTGTTTTCAACTCTTCTTAAGTTTGTAGCATATGTTATGTCATTTTACTATATTTGAAAAATATACTGATAATTTTTGTTTCAATGGTTGTAGATTGTCGAAGTCAAGGATATTATTCATGAGAAGGTAGCACATGGAAATTGAAGATGATATGGTAGCCAATTTTGTTTTAATAATTTAGGAACTATTTTGGAATAACAATTTAGAGACATGTTATTACTTTTGTTATCAGTGTCTGTGTTCATTATCTATGATTTGGCCATCTTTGATGAACAACAAAATATATTTTGAAAAGTTAATTTTATAGTTATAAATTTCTTTCCACATTAGTGTACCATTATTTATATAAGTTACACAAAATATATTAGTAACACTATTATAATAGCATCAACAAATGTTATCGTAAATTCAATAATAACATATTTTTAATATTGTTATTAAACAATAATCTAGAGCATTTTAGAAATGTAATGAAACTCATATCCACAACATTTGGAGGATTTAATATATATCAGTTCAAGAATGTTACAAATAGCTAATTAATAATATTTATAAAATATAATATAAAATTATTTGTAACTATCAATAAATGCTATAATAAACTCAACAGTATCATTCTATCAATGTCATGAAAACTTATTTATAACATTTTAAAATGTTACAAAATTCATTTCTACTATATGTTAATGATGCTGCAAAAAGTTAATATATAACAGTTCAAGAATGTTACAAATAGCTAATTAATAACATTTATTAAATATAATATAAAATTATTTGTAGCTATTAATAAATGTTATAATAAACTCAACAATAACATTTTATCAATGTTGTGGAAAACTTATCTATAACATTTTAGAATGTTACAAAATTCATATCTACTACATGTTAATGATGTTGCCAAAAGTTAATATATAACAATTCAAAATGTTACAAATAACTAATTAATAACATTTATAAAATATAATATAAAATCATTTGTAGCTATCAATAAATGTTATAATAAACTCAACAACAACATTCTATCAATGTCATGGAAAACTTATCTATAATATTTTAAAATGTTATAAAATTCATATCTACTACATGTTAATGATGTTGCAAAAATTAATATATAATAGTGTCAAAATGTTACAAATAGTTAATTAATAACATTTATAAAATATAATATAAAATCATTTTGTAGTTATCAATAAATGTCATATTAAACTCGACAATAACATATCAAAACTGTTACTAAAGCATCATATTTTTAGTAACATGAGTTGTCATAGCATAGTCATTAGTGTTACTATTCATATTTAATAACACTTATCACATGTTACCGTATGTCATTTTTGTTGTAGTGATTGTAGGTACGCTTCCAAAAAACATATTTTTTGAAAGATCCAGCACTTGAAGAGAATCCATTGTTTTAATCCACTTCGGAACTTTGTCAAATAGTTTGTTACCACGAACGACAACTACCTTTAAGAAAGAACAATTAGACAATCTTTCCGAAATGCTTCCAGTAAACTCATTTTCTGATAGATCTAATCACTCTAACCTTGAAAAATATGTACCCATCTTAGTTGAAATGCGACCGTAAAGATGATTTTTGGAGATGTCTAATTTCCTTAAAGTTGCATTAGGATTGCGTGTTGGAAAACTCAAAAGATCCCGAAAGAGAACAATTGGAGAGAAAAAGGCTTTCCAATTTCGTATTGCTTTCTAGTAACCAACCGGGAAAGCCCAATCCTATCATTGGAATGCCAGAAATGGAGAGATATTTCAATTCATGTTGATAGTACAAAAATTTAGGAAATGATCCTCCTCCAGAAGTGGATGTTAACCGAAGACTCTCCAACTGAAACTTGGGTGTCAGATTACGATTTACCACCTCTATTTCTGCATAAACTTCATTTCCAGAAGCATCAAATTTTTTGAGTTTGGAGTCGTTGAAAAATGGAGAAAGTGAACTTGAAATTTCAAACTGATTGTCCCCCAGTGTTAAGGACGTGATAGAAGTGAGGAATTTCAATAGAGATTGGGACAATTTTCCAATAAAGTGGTTATAAGAGAGATCCAATTCTTGAAGAAGTGTCAAATTCACCAAACAATGAGGCAAATTACCAGTCAGTTTATTGCCAAAAAGATAGAGCCCTTGAAGATTTGTAAAGTGACATAAGCCTAAATGTATATTAAAATGAAGGAGATTAGAGGGATAGACAATAAGTAGAGACTTGGAATTTTACTATTAAGGAAATTAGCTAACCTTGAATGCTGTCAGTGAGCTTAGAATATGACAAAGATAAAGTCTCAAGTGAAGTCATGTTTACAATTGACTGTAGTAAAGTATCAATATTAGACAAGCCTGCAATTATAAGAAACGATTAGTCAAAAAGGAAATAATAGGTTGACTAACTGAAACATTTTATAGACTTACTTTGGAAAGTGGGGATATTTTCATTGATCGAGTCCATGCTTAAAGTCCGAAGAGAATGAAGAGCACTAAGACTTTTTAAAAAGTTCACATCCAAAGAAGAGTCATCCAGGAATAACTCTTTCACATTATTCAGCTCTATTTTGAAGAAAAGAAAAAAAAGTTATATAAAATTTAACATAAGTATAAAGACAATTTTAGTTTTAATTCAAATAAAAATATTTGTTTAACTTACCTTGTGAAAATGATACTCCTGTAAAACTATTGCTTTTTAAATAAAAGGACTCAAGATTTGGGAACGCTTTTAACGATTCCAGCTGAAAGCTACTTCCATTGCAAACACCGTCGTTTAGCCAAAGGACACTTATGTTGCTTTGACCTTCAATATCTACAAGAAGCAATTTATTGATAACTAAATATAAATTTAATTGTCAAAGTTTATTTATGATAGGTTGCTTGCATTCTAACTAATACATTTATTTAAATAAAAAGAAAATACATGGTTTAAGTAAGTGTATATACCCAAAATGAGTGAACAAATTATGTGCAGTGTATAATTAATTATGTTATTAAATAAGATTTGAGTATACCTGTAGGTACAAGAAACTTGTCAATGTTGTTGCCGCTAACACCTAACTCCTCCAGATTGAACAAGGCAACCAAGTCTTGTGAGCAAAAAAAAAAAAAAAAAAGTAAAGTTACTTAGATATTATTAAAACAATTAAATCCAAATATCATTTCTTTTAATGATTAAAAGACAATACTAACTAACCTTTTATGTTGATTGATCCTTTTAGTTGAGTGTAAGAAATATCTAAAACTATGAGAGAGTGAAGTCCACACAACAATGGTAATACGTTATTGTTCAAATCATTATATCCCAAATGAAGGATCTCTAAGTTCCTCAGCTTCTGTAATTCTTCTATACCTATAATAAATATAATTAACAAAATTATGATATATATATATATATATATATATATATATATATATATATATATATATATGTATATATAATTCTATATATATTAACCTACCGAATTTTTATTTTATTTTATTATTAGTTAGCTACTATTATGAATATGTATATGATTAAATATAGCTTTTTCATAGTAATTAAAATTAGAATATATGAACTCATATTTACCGCTTATTTCTTTCAATCCAATCCCGCTTATGTTTAAAGTCTTTCAACGATGAAAAATCAGCTAAGGAAGATAAGACGACATTCCCCAATTTATTAAAACTCAAATCAAGATATTCCAAATTGATCGCATTCGTCAATCTTTCAAAACCTGCATATCAAAAGTATCACAAGTTTGAGACATAATTTGAATTTATGAGTGATTTGATAAGAAAATAAAAGCCTTCAGAACCATCATTCTTTACGCAACAAACAATGGCAGTTAAAATTAGAATAGATAAACTCAAATTTACCACTTGTTCCTGTGACTCCAATTTCTGCGATATCTAAGGACTTCAATGATGAAAAACCAGCTACGAAAGGTAAGATAGCATTTCCCAGATTATTAGCATTCAAATGAAGATACTCCAAATTGATCGTATTCGCAAATCTTTCAAAACCTGTATACCAAGAATATCACAAATTTGAGACATAATTTGTATTTATGAGTGATTTGATAAGAAGATAAAAGTGTTAATAACCTTCATTCTCCACGCAGCAAACAATAGAATTGTCTCGTAAACTAAGGCTTTTAGTTTTCAAAACTAAAATAAATTAAACTACTAAAATATAAATTTGCTCCTTTTAAAGGCTTTATATGAGGGTGATTTTTATATGAATTACAAAAACTATTGAAACCCGAACAAAGTTGATTTGATGACAATATATTAAGTTTAATTTGATTGAAATCTAGTCCAAAATATTCTTCTAGATAAAGATAAGTATAAATATTTTTTCTTTACACTTTTAATATATTAATTTAGATTTATTCATGTTAAATTTGAAATTTGAGTCCAAAATTTAAATTTGATCAAACAAATGAGTTTATTTTTAAAATATGTCTAAAATCTAAATAGCCTTAAGTTTATAGTCTATACTGATTTAAACTAGGACTTATATCTGCCAAATATTTTATAGACTCTTAGTTTTGAAGTTTTCATAATATATTGAGTAGGTTTTATGTTTGAAAATATTTAAGTGCAATGATTAAGCTTACTTCTTGTAAAATTTCCCGAGACACAGTTACAGACTAACAGAAAGAAAGAAGACTTGGAAAACTTAGGGAGAAAAAGCAGGTAATGGCTATACTGTACCATATTCGAGCATGAATTACCGTATAAAGACTGCCATTTACTACCTGAAGTCACGAACACGGCAAGTCCTTAACGCTTACCCTACCATTGAGAATTTCTTAGGAATAATATTAGACTTATATGCTTCTATGATTATGAATTTATTAGTGATAATATTAGATGATAATATATTAATAGAAAGTTTATAATTTTAAATATTGAGAATTCAAAAATTAAACTAATTTATTTTTATATAATTTTAACGATAATTATATATTAATAATTTTATATAATTTATAATATAAACTATTTATGAATTATATACATATATATATCATACTATTTTCCAATCAAATTACACCTTGTTAATCACTTCAGAAGTAAACAAACTTTTTCACAGTGACATGTACCAACGTCAAAAAAGAAGACTTGGAAAAGTTTAGGAGAGAAAGCAGATAGTTGTACTATATTTGACCCTCCAATTTCTATGTTTAACTTCCTTGACCTAAAACTCATATTCGGGCTTGAATTGTCAGGACAAGTGGGTCTTTCCATATTAAATTTAAAAATCGTAGGAGGAGTAGTTTTACAAACTTTTTAATTTTACTGTAGTCATATCTAGCGTAAACAAAAACAATCAAAAGCAAAATAACAAATAATATCATAAATTTGGTAACGTTATTCGGCACAACTTGTTTATATTTACAGGACCCTCACCCAACTTATATTTACAGGGCCCTCACCCAGCTTAATTCTTTCACTAATGACAATAGTTTTGTACAAGACTTTATTAAGTTGACACCACTCAACTCTTGACATTATCTTTTGTTCTCACTACTCGTGAAAGAAATTTACACCTAATAGTATGATTACCTTGTACTAACCTCGACAGATGATTTTCTTCCCTAAATTTGCCGCTTCATTAACGAAAGAACTAGAAGTTGTCTACTAAGAACACTGCTATGAATATTCGATATAGTCACTAAAACTTTTCACACACAGCAACTACAAAATCTCTCAAATCAACAAATGTTTCATCACAAAAACGTTAATTCAATAGAGTTGCAATAATCACGACAACTGTTAAAGTTTTTCACACAAAAGTAACAACAAAGACAGCAGCTACAACGTCACAAAAACTTCTGAAATTTTTGCACACCAATATCAAGAAAAAAACGACAGCCACAAAATTACTTAAGACCACCCTCAATTGTTCTTCGACAATAGGAAAGAATGCAGTTGGCCATCAACAATTATCCATCCCACTTACGTCACCCAATCAACAGAAAACGCAACAACAAAATGGATTAATTAACAACGTAAAATCAGCACCAAAGAAAAATTCTAGCACTAATAATAAAGCTAAGTGACGTAAACATGTGGGGAGACAATAAAAAAGTAAAAATATATAATAACATCACATCTAATATTCACTTATATTTTATTACCAAAATAGATTAAAATAATTCTTAAAAGGTAATAGAATTAAAATCATATCGGTTCTTAAATTTTATTTTTGTAGTATAAATAACCCTTAATATTTTTAATACTTTTTAGCGATTAAATTTGTATTTTTCTTATTTAAAATTAATTTAAGAATTTAATCATAATTTTGGAAAACTATAGGAGATAGTAGTTTCGCAAACTTTTCGATTTTATTGTGGTCGTCTCTAACACAAACAAAAACAAAAATAATCAAAAGCAAAATAACATATCAACATCATAAATTTAGTAATGTTGTTAGGCACTCCTTGCCTACGTCTGCTGGGCCCTCACTCAGATTAATTCTTTCACTAAAGTACATTAGATTTACTCAAGGCTTTACTGAGCCGATAACACTTAACCCTTAACACTATCTCTCAAACTCACTTTTCGTAAAATATTTTTATACCCAATAACACGATCGACTTGTGTTAACTTTAATAGATGATTTTTCTCTACTACTCTTAACGAAAGACAATTAATAAAAATAACTCAAATGATTAATCAACTAAGAAGAGAATAATAATACACTTGAGATAAAAGAACCTTTCCTATGTTCAGCTTTTCGAAATATATGTGAATAATTGTCCACTAGCCTAACTAATATATGCCAGCTCCAAAATCAAACTACGGCTACTAAGTTAACAATTGACACACAACAAAACGTACACACAATGCCCAAATACTTCCCACTCGAAAGCCACTACAGCTCAGCGTAAGTGACTGCCAAAGTAATTTTCGCAGGAGTGTGAAAACAAATCATCCAGTTCAAATAATCCCAATCAAAACCATGTAGCCCCCGGCACACATGACAGCTTTACAAATCAAAAGACACGCAGATTAACACACCAATGTCTCATGCCTGCACCTAAGGATAGGATGGATTGTGCACACTTGACTTCAATGCACCTACACACTCAAAATACTCACACTACACACATAGACATCAGCCGTAGGTATTTTTCACAAACTTCCACTTTGTAATTTTTGGAAACAACTTAATTCACAAAGAAAATTCCAGCAATACCCTTCAGCCCCCACTTTCACGTAATTTTTGAAACGTTGTCACATGTGCTCAGCGCATATTATTCATATCTAAGGATAAAACGTC
Organism: Erythroxylum novogranatense; assembly: GCA_029891385.1. Lineage (NCBI taxonomy): Eukaryota > Viridiplantae > Streptophyta > Magnoliopsida > Malpighiales > Erythroxylaceae > Erythroxylum > Erythroxylum novogranatense. Next base: position 107,848,977 of record CM057226.1, on the reverse strand, counting down.
ATACAGAAAGCTTGGAGGGCGTACCCCCCATTCGAAATCATACATAGAATCAGTCGCCTTAGCTATCTTATGAGCAACCTGATTCGCTGATCTCTTAACAAAAGCGATAGAAATATACTGATGCTCTTTAATAAGAGCTTTGCAATCCTCAATAATCATCAAAAAATACGAAGGACAATTTTGTGTGGATGCTATAGATTTGGTAATCGTTTGACAATCCGTTTCCACATAAATCGGAGAGAATGGTAGGCTTTTGATCCAGCTTAAGGCTTCTCGAAAACACAACGCTTCACCAATTAACGGATCCCTCCAACCTGACATAAGCATCACCTTTCCTGCACAGTTGAAACCTTTCTAGTCTCGAATGACCATACCTAAGCCATAGAGTCCAGAAGGTAAAAGTGCCACATCAACGTTGCATTTAAAATGGTTCAGTTGTGGGGCTTGCCATTGGGGATGTGATGGTTGATTCGTTGAGATAGTAGTAGTATGTCGATTGTGAGCAGCTTGCCACTCTAACAGTGTGGTGTTGGCTCGACGAATAATTATGGATGGGTCCTGAACTTTCTGCTTCCATACCACTTCGTTGCATGTGGTCCACAAACTCCATAAGATCATGCAAATTTCCTCTGCTTTTGCCTTGGGAAAACCAACCATAATAGAAGCAGGCCAGTGATGTAAGGTGGCCGTAGGAGACATGTGCCAGTCCACCGAATAACTATTCCATACAGAATTAGCCACGTCACAATGGAGGAATAAGTGGTGCTCATCCTCTATAGCTTTACCATATAGTGGGCAACTATCATCTAAAGCAATATGTCGCTTTTTAAGATTTGCTCTGCAGGGGAGAGCATTTCTCAAAGTACGCCAGATAAAGAGTTTTATTTTACCTGGAACTTGCATTTGCCACAATTTCTCCCATGGAAAGCCGACTTCTCTTAGCTCCAAATTCACATCCTCCATGCTTATGCGGTATCCCTCTTTCCAAGGACGGAGCCAGACTCAACTCTAAGAGGGGGCCGGGGGCTAACATCTAAATGCAAAAAGTAGAGCCAGACTCAACTCTACGGGTGTAGACATTTTCAATCTGGCGAAGAAGGGCTGTGCATGCAGAGTTGAAGAGAAGAGAAGATAGGGATTTTTTTTAAGGGGGGTCACTTATATTTGTAATTTTAAAAATTTTAATTATATAAGTAATTTTTTTTAAAAAAATATTTCAAAGGGGGGGCCATGGCTCCCCTCCCCTATATCATGGCTCCGTCCCTGCCTCTTTCACTTTGTACTCACCTTGAGCGTTGAGAATCCACATCCACTCATCCTTACGTCTTGAGAAACTGAGTGGTATTTGAAGAATGAGGTTAGCGTCTCGTTGATCAAAAACTTTCTTGATCTTGTTTTCATTCCATCGATGATCCCGAATGAGCTCTGTGACAAACTGTATTTGCTTGTTGATATGTGTTTGAATGTATCGGTCATCATCATCCATTAGCCATGGGTCACTCCATATATGAATTTGTTGTCCGTCAGCTACTCTTCGTCGACAACCAGGAATCAGTATTGCTTTTGCCTGATGGATGCTTCTCCAGATCTGACTTGGATTGTGGCCCAACTCTGCTGAGAAGAAATCAGTCAAGGGAAAATATCTAGCTTTAAGGATGGTTGCTGCAGTTGACTCCGGATACTTGAGGATTCACCATCCTTGTTTTGCCAAAAGAGCTAGATTAAACTACCTCAAATCTCGATAGCCCAAACCTCCATAAATCTTTGTTATGGCTAACCTCTGCCATCTTAACCATCGTATACCCTGACTGTCTCGCCCTCCATTTTGCCAAAAAAAAACCATTCATCAACTTCTCCAGCTCTTTACAAGTATCCAGAGGTAATAAAAAAAAGGGACATAAGATAATTCGACATAGCCTGTGCAACTGTCCTTAACAGTATATCTTTGCCAGCTTTTGATAATGTTTTAGCCTTTCACCCTTGTATTCGCCTGATAAGCTTTTCGATCACATAATGAAAAACTTGGCGTTTCCCTCAGCCTATTACTGACGGCATACCCAAATAGTTTGTGTGACCTGCAATCTCCGCAACTCCCAAAATTTGACATATCACAGTCTTCAGTGTAGGCGTAGTATTTGGAGTAAAGGAAATACCTGATTTGTCTAGATTGATTTTTTGGCCCGATGCATTCTCATATATTTGCAAGATAGTTCTCAACTATATTGCCTCCTCTTGTGTTGCCCGAACAAAGAAAATAGCATCATCTGCAAAGAACAGATAAGACACCGAAGGAGCACCTCTTGCGACGACTATCCCATGGATGCGTCCTTGTGCTTGTAGACTTTGAAGGTTAGCTGATAATCCCTTCGCACATATAATGAATAAATAAGGAGACAATGGGTCACCTTGTCGCAATCCTCGATTAGGAATCAAAGGTCCGTATTCATCCTTTCCTCGAGTGAAAAAATAGGAGACCGATGTGATGATGTTCATAATCTTCGAGACCCATATATCGGTAAACCCCAGTTTTAACATGATTTACCGCAAATACTCTCATTCAACTCTATCATACGCTTTGCTCATATCAGTTTTCAATGCTAGATAACCCGTCTTGCCTTGCGTTTTCCGTTTAAGAGAATGGAAAAGCTCATAAGCTACAATTATGTTGTTGGTAATCAACCAATTTGGGATAAAAGCGCTCTGCGTGTCTAAAATAATCTGAGGCAGAACCTGTTTTAATCTATTGACAAGTGCTTTGCAAACTATACGATCGGTAATATTGCTCAACGATATAGGTCTCAAATCAGCTATTATTTCCGGCATTTTCTTCTTTGGTATAAGAATAACGTTTGTTCTGTTCATGCCAGGCATAGGCGCATCCCCGTTCAACGTCTTAAGACATTCTCGAGTGACCTCCTTCCCAACGATATCCCAATATGTTTGGAAAAATCCCGGGTTGAAACCATCAGGCCCCGGGGATTTATCGGGATGCATGGAGAATAATGCTTGGCGCACCTCCTCTGCCGTATATGGAGCCACTAAAAATTCATTCTGAAGAGAGGTTACTTTACAGGCCACATTGTTTAGAATCGGACTGATATCTCCATATGAGGAGGTGAAGAGTTGTCGACAATAATCCAGCAACATATTCGGTAAGCCAGATTCCCAGTCAATCCATTCCCCATTATGATTCTTGAGCTGTGAAATGAAATTTTTTCGATGCTTGTGGGAGGCCATCAGGTGAAAGAATTTGGAATTAGAATCCCCTTCGGCAAGCCAGTGTTGTTTGGATCTTTGTTTCCAATATATTTCATATTGTAAAAGGAGATCACTGTACTGCTTCTCGAGGTCTCGTAACATCTCCCTATTTATTATTGGCTGTCGACACACCCTTGCCATCTGTTGTTTAACCATATTAAGCCGTTGATGAAAGTCTTGTTTATGAGATGTTGCCCATGCTTGCAGCTCTTCAAAACAAGAATGAAGTTTGTCTTGGAGAGGACGAGTAAAGTGTTGCGTCCAACTCTTACTGATTCTTTGTTGACAGGCATCTTCTAAAGTCCATGCATTTTCAAAACGAAACCGTCGCTGTACATATTTCTGCCACTGTACGCCCAAGGAGAGGAAGAGTGGTAAATGATCAGAGGATATAGCTTGCAAAATGTGAACTCTTGCCATTGAAAAAATTGAAGACCACTCAACTTTCCCAACTGCCCTATCCAGTCGTTCCCTTACACAATTAGATTCAGAGCGTCTATTTTCCCAAGTAAATAAAGGACCCTCCGCCCCCAAATCATGTAGTTGACAATCCATGAGCGCCTGTCGAAACCCCTCCATCAGTGATTGAGGATGAGTATGATGCCCTTGCTTCTCCGAAGGAAACATGATATCGTTGAAATCGTCGATGACACACCAGGGTAGAGGTGATTTATTATGAAGTTTTCGAAGTAAATCCCAGCCCATGAGTTTTTATTGATAATGAATAGGTTAGAAAAATTGAAAGGTGTTGGAAACTAAGTTTACCTGAAATGTACACTGTTTTTGGTGTTAGTATAATTGTGTGTGTTATGTATGAAGTTAGGTGTTTAAATATGAATTCTGGATTTTTTTACTTGTGTCTATCGATGAGCTAAGGATAAGTTAGAATGGTTTTAAGTGATCTTTTAGATAAATTGGTGTAGTCATTAACGTATACAAATTTTTTTTTTACAGAAGTGAGAAGTGGAAAATGTGGAGTTTGGATTGTTGGATGTTTGATGTCTAGAGTTATATTTTTTGCATTGCCTTGAAGGTAGAATGAGTGTAAGAAGTGTTTAAGTTGGGAATAACAAAGAGAGGGGTATACAAAAAAAATTCTGGAAAATTCATGTTTGAAAAAAATGACAGTAGAGAGAGAATGAAAATGTGGCATTTTGGATTTGTAAGTTCTGAAGTGTAAAGTTGATTTTGATTGTATTTGGGAATGGAAATGTTGAATAGATGAGTTTTGAAGTGAAGAAGTTTGAAAATAAAAATGGAAGAAGAGTGAAAATTTTGGCTGTTTTCGCTATGGGTTGGTGAAGAAAAGAATGAATAGTGTACAGGATGAATAGTATTTGACGTTGGCGTTTGAAATGGAATTTTGAACTAGAGTTGTTTTGTTGCATAGCTTGAGTCTTTTGGCTATAACTTCTACATCTGAACTTCAAATGACTTGCAACTTAGACCAATGGATTCCTAAGACATTTTTCTTTCTCTCCACAAAAATTTAGAGTTATCTGAATTGATTTGAAAGTGAGTGATAGGATGAAAGTGTGGAAGTCTGCTGGAATGTTATGAACTGGAAATTTTCATGATCATGCTTCGGTTTTCTAATTATAACTTGAGCTATAAATTTCTGAATGAGTTAATTTTTGATTCATATTAAACTAGAGACATATTTCTACAACTTTTGTGAAGAGGTCGAATTTTAATTCTATCTCTAAGATTTTCAAAATTGGCATGTAAATGAGTTGTAGCTTAAGTTGAAGCACTGTCAGGGACAGAAATCATGTTTTATGGTGATTGAATAAATTGTATTGATGTGGCTGAATTAGGTTGAGTTGTCTTCACCAAAGTTGTAGCTTATTCTCTTAGATTTAAATTGGTATAAAGTTTGTAATTTTTGGATATCTGAGCTGAAAGATATGAGTTGTGCAATTAGAGGGTATGATCATGTACTAGCTGGAAGTTCAAATGTGAACAGTCTTTGGTTTTTTGTGCATAACATATTGAATACTAAATCAAATTGAATGATCTTGGAGGCGTTAGAAACTTAAGACACTCTAGAACAACTTTCTAGAAGGAAGTGTTGCCTAATTTTGTCATTTACCCTATCAAATTAATTGTGCAAAGTTGACCCGAAATCATATAGGTAGAAAATATGAAATGGTCACTTAGGTTATGAAATTGATTTCACGTTGTTTTATTTTGGTTCAAATTATAATTATCAAATGATATTAATAAGGGCTTTGATATCTAATTGATTTGATGATGAAAATTTCAATAAGATACCCGAAATTGTCATTGAACAATGTATTGTGCATATTTTAGTTATTTAAGTACATGTTTTCAATTGTGCAATAGTGATTTGTATATGTGTTAAATGTTATAGAGGAACCCTTAGAGCGACCGGTTCTAGATATTACTGGGACTTCGAGGCAGTAAACAGTAAGTGTGCTTTTGATAAGTAATTTAGACGATAACTCTTGTGAGTAACCTAAGATGATCTCACCTTAATTTGATTAGTTTATTATTGAATTGAATTTAATAATGATGAATGTGTACTGAATTGTGTACTGATTCCGGACATGAAAGTCCAAGGTATTGATTGATGAATGAGATATTGAAGTGCTACTTGCTTTGCATGAAGTGTCTGAAATAACTTTATTTTGTTTAAAAATTGTTGAGTCCTAGTTGTGGGTAAATAGACATGCCTAGAAGGGTCTACAGCTGCTCTTGTGACACTTCGGTATCGAGACTTCGGTCTCTCCTGGATACTTCAGTGTTGAGACTTCGGTCTCTCCTATATAAGTCCCGTTACCCGCCTCTGTAAATGGATTTGTAGTCCTGATATGTGTTTGATTCTAACATAAACAAAAATTGTATTATTATTCTGAAGGGTTTATACCCTCTTGCGATATTCAGTTCTGATAAGTATAAAAATCTGTTCTGAATTGCATTATGTCTGATTTAATGTTAGATAATCTTTTAATGCATGCTTATGTTGTTATATGATTCTGTAAGATGAATTGTCACTTTATGTATAGATTAGTTATTACTCACTGAGTTATAAGCTTAGCACAGTGGATTTGCCCCGTGTAGGTTCAGAGCGAAGAGTATAACGACTGGGACAAGTCAACCGCATTGGCCAAAGGAGTCTGAGTTTTGTATTGCTCAAAAATATATTTTGTTGAGTTTGTTTGGGCTTGTATATAACTTTGGGTTTTTTTTTGTTTTGTTTATGAAATTATGATATGTATTATATGTATGTTTGAGATTCTAAAAATGCATGTTTGAAATATTTTGTATGTTTTTGAACATGTTTATTTTTTTTATGCTATTCTTCCGCGAAATATTTTGGTTTGTTTGTACTGTCTTGTGTGGCATCCACATATCCTCCCAAGGGGTATTAGTTTGTCACATGGCAAATCAAAATGTGCATACCATATCCACAAATCATAATCAGCTACAACTTCAAGAATAATAATTATGAATCCACTATGTCTACTGTTACAAAGGTATTCTGGGAGACTCGAACTTTCACCCGAAGTTGCTCGCTCACACCCTTTGCACGGCAGTCTCACTTAGATCCGTTAAAATAAGACTCAACCTTTCCCCAACCCTCGAAGTGTTTAACTCGCACACTCTCGAAGAAACAACGCGGAAGCAATAAAGAATATAGGCAACAAAAGAACACACAGAGATACGGTCAAAAGACCAACTTTATATTACTTTCCCTCAAAGAATACAAAGAATGCTTTCTCTGATTTCCCACACCTTGGAATCTCTGAATAAGAAGAGCAAAGCTCGAATGAGCTATATATAGGCACCTAAGCCTGGAGTCACAGATTTCCACTAAATCTGTACTACCCAAGATCACGTCTATCCTATCAGATAAGATAACATAAACCAATTGGATGACACCCCCATCCAAATAGGATTCTAACTGATAAGATGAGATCTAACAAGATAACATAAGATAGAGTTTACATTTATCTAGAACACTATCTAGAATACTAACATCCTTATCCGCGAAGATCTTCACTATCTTTAGATGTTGAGTTTTACTGCAACTCTAACTCATAGTCATCGCCACATCATCCAAGATCTCCCTGCGATCTCTATCCGCTGATGATGCAATGTGATCTCGCCGAAGCCCATTAGCACATTGGTCTGACCCAATGTTCCCACAACAAGTCCATTAGTCGTGGTCCATTCATCCGAGCATGGGTTAAGTCCTTAGTCCATCAAATCCTTAGCTTGGGTCGAGTCTATCTCCACAAGGTTCGATGCTCTACCAAAATTCGCACCAAGTCCGATCCCACTCGCCCGTATTTGCCTTAGTATTTTCGCATGCCTCCCTCATGCGTGAATCCAGCTAACCTCTTGCCTAAGGCTCCTCATCAAGGTAGCTGAGAAGTGCTCCGGAACTTAGGGGTCTAACAAACCACCCCCACTAGAAAAATTCGACGCCCTCGTTGAAATAATCTGTGGGCACTCCTCCACGAGCAATTCTCTCAAAGACTCCTTATTCAGCGGTTGAAGACGGTAGCAAGTCTTCATATCAATTGGTATTTCACCCATATACCATTTTCCCAAACCATCGGGGTCGTCTTTGCTTCCACTTAGACTCGCCTCTTCAAGGCTCACTGCGCCCGCCAAAGACATGTTGAAAAAAGCTCGGTCCACTGAGTTTTCCCTGTCACCTTGATCCTTCGCAATCTTGGCAACTATATGCTCCTTACCCGCCTTCTGACTCGTGTTTTCTCGAGCATAGTTCAGCTCTTTTTCAACGATCATAGCCGACATATGTGCTACTGATGTCGTAGTCTCCTTCGTCCCAACAATGAATCTACAACAATTAACAAAGAAGGAATTTTCACCATGCATGAACATCATACCTCCCAAACTAGGATACAGCACCGTCTTTGCTGCCTTAAGAAAGTCGATCCCCAATATCAACTAGAAATCCTCAAGTGGTACGACCATGCAGTTCATCCTGGCACTCCAACTTCCTATATTTACTGGAATGTTGTAAGCAGCTCCCATCACCGCTTGTGCCTTACCCGCCAGGGTCTTTACCTTTATCGGGGTCTTGGTCACTTTAAGCCCCAACTTACGCACCATCCTTTCCGCAACCAAGGAATGTGACGCACCCGTATCCACCATTGCGGTCACCTCTATCCCATTAACCTGTATCTTCACATACATCAGTTCATCATAAGGATTAGGTTCTTTACTAACCGCATTCAATAACGCAATCGGATTTAACGCTGCCTCCTTCGAAGATTCACCCTCTTCTTCGGCTATCAAGGCATTTAACTTTTCTCTCCTCGGACAATCTCTCGCATAATGTGATTCACCGCACAGAAAACAAGCAACCTTGCCTTTTCTGGAGGACGTCTCCCCACTTTCGGACCCACCACTTTGCTTGCCTTTCCACCTGAAGTCTCCCTTCTTGGAGTTCTTCTTTTTCCCCTCGGCATTCTCCTGTTGAGCATGGCCTTTACCCTTAGAAGAATTAGAGGAGTTTACCTTAGTTTCTTTCATTGCTCGAAAATCCACCAAGGCATCAGCGGCCGCGATTGCACCAACCACGTCCTTCACATTTTGCCTCCGCAACTCCATTTGTGCCCACGGTTGTAACCCGGACAAAAAGTTGAAAAGCTTGTCCTCGTCTGACATATTTTCAATATCAAGTAAAAGAGAACTAAAAGACTTAACATAATCTCTTACCGATCCATCTTGCTTGAGCCGCTTCAAGGCATCCCTTGCGAGCCAAGAAGTATTCATAGAAAGGAACTGATCCTTTAGCTCCTTCTTCATTTGCACCCACGTTTCTACGGGAACTCTACCCGCGCTGATCTCCGCAGAGGTCCTCGTCCTCCACCAGAGCTTGGCATCCCCATCCAAGTACATGGCCGTCACATTGACCTTATCAGCATCGGATACTCTAGCGGTATGAAATCGCTCCATATCCCACAAGAAGTTCTCCAACACCTTGGCATCCCGCACGCCTTCGAACACTCTTGGTTCACGTACCTTCACAGATGAAAGTTGAGGTGTGGAGCTTTCGGCCCGATCCCCGTCACCAGTTGCAACAGCACGCCTGAGGATGGCAATCTCAAATTGAGCATCCTCCAATGTTTTGAACATATCTCCCATATGTTCCTGCAACTGTTGGATCCGTGCCTCCATCATCTCGAACCGAGTATTGTGGGAAGTGACCTCTTCCTCCCCCTGAGGAATAGGACCAATGAGTGCCTCCACCCTAGACACCCGTTCTGTCAAGTTGCCCACTGCCATTCCGAACTATGACTCTGATACCAGTTGTTACAAAGGTATTCTGGGAGACTCGAACTTTCACCCGAAGTTGCTCGCTCACACTCTTTGCACGGTAGTCTCACTTAGATCCGTTAAAATAAGACTCAGCCTTTTTCCGACCCTCGAAGTGTTTAACTCGCACACTCTCGAAGAAACAACGCGGAAGCAATAACGAATATAGGCAACAAAAGAACACACAGAGATACGGTCAAAAGACCAACTTTATATTACTTTCCCTCAAAGAATACAAAGAATGCTTTCTCTGATTTCCCACACCTTGGAATCTCTGAATAAGAAGAGCAAAGCTCGAATGAGCTATATATAGGCACCTAAGCCTGGAGTCACAGATTCCCACTAAATCTGTACTACCCAAGATCACGTCTATCCTATCAGATAAGATAACATAAACCAATTGGATGACACCCCCATCCAAATAGGATTCTAACTGATAAGATAAGATCTAACAAGATAACATAAGATAGAGTTTACATTTATCTAGAACACTATCTAGAATACTAACATCCTTATCCGCGAAGATCTTCACTATCTTCAGATGTTGAGTTTTAATGCAACTCTAACTCATAGTCATCGCCACATCATCCAAGATCTCCCTGCGATCTCTATCCGCTGATGATGCAATGTGATCTCGCCGAAGCCCATTAGCACATTGGTCTGACCCAATGTTCCCACAACAAGTCCATTAGTCGTGGTCCATTCATCCGAGCATGGGTTAAGTCCTTAGTCCATCAAGTCCTTAGCCTGGGTCGAGTCTATCTCCACAAGGTCCGATGCTCTACCAAAATTCGCACCAAGTCCGATCCCACTCGCCCGTATTTGCTTTAGTATTTTCGCATGCCTCCCTCATGCGTGAATCCAGCTAACCTCTTGCCTAAGGCTCCTCATCAAAGTAGCTGAGAAGTGCTCCGGAACTTAGGGGTCTAACATCTACCATATTGTCATGCCCAAGCTGTTGGACAGTTTTGTCATGTCTAGTACATGCAATCTATGCTCCTTAGCATACTTGAAAAATCATGTTCATTATTGTCATGTCACCATCTGAATTTCAAAAATTAGATAAGTCAATAGGATTATCATCATTTTATATTGATTTAAATAATGATTTTAAAGATAAAGATGAATTTATTGAAAGAAATGATGAAGCTGTTGGTTGGAGATGGCCAAATTAAGCATATACAGAACTCTGAATTTTCTTATTTTCTTCGGATGGACCGCTAATGGCTTTGTACCCTTCTAATATTTCTGCATACAAATGAATAGTTAGAACCGAAAACATTTGACAAGACCTAACCACTTCACTAGCTTCTCAACTTCACTGGGCATGAAAAAATACATTGAGGACAAGTGCTCAGCAGAGTGTAGAAGATCCAAGTACAAGACACTTTCATCAAGAAAAATAGTAGAAGACACTTTCATCAAGAAAAATAGTAGAAGACACAAAAAAGAACTTGCTATACAAATGTTATGTTGCATAAGGAAATGAGTAAATTGAGTGAATTTCTGTTATTGTAAATTGTTGAGACAATAAACTGTTAAAAAAGGTTTAAAAGGTATCTATTTAAAGCTTGATTTGTGAACTTTTCTCAAACAAACTCTAGTCTGTTGAACATCATAAGGTGATTGTTCTATTTGTGGCAAAAAGCATGAGAATGGTGAATAAAGCATAGAAGAATTGTTGTCAACACATGTTTCTTTGATAAACCCTATTCTATTATTTCAAAGTTGAGCTAAGTTTTACTTTATTTCTTATGTTAATCTCCTTTCCATCTTCTTCTTGCATGGGGATCTATCGCCTATACTAGTTTAACAAACAAATCTCTTTTGACCTTACAAATTTAAAAAGAGAAAAGCCCACTTTCAATAGGCCTCCATCAATAGCTGTTGATATAATTTTTGAATCACATAGGGACGTAAAACTAAGGGTGTGAAGCAAGGAGCAAGAAATAATATATTTTCCAGAAAGTGAGATTCTCTGTGCTTTAATTCCCAAAGGTTTGTGTTGAGTTTTCTACTGCTTTTCTGTTATCTTTCAAACACAAGACTGATAAAGACTTTGATATTTTGCAGAAATATAAATTGCAGAAAGTAAGAAGGCTTGATTTTACTTTGATTCGATAGTGTAAAACTATCTACATCTAAGGTTCCCGATTGTGGTGGTGAGGATTTTCACTAGTATGAAGAATGAAAGTGAAAGAAAGTGCTTCTACAGAATTTGAGTGATGTATGAATCACTTGCAAGAGTCTCCAACTCTCCTAATACCCAATGTAAGTATTCTAGCACACTCCAAAGAACATCCTTATCTTTCACCCTTAATCTTGCATTCGGATGTGATACAATGAAAAATTACAGAAGATATGTATGTGTTGCACTCTGTTTTTTTTTTAATGCTTCCTTTTATATGCTTGAAGAAGATGAATGCTCTCGGATGACTGAAGATGTAGTTAAAGGCAGACATGTGCCCTTCACGTGGTCACTTAAGTAGCCTCCTGATGCTCTGCGTTTTGGTGTAGGCTTTATGTTGAATTAATTGGCTTCTCTTGTGTCAATATACTGCTGCTTTGTGTGTTGATGACAGCTGTGTTTTGTTTGCGCCTTTGACCGTGTATTGTTGTTCAGTGGCTTATGTCTTTGACTTGAGTGTCACGTGGGTTGTCTTCATTCACTAGTCACTTATGTTTTGCTTCAGCTGAAACTCAAACCTTCGAGAGCCTTTCTTGTCTCCTTCTTCAACATTACAGACACCATCTTCTTAGGTTCTTCACGTCTTTTGTTGCTTCTGCTTATGGATTGATGAAGAACTAGTGACTTTTCTCACAGTTTGCTTAGCAAGCTTGCTAAGACTGTTCAAGGAGTATGTGAAGCTAAACTTATAAACAATGATTTCAAACTTATATAACTATATAGTAAAAGTAACGCGCTGAATAAGTCCAACGACATACAGTTTGACAGTAGCAGGAGGCGGGAACATTATAGCTGGTCTCGTCGCAGTGCCCACAAAAAGTTGCCTTTCGGAATCTTTTCCAGAGTGTCCAAGGTCTATCAACTCACTGCTTTGTCATTGTAAAAGATAAAGATCATAGCTGTTTCTCTCAAAATAAACAGATGGGTTATGAATTAATCTAAGTAAAACATAGAAGCTTTTCACCCACCGATTTTCATTCACCATCATGTCACGGGTAACAACTAACATATCCTGCAGCAACAAAACCACTGTATCTCGCTTTGATGGATTACTCTCTTTCTGCTCTCAATTTTACAGGCAAAGGAGGAGTACTGAGTTGCACAATAGTAAATTGAATATCACGTAGTTAATCTTTTACGAATCACTCACCAAGATCTCTACAAGTTCCACGAATTTCCCCCAGCAACCCATCCTGAAATTTGCGAGCAATGTATGTCTTGAAATGTTGCTCTCAATTTCTTTAATGATAAGGCCAATAATCCTGGCAGACAATTATACTTCCTTCACTGTAATCTAAAGCAATTTTCAAGTTGATTACATGACTGAAAAGTTGACATGATAGAAACCTGGAAATGAATCACCGCTAATAATTAAATTACCTGTTCTCAATGTCACCAACCACCAAAATTTTTAGGACATGTTTGAAAGATTCGTAGCATTCAATTACAGCACATTTCATGTATTCATCTGCATATATACGTTTCCAGAGGAAAGCATCTTTTGCCCGAAATTGAGCTGTGCCGTATCTAAAGCTATTGGAAGAAAACAATTAATTAAACAATCAACTCATTTGTGCTTAAATTCTGAAAAACAAATACGCAAACCTTGCTGGCAAGCAAAAATGGTGGCCACTGGATCAACTTACCGCCAGGATCTGATGTGTATGGAACGAGCAACAGATCTATCTCCCTGGATCAGATGAAACCACAGTCAGTCTCAGCACCTAAAAGCATGAAAGGTAAATTAGGCGTAAAAATGAGCAATCTAGCAGGGTTGCTGTGCCTTTCCTGTCACTAATAAGGTCCTCTTCTCGGAAACTACATATCACTTCATTCCATAACTGAGCAAATTTCGCAGCTTCGCTTCTCTTGTTTGCTGTGACCTAAAGAGATGCAATAATAACACTTAGCTATGTATGCATATATGAATATGTTGCTACTGAAAGCAAAGTACTCCAAAACATGGTGTAAACCTTGGCATATTTCTTCGAAAATGAGAATCCTTTCTTCTGTTTCTTATTTTAAGGTACCAAATACGTGTTAAATGAACTGGGTAAAGACTGGAATGTCCATATCTGTAAGAAAAACGTAATTTACATTTCGTTATCTTAAAATCTAAACCAAAGATGCCAGTAGAAACAAAATTTCCTATAACGACTTTTTTCCACTACTAATACCAGGGAGAATATCGTACAATCAATAGCCAACATGCCTGGCACTACAAAATAGAGAAGTTGCAACTCAGTGATATTTAGAAGATGAGCAGAGTAGCACTCAAAACCAACGATATGGTTCAAGACGCTTTAGTTGTTATCCATAACATCTTTTAAGATCATGATTGACTTTCTGCTTCTCACAGTTAACTAAAACTCCAAAAAGATTTTGGTATGTTTGGAAAGACATGACGACTTGGAACTAAACTTTATATACATGGAGCTTTTCACAAAGTTTCAACTTCCTTTTTTAACCGGGTTGGATATTGTAATGCCCAAATTTCACGCATGCACAACAGCGCCCAATTATGAGTGCTGAGAAAAAGCATTTGATGTTCGAAGAAAGATAAAATGATCCACATTACTAACAAATCACATACTAACCTAAAACAAGAAACAAGAAATAAGAGATGCCAAGAGAGAGACTGTAAATTACCTTTCCTAGGCGATGAATGGCCCCAATAAAACCACCATATAGCATACCATATTTGAGTATCCATGAAATAGACCAACATCAATGTTCCAGATATGTTATAGCTGATCTTGGAAATACTAAAAAGGCTTCCTATGTGAGTAGTTTGATCAAAACAATTTGTAGTGACTGGAACATGGAAATAAAGTAGTGGATGACACACCAGGGTGATTGGTGCCCAGAGTGAGACAATCGCTCAATAATTGTGTTTAGCTGCATTTAGAATTCATTTGCTAACATAAGTTGGAAACTAGTTGACATGCATGAAAGGAAGTAAGATCAACCAAAGACCAGTTGGAAAAAACTCATGCCACTTATAGTTTACATGCTTTATGGCCATTATATCCTTAGTTGGTTTCACCAAAAGTTTTATATGGAAACAGAGGAATCAGAAAGGATGAAGATGTAGTTGACGATATTTATGGACCATAAATGAACTTAACATTTCTTAACTTTCAGATGGTAGTCAAGAATGGAAAAGCTTTGTACGCATCAAATAACATATCGTGAGAAATATTATAAATCCCTTCTGTAATCTAAAGATTGGAGAGAACTAAGCAGTAGTTTTAGCAAAAATTGCAGCATAGAACTTAAATCAACGAGACCAAAAAAAAAAAAAAGATAGTTACCCATGTTGGCTCTAGGCCTTTAATGTCCTAAAATATTCTGGCATTTTTAAGGCAATGGTACGAGTAAAGGGAGAAGAATGATGGTGTCAACTGATTTAACTGAAGGTGTTAATTGATCATAGAAGACTTCTAGAAAGGAAAGCAGAGGACAGAGAAGGGAAGAAAAACAGAGAACTAGAGAAGTCTAAGAACAGAGAGTCCTAATAGAATCTGATCTGCCCTCCTATACCTTTGACCACCATAAAAGGAATTTGAGGATAAGCCATTCTGAGTTTTCAATCCACCTCCGAAGCATTGGAAAGATAAACAAAGCAGCCGCCAATGTATATCATTCTTAATACTGCCACAGCTACGAGGTATTAAGGAGGGCATAATATCCATGAGCAGAACAGAAGCACTGAAGTGCGACAATTGTGTGCATATCATAGAGAAAACATACCTTCTGAATTACACGATAAATAGGTGTTAGAAACTTCCTCAGAAAGGCCTCATCATCTCCACCATAGGAGGACTTAATATTTTCTCCGGTAACAATGCTGACATTTCCAGCCAACAGGCCATGGAGTTCATATGCCATCTGAATGGACAAAGACGTCATTATTAGCAATTAAATCAGTGGAAGGCAAATGAGGTAGATTTATGATGAAATTATTTGTATGTACATTGTGGAAGATTTAATATAGACATTATGGCATGAAGCGAACATTAGCAGCCTCACCCCCGATAAGAAGATATAGACCCATATAAAGTATCTTTCTCTGCTGAATTTCTTGCTGAGATTGAGGAAGACCACATGGAGCAAAATTTGTGGATTTCGGTATGACGAACTATATGCATGTGAACAGATCCAAAGATTCAACAAGCAGTATAAATGCAGAACCTATCACTCACCGAAAGCTGTGTTTTCGTCCTAGAAATCTGCACCGAAAATTGTGATCTAGTAAGAGGAGAAGCGAGGAGGCAACTGCAGCTGTTGATCAATCTTCGACCACCCGTCGTTCGGTGTCGCCGCCTCCGCCTCCGCCTCCGCCACCGCTACCGCTATCGCCTTCACCGTCTGTTCTCCTTTTATACCGATGTCGCGTATATTAAAATTAATAATTAAAAGTTTATAAAACAAAAATATATCAAATAAAATAACTTTATTTTAATAACAATATATTTTGATAGTTTTAATTAAAATAATTTTATTTTAATTTAAAAAGTAATCTTGCCATAAATATATTGATAATATAGATTAGTTAAAATAATAATGAAAAAAAGAAAATTTGTATTAATATGTTTGATTTTATAATTATTAAAAGAACATATTATATAAATTAAAAGAAATAATTAATATATTAAAATACTCGCCGCAGCCGCAGCCGCCGCTACCGCTATCACCTTTATCGTCTGTTTCTCCTTATATTCTGATGTCGAGTTGGATATCTTCTGGCATGAGTATTGACACAGAAAAAATATTAAAATTAATAACTAAAAGTTTATAAAATAAAAATATATCAAATAAAATAACTTTATTTTAATAACAATATATTTTGATAGTTTTAATTAAAAATAATTTTATTTTTAATTTAAAAGTAATCTTGTCATAAATATATTGATAATATAGATTAGTTAAAATAATAATGAAAAATAGAAAATTTGTATTAATATGTTTGATTTTATAATTATTAAAAGAACATATTATATAAATTAAAAGAAATAATTAATATATTAAAATATTAGCCGTCTCCGCCACCGCTACCGTTATCACCTTTATCGTCTGTTTCTCCTTCTATACTGATGTCGGGTAGGATCTCTTCTGGCATGACTATTGACACAGAAATAAAAATAATATTAAAATTAATAACTAAAAGTTTATAAAATGAAAATATATCAAATAAAATAACTTTATTTTAATAACACTATATTTTGATAGTTTGTAATTAAAAATAATTTTATTTTTAATTTAAAAAGTAATCTTGCCATAAATATATAGATAATATAGATGAGTTAAAATAATAATGAAAAATAGAATATTTGTATTAATATGTTTGATTTTATAATTATTTTTTGAAAATTTTGATTTTATAATTATTAAAACAACAAAATGTATAAATTAAAAGAAATATTTAATATATTAAAAATATAATTAATTGAGATGGAGTAAACAAAGAATTAGAAAGTACCGGACCGAATCGCGAGATGAGGTATGTGAGACAGTTTGTCTTCTTCAACTTTAAGAACTTCACAGTAATATATATCCAATTTTTGAAGTTTGGTGGTGATGAGTGATGACAGTAAACAGTACGGCAATTTTTTCAACTTTGTGCAGTCCTTGATATAGAGTTGTTGAAGTGATGGCATAATTGTAATTGTCTTATTATTAATTCTCTCCATCAACCGCTCATCAATATCATCCCATTCTTCCCATTCCCGACATTCCTCAAATTTAAGCTTGTTCAATTTTGGAAATGATAGGAAGGATGTTGATGCATCTTTTTCTTTTTCTATTCCCATAAATTCAACACCCACTCTTTTTACTCTCATACATCTTAGGTATAGCTCTTCAAGGCACAACAACTTACCCAATGGAGGCAATTCTTCACAATTTCCAGAGTTATCAATTATAAGCTTTCTAAGTAGATTTGGCTTCATCATCTGGTACGGCAATGTCTTCAACTTTGGGGAGTACTTGATAAAGAGTTGTTGAAGTGATGGCATAATTGTAATTGTCTTATTATTAATTCTCTCCATCAGCCACTCATCAATATCATCCCACTCTTCCCATTCCCAAAAGGATTGAAATTTCAGTATCTTCAATTTTGGGAAGGATGTTGATGCATCTTTTTCTTTTTCTATTCCCATAAATTCAACACCCACTCTTTTCACTCTTATATTTTCTAGGTATAGCTCTTCTAGGCATGGTAACTTACCCAATGGAGGCAATTCCTCATATTTTGGACAGTGTTTAATGCTAAGCACTTTGAGTAGATTCAATGACATTAAACGGTACGGGAATGTCTTCAACTTTGGGCAGTCTTGGATATAGAATGTTTGAAGTGATGGCATAATTGTAATTGTCTTATTATTAATTCTCTCCATCAACCACTCATTAATATCATCCCACTCTTCCCATTCCCGATATCCCTCAAATGTAAGTGTGTTCAATTTTGGAAATGATAGGAAGGATGTTGATGCATCTTTTTCTTTTTCTATTCCCATAAATTCAACACCCACTCTTTTTACTCTCACATCTCTTAGGACTAGCTCTTCAAGGCACAGCAACTTACCCAATGGAGGCAATTCTTCACAATTTCGAGAGTTATAAATCGTAAGCTTCTTCAGTCGATTTAGCTCCATCATCCAACTTGGGAACAATGTCTTGCCTCTATACTTTTCTATGGTTAATATTTCCAAATTCGAAGGTGGCTCTAAAGCTTCAAGTACCTCTTCCTTATCTTTCATCCCATTATCTCCATCAACTGTCTCTTCCTCATCTGTGTATAATATTTCCATATCCGAAGGTGGCTTTAAAGCTTTAGGTAACTCTTCCTTGTCTTCTCCCACATCATTTCTATCAAAACTCAAACTCAATTCGGTGATGTTTTTTTTCTTCTTAAGTTGTGCTTTTCTAGCTTCTTCTGGCTTTTGCACATTTCCCAACCCTCTTATCTCCAATCTTCCTCTAAGATTATTCAACTTCTCCATTTCAACAATTGAAAATGATTTACCCTCATTAACACTTACGAAGAACACAGTCAATTCTCTGAGACACCGTAAATTTCCTATTCCTTTAGGAAGATGTTTTATCTTTAAACAATGCTCAATATACAAATGCATCAACTTTATTAGTTTTTCAATCCTTTTAGGCAATTCTACCAGCTTCTTACACCAATTAAGAATTAATGTCTGTAAATTGTAACACTCACACAAAGCCTCTGGTAACTGCTCTAAATTTCTATTAGCAGACAAGTCAAGCCACCTGAGATGAACTAATCTATTTATCGAAGATGGAATTTTTTTAATGCCACAACTATTAAGATCTAAGATCCTTAGACAAGTCAAATGATCAAATATATCCTTAAGTTCAACAACCGACAGTTTATACCCATCGAATTTAATAATCAAACTACGTAATTTGGTGAAATCATAGATACGTCTAGGGAATGAAACATCATTTTTGATCCTCAAAGTCAAATGACGAACATTTGCATCTACATTTGCATTTGCATCTACATCTGCATCAGCATCTACATGTAAAGAGTTTCCGTTTAACTCTGTATCTTTTAGGACTTCTATCATCAAGCACTCATTTTTTGTAAATGTTTGGGCTAGATCACTCACCATGTCATGCAACAAACAAAAGCTATCATTATGAACTAGGAGCAAAGAACGTGCAATCAAATTATCTAAATAAGTCTCACCAATCTTTTCTAAATCACCATCTTTTTCTTCTGTCTTTAAATAACCTTGAGCCATCCACATTTTAATCAATTTTCTGTTTGATATCATAGAATCTTTAGGAAAGATAGCACAATATTTAAAACATTGCTTTAATGGCAATGACAAATCATAATAACTGAGTTTAAGAGAATCCAAGCAATCTTCACCTTCCCATTCCTTTTTTTCCAAGACTGTCAACCATTCTTTTTCAGATTTCTTAAAGTGCAAAAGTCCCCCTACTGTGGCAGCAGCTAAAGGCAAACCGTTGCACTTAACAGCAATTTTCCTACCAATTTTCTCAAACTTTTGATGATCGCCTTGAACTTGAGCATTATGACTAATTATTGACCAACAGTGTTCACTATTCAGAAATCCAACTGTATATATACTCTCATCTGTGCACCCCATCATTAATGCAACTGTTTTTTTACGTGTAGTTATCAAAATTGTACTTCCAGATAAACCACACATGAGAGATTGTTTCAATTCTTTCCATTTAGTGGCATTCACATTCCAAACTTCATCAAGAACAAGCAAAAATCGCTTTTCCCAGAGAATTACACGAATCTTTGCTAACACGTTTTCTAGTTCCTTCAAATAATGTATAGAGGGACCATCAATAGATTCTAGAATTGCCTTAGCAATACGCATTTCATCAAAAGACCCTGAAATGCAAACCCAAATCTTCTTATCAAAATGAGTGTGGATCTCGCTATCATTATAAACTAATTTCGCCAATGTGGTTTTCCCAATCCCCCCCATCCCTACCAGGGAGACGATGTGGAGCTCGGATTTGGCATTAAGTATCATGCTTTTGACCTCATTTTTTTCTTGATCTCTACCCTTTACTTCTTGTGTAACGATGTAAGATGTGGTCACACATCTCTCGATATGTTTATCAGTTTTTGGGGACGAAGTAAATTGGTACCTATCTTTATCGTTTGCAATGTCATCTAGTCTTTGTTGAAATTCTCTTATTTTTCGAGCAACCACGTGACGAAGACCAACATCACGCGTAATAAAGCAGATGCAACGAAAAATGGAGAGTACCTTGTGCTTGAGATGATTTTGGTCGGAACCGGAAGAGCGGTGTTGATGTTGGAGCCGTGATGTTTGAATCCAAGTCTTCCACTCATCTATCACATCATCCATGTCATAAGAAACAGCTTTGAGATTGAACAGCCAGTTCTTGACAGAAGCCTCCTTCAGTTGTCGTTCCTCTGCATCATCTAGGACGGCCTGAATGGACTTCAAATTGCTCAAAAGTTTGTGAACTTCATCGCTAACTCCAGTCACCAACTTCACCTCTTCTTTGAGCATGGAGTTTAGGTCCTCCACCACAGTAGAAATAATAGCATCAGCCATCTTCAGGGATCAAAGGGTAAGCAAAAGGATTAGAGAATTTGATGGAACTAGTTATAAGTTGACAATGGTAGTGAATTAAGGAGGTAGACATGGGTAATCAAGTATTTATAGAGGGGTGAGGATCTTTGATTTTATTATTTTCTCTGCAACTTTGCGTGTGGTTAAGCGAAAAGATTTAAACTTTGCTTGTTGATGAAAGCGAATTGGATGCGTCCCATCCTTTTAAGTGATGAAAGAAATCGATAAAGGAGTCTTCAACTGACGGTTCTGCCGTGGCCAATATCTGATTTCTCTGCCGCTTTGCGTGTGGTTAGGCTAAAAGAATAAAACGTTGCTTCTTGTAGAAAGCGAATTGGATGCTTCCGATTCCGATCCTTTACTTTCATGCTTCCGATTCTTTTGTTGATGTACAAGTTAAAGATAGTGTTGAAGAAAAAGGTACGGTCAAAAGCATGATGCCTCAGCCCAAGTCGCAAGAAAATTCAAGTTCATTTTGAGAATAGGATATGGGTGTACCTTTCGAAGTTTTTGATGAAATGCGTGTTATTAAAGAATCTTGCGAATACTTACGAGATCAAAACATAAAATTTATTATCTTTCACCATCTCCAGGTCTGGATTTATTAGTGACTTCTTTATGGTTCATAATCATACCATTGTACCTATTTTGATCATTGATTGAATAAATGAAACTTAATAAGAGTATTTACAGACGAAAGGCGAATTAGTACAGAATCCTCCTACAGTACATTGTTTATTACTATTTTAATATCATTTAAGAATATTTGTTTTCTCACTTACAAGAAAGAAACACAAAAATGTGCATAATACGAAATGCAAACAAAATCCGCTTTATATGTACACAAAATTTTCATATTCTACTCATCATGTTCTTGCTTCTTTGCCCTTATCAGGAGGAATGTCTCAGAAGAATCACTCCTACATCTGTGTTGCTTCCTAGTGAATTACAACTTGGCAGGAGCGACAACCATTTATTTTGTGTCCAATTTCTATTCATCTTTCACCCATTGGCGATTCTCAAAGAGCAGCCCCTTCCTCCTGCAAAATAGTAACACAAACACATGAATTCTACGGATCAGCTTATTCATCAAATCAATGATTGTGGAAGACAATAGTTGCTTACAACAAGGGCATTGAACTCTATCTCCTCATCTATGGCGCTTATTATGGCCAGCCTCCAAGCGATCCTGTTTTTAGATGAAACAATACGGTTGCTCAAATCATGCTTCATCTATAAATCAATCAGTCAATCTCTCGATGTTATTAAAACTTAAGCAACAACACCTTAACACCAACTCAAGACAAACTAATTTGCAACAGAAGCTGCAGACTATATAAGCAGAAAACAAAAGAAGGCAGCAAACAGGTTCTATCATGAAAGTATATGTTTACATCATCAATTATGTGCAGATCCCGTTCTGATGCTGCAGAAACATACCCAAATCCGGTAAATACCAGTTGAGTATAAAGAAGAAACCAAAGGAGAAGAAATATGACAGACAGAGGGGCAGAGAAAAAGGGAGACTTCTAATATTACCAGCAAAGCAAAAGCTTCAGCCATCAAGATTTCCATGATAACTTCCATTATGCTTTCAGTAAATTTAGGGTTTCATGACAATGTTATTACAGGTGTTGATGATACAACAGAGTTCAGTTGGCATTTTCAAAGCTAGGAGGCTTAAACTTTGTGGTCTTCATCAACAGCTTAGCTTTACACTTGGAAATAAATGGCTCATAAGATATAACTTTAAGCATGTCAAAGTGAAAGCAGCACAGACTGAGGCCCAAAAGTCAACTTTGCAAGTCTACAAAAGATTCCTACATGTTTCAGGATTACTAAGGTTAAGTCTATGTTTGGTGCTTCTTTAGTTTCTTCTCTTGAGTCCTTAGCAAAGTGAAAGCTTCTCACTTCTTAACATCTGCTATTGCTAGAAAAATCAAATTTTGGTTTTTGGTTTTTTCTTATCTTTTGAACTAGATTCTTGTCCTCATGCTCAACCTAGTAGGAATCCCCGCTCAAATTGCAGGAAGAACAATTCTGATAAGCAGTAGAAACAGCATTTATGTTGAAGAAAAAGTAAACAAGATCAACTCCAAAACCAAGAAGAATAAGTATTTGATTGGTTACCTTTATCAAAATGAACTAAAGTGGATCAGATGGTGTATAAATCATGAAATTAGCACCATCCTGCAAGAAATAAGAGAATTACTACAGTAAGCCTCAATAGTTTGAAGAAAGGAGGCATTACAAGTAATAAAAATGAATCACAGAAAAATAAACCCCACAGTATATTTTCCACGCCAAGACATACTTCAGGAGAACCAGTGAAACTTAAAAAGCCCCTTAAAGTGATGTAGCATTACTAACTAGGCATTTCAAGAGAACAAAAATCATGTGTGATTCTTAAAATTGAATAGAAAAATGGTATGAAGCTGTTTAAATTTTTTTTTACTAATCCATCACACTAAAAAGGTTCTATGTACTTTCACAGATTATAGAGCAAGCTTCAGTTCATTTCATCCAGCATTATTAAATAGGCAGCCAATAACAATTCATAAACAATAAGAATAAGTGTTCACGAAACTTAGGCTAAAATACTACCATGTGGAAGCATGTAATTTCTACACCTTCACTCGACATGCCATCTATATCCTAACCATCATCTACAGCATTATACAGCAAGATTCAGTTCAATATGACGTACAAGGAGATCTTAAGCCAGAATTCTGCAATAAATTGGAAGCCTGAATGTTCCTTAACTTCATAATCAATCGAAAATCCACAATTTAATTTATCAACAAAAAGAAAAAGAACACAAATTGTTTTGATTAGTTGGATTCAGATATGAGGAACTAGATCCATCGTCTATTTACATTGCTTGAAGGGTAAGAGAATATGATATCATAGATAAAGGCCCCCAAGAACTAAATGTCAAATAGGTGCATGAAGACTACAAATGGAATGATGAACCACTTCTTCATGTCATTTGTAGCAAAAAAAAAACAGAGCAATAGCACATAGAAAGATGTCCCCAAGGAAAAAGAAAGAGATATAGACAAAACCACAAAGGAAATGTAAATAATGATCGATTAATCAATGAGGTCAAAGAAATTTGATTAAGCAAAACCTTAAAGACAATGCAACATCCACAATATGGACTATGCATAATGCTCTACATAAATAAACAGGATTAAGGCTTGCATAATAGGATCAATTTTTGGCAAGTCCACTAAGGAGAAACAAATAAGCTTCCCATATAAATCTACGACTCTTCAGAATAAAAGGTGGTGCGAGTTCATGAAACGTGAAAGGTGGTGCGAGTTCATGTAACATTCTCTAATTCTTTGAAATCAAGTGTAGAAGAACGATAGAGAGATTCAAGAATTGCTTTTACAATGTACATCTTATCAAAAGGTTCTGAAACGCACACCCATATTTTCTTTTCAAAATGAGTTTGGATTTCATTATCATTGTAAACTAATTGTGGTTTTCCCAATTCCTCCCAAACCCAAGAGAGAGATGATAGGGGGATTAGATTTGACCTTAAAGTATCTCGCTCTTGACCTCATCTTTTTCTTCGTCTCTACCTTTTACCTTTTGTATATCGATGAGAGATGTGGTGATCACATGTCTCTCACTATGCTTATCAGTTTTTCGGGATGAAGTAAGTTGGTACCTAACTTTATCAGTTGCAATGTCATCTAGTCTTTGTTGAATTTCTCTTAATTTTCGAGCAACTACGCGATTAAGACCAACATCACGCGTAGTAAAGCAGATGCAGCGAAAAATAAAGAGTACCTTGTGCTTGAGGTGATTTTGATTGGAATCCGAAGTGTGCTGCTGATGTTAGAGTTGTGATGTATGAATCCATGTCTTCCACTCATCTAACACATAGTCCATGTCATAGGAGACAGCTTTGAGATCAAACAGCCAGTTCTTGACAGAAGCCTCCTTCACTTATTGCTCCTCTGCATCGTCCAGTAAAGCCTGAATGGACTTGAAATCGCTCACAAGTTTCTTGATTTTGTAGTTAACTACTCTCACCAACTTCACCTCTTCTTTTATGGAACTAAGCACCACGGAGGTTAGGTTCTCCACCACAGCAGAAATAATAGCATCAGCCATTTTCAGGGATCAAAGGGTAAGCAAAGGAGCTAGTTATTAGTTGAGAAGGTAGACATGGGTATTTCAGTATTTACAGGGCGGTGAGGATGTTTCATTTTATTCTTTTCTCTGGCGACTTTCTTCGAACACTTTGACTGTGGGTAGGCGAAAGCGACAGTTTGCTTGCTGATGAAAGCGAATCGGATGCTTCCGATCCTTCAATTGCATCATCTTAGTCTGGCGTCACCCAATGATCCTTTTATCTTCAATTCCTTCTTGCCTGGCTTCCATCGGATTAGCTTCTGAGTCTCCTGCATATACCCAAATCCTGTTATCTTCAATTCCTTCATGAGGGCATTAGGAATTAAGCTTCGCTTGTTGTGGAATGCGAATTGGATGCCTCCGTGAGTATGGAATTTGGCGGTATTAGGGTGAATGGTTTAAGTGATGAACGAGATGTACAGAGACTTTCACATGGTAACTGGATTTTCAAATGAGTTTATATTTTTCTTATTAATGGGTTGGGCCTAATTCAGGCCTACTTAAGCCTGACCCAGATCAAAATTTTGTGTTTAGATATAAACTCAAATCCTAGTTAACTCGGCCGAAGGCCCAAATGTGAAAAAGTAAAAAAAAAAAACTCCTTTTTACTCAAATAAAATAACATTTTATTAAATTATATTATTTATAATTTAAAAATAGTTAAGTGAATTTGTAAGATAGGATAATGATAGTCTATAGCAAAATTAAATAAATTAAATTTTATGCTTCATTTAAATTATAATAATTTGGACGTTTTAAGAAATATTGATCATTTTATAAAATCAATTTAATATTTTAGATAACCTATTTAAATTAAAATTTATAATTTAATAATGGATTATTAACCAACCATATTTTTAAGTCTATAAGATTAGTTATAACTTTTAATTTTACTTTGAGAATAATATATTTGAATCGATAAACATACGAAGAGTTGTGCTTTACCAATTAGGGATGGTAAGTTAGCTTAATCTACTTAATAGATTCTAATAAGTAAATTTTATTTGAATTCATTGGAAATAAAGTGTTTAAATAATATTTTAGTTCAAAATTTAATTAAATTGAACCCAAATCAAAAATCAAAATTAGAAATAAAAAATAGCTAAAGTGGTGATGATATTAGGTCAAGCCAACTCTAGATCGGTTGTGAAAGGATCAAGAGGAATTGATATGTTGACGGTAGTTCGAAGTAAAAATAAGAAATTGTCTCAATCCAACTCTCATATTTAAGAATCATAATACGAGTATGTTGAAGGCAATGAGTGATGTTACTAAAAGTTAGTGATGACAGTTGGGCTAGATCGATTGGACTATGTAATCCAAGATTTGATCGGGTTCAAGTCAATTTTGATAATTTTCATTTAAATTTAAATTTTAAAAATTATATCAATTTATTCAAAATGAGTTCATCGATGGTTGATATATTCATGCTTCACATCAAGTAGTCCAAACTCAAGCTGGACTTAAAACCTAAAATTAACAAAACAACCTAAATTTTGATCAACTTAGATCGAGTCTCGTTAATTTCAGGTAATATTTAGTCGAACCCAGCTTGCATATCATCCTTATATGCTCAAAACATTACGAATCGTAACATGAATTTACTTAAAACGCAAAGATTGATGTTCTCAAAAGTTAGTGATGGTGTAGTGTCAAGTTCGTCGAATTTGGATAGCTCAAAACTCGATTGAACTCAGGCCAATTTTGAGTGCTGAGAAAGCTAGTTTGATTTTCGAAGAAAAATACCGTTTATGTAAAACATTGTATTTAATCCCTTGTAAACTTCATCAATACATGTGAATTTTCCAATCAATCTTTGCTTCTTTATGGTAATCAGAGCCTCCAGTCTCTAACTGAGCCAAAAAAACCTGTTTTTTTTTTTCCTCTGATCCAATGACAAATACTACTTCCAACAACGGTGGTGTTGTCAACTCCGACAGCCCTAATCCCACCTCCCCAATTGTGCAATTCAATCCAGCATCACAACTTCCGATCAAACTCACAGGAAGTGTCAACTTTGCAACCTGGAAAACAGAGACGGAGCCATGTTATGGGGAGGGGGGGCTATGGCCCCCCCTTTCAAATGTTTTTTTTAAATTACCTATATAATTAAAATTTTTAAA
The DNA here is from genome assembly GCA_029891385.1 of Erythroxylum novogranatense. Classification (NCBI taxonomy): domain Eukaryota; kingdom Viridiplantae; phylum Streptophyta; class Magnoliopsida; order Malpighiales; family Erythroxylaceae; genus Erythroxylum; species Erythroxylum novogranatense. Next base: position 107,821,819 of record CM057226.1, on the reverse strand, counting down.
ATTATAAATATAAGTGGCCCCCCTTAAAAATATAAGTGTCCCCTTTAGATGTTGGCCCCCGGCCCCTCCTTAGAGTTGAGTCTGGCTCCGTCCATGCTGGAAAGGTCAGGTTTCCATGCTAATGCATGGTCATGACCTCTACGGTCATCTCGACGGCACCAAACCCTCCCCTGATCAAACCACCGGTGCTGCACAAACACCAAATTCGGCCTTCGCTCTCTAGTTCCGCCAGGATCAATTGATCCAGAATGCACTCATGGCCTTCGTCGAGCCAACGATCACACGAATGATCGCCAATGTTACCTCTGCCAACCGTTCGTGGCAGTCCCTTCACACAACCTATGCCAATAAGTCGCAATCTCGACTATTTAGCCTCCGAGACCAACTCGCCCGACTCACCAAAGACACTCAGCCGATGACCGACTATCTCAATCGAGTACGAGCCCTGGCCGATGAACTAGCCCAAGCCGGAGCGCCTTTAGCCAATGATGAGTTGATTGTTCAAATTCTTCATGGTCTTGGGACAGATTACGGTGAGATCTCGACTACGATTCGTGCACGAGATACAAATATCTCTTACGAAGACTTATATGATAAGCTGATTGATCATGATATTTTTCTTCAACATGAAGAATCTAAAAAGCCAGCTGCTACAATCACTGCTGCTGTCGCACAATGCACCAAGCAGCCAAACAATTTCAACCAACGAAGCGATCGCCGTAATCAACAGGGCTGGCGATCAGTTGATCGGCCGGACAGTCAGCCCACACAATAGCGCAATGGATATAGAACCACAACCGGCGTGAGAACAGCAATGGTGGTGAAGAAATCCGATGTCAATTGTGCCGCAAACCTGGCCATGAGGCAAATGTTTGTCGATCCAAGTCTCACAATTACTTCGAAGCAAAGGCAAATTTCGCAATGGGGTACTCGAACACAAACAATTCTTGGCTGCTTGATTATGGTGCTTCACATCACATGACATCCGAGCCTCGAGACATGCCTGAATACTTTGGCATTGATGGTATTACAGTTGGCAATGGTATGAAAATCCCAATCACCCACTCAGGTTCAACTCAATTAATAGCATCGGATAATGCCTTTAAGCTTTCGAATACGCTTTGTGCACCACAAATTAACCATAATCTAATCTCGTTTTCACAATTTTCCATGATAATATCACATCCATTGAATTTTTGCCGTCTTCTTTTTGTGTGAAGGATCTACAATCGAGAACACCATTGGTGCACGGTTGGAGTAAAGATGGCTTGTATGAATGGCCTCAACAACAGCTCTCATCACCCCGAGCCTTCCTTGTCAACAAAAAAATCCCTATTGATGTTTGGCATTATAGATTAGGTCACCCTAATTCACGGACTCTGAATTTCATTTGCAGCAAATTTTCTTTACTGTTTTCCAAACAAGACAAATTACATCTTGTAATTCTTGTCAATGCAATAAATCGCATCGTTTGCCGTTTAAAGAATTTTCTCTCTCAAGTGATAAACCTTTGCAAACCATTTTTATCTATTTATGGGGTCCCTCACCAGTCCTTTAGATTGACAAAAAATTATATTATTGCATTTTTGTTGATCAACACACCAAATATACATGGCTTTATACCTTGAAAAACAAGAGTGAAGTGAAAACAATTTTCCAAACATTGAAACCACTACTTGAGAAACATCCTGTCATTTTACACCAAGGGTGGCACTGAGTACAAAAGCTTTGATCCATACTTACAAGCACGTGGCATCGAACATCTTATAAGCCCACCATACACACCACAACGAGTTGCCATTGCCGAACGACGTCATAGACATATTGTTGAAACCGCAAAAGCCTTGCTGTCTGAGGCCTCTCTACCACCCTCATTGTGGTCTTTTGCCTGTCACCATGTCGTCTACCTAATCAACCGCTTACCCACCCCACTGCTTGACAACAAGTCGCCCTATGAACTGTTTTTCTCCAAACAACCGACATATGACACCTTAAAAAGCTTTGGCCGTTTGTGTTACCCGTGGTTAAAGCCATACACCAACCATAAACTTGACCCTCGGTCGACCTTATGTGTATATTTGGGTGTGTCTCTTAGCCACCACTGCCATATATGTTTTGATCCCTTAAACTCCAAGGTTTATTTATCTCGAGATGCGTTTTTTGTCGAAACCGAGTTCCCATATCAAACACGGTTCAAATGTTTGCTGCCGAAAATTACCAACATCGAGTGGGATATGTCACCCGTCACTAGCCATGAAAAACAGCCCCAATCCGAAGTGATTCCCACTGCCTTGCCTTCCCCCATACTCGTACCAAGTTCCCAACACGGTGCAACCCCAGCTCGATAAGCCATTGACACTCTGACAACTCCTGTGGTGCCCTCACACACACAAGGTACGCATTTAACTATCCCTGCCTCTGATTTATCACCCACTACTGCTTCTAGACCGGTTGAACAAGCTCCAACCGATGGCCCTATTACACTCGAAACACAGCGCGACACCGAGCCTCACCCACCTGAACTACAACCTATTACCGTGCCACAAACTGCCTGCCAACAAACTACTACCCCTAGAATGGTTACTCGGTCCCAAAACAATATCTTTAAGCCAAAACCGAAGTTCAATTGCCTAGCCCAATTGTCACCCAATGTCACCCCTACCACTGTCAAACAAGCTCAAAAACACAAAGAATGGAGAAATGCTATGCAGGCTGAATTCGATGCATTATTGAGAAACCAAACGGGGGAATTGGTTCCCGCTGATAACAAAAAGAATATTGTTGCTTGTAAATGGCTTTTCAGGATTAAGTGGAAACCAGATGGCACTATAGATCGCTACAAAGCACAGCTGGTTGTGAAAGGGTTCACGCAACACCCTAGCATTGATTATCACTGAAATAACCTTTTTCGTCCGATTGTCGCCTTGGGGTTACTTCAAAAATTTAACCAGGGATTGCGTATAGCGCAACCTCGGGTCGTTCACTTTGAGGAACCAAAAGATGAATTAATTCCTACGTAACTAAATGCAATGCAACCTAAATGATAGAATGGGGTTTGATTTGAAAAATTACCGCTAAAGTTTGCAACGAATTAAAATAACACTAAGGACTTGTTTTTTATATTTTTAAAATTTAAATTAGTAATTTGAAATGACAATGAGTGAATTAAATAAGAAAACAAACACAAGTAATTAACAATGATAAACGCAATCCTTCAGTTCAATAACGCAGGCAATCATCACTCAAAGAAGATTTATTTTCTCCTCTATACATATTCTTGTTTGCGTCAGATTTGTGTGTCTAGAAACAAGAATTATTCAACAGAGTGGTATCAGAGATTGAGAAATTAGAGAAAATGGCCAACAATATTAACCATGCTCCATTTCAGGTACCTCGTCTAACAAAAGAGAACTATTCAATGTGGTGTATTAGGATGAAGGCTTTGTTGGGTTCGCAAGATGCTTGGGAGATAGTAGATAAAGGATATGTTGAACCAGAAGAAGAAGCTATTTTGAATCAGGCACAAAGGGATGCTCTGTGCAATACAAGGAAAAAAGATCAAAAAGCTCTCACCATAATTCATCAAGCAATTGATGATGGAACGTTTGAAAAAATCGTTGAGGCAAATACTGCCAAACAAGCATGGCAAATTTTGGAAAACACATATAAAGGTGTTGATCAGGTGAAGAGAGTAAGGCTTCAAACATTGAGAGGAGAATATGAAGCCTTACACATGAATGAATCTGAGTCCATCTCAGATTATTTTACAAGAGTGCTCAAAGTGGTGAATGATATGAAGAGATACAGTGAGAAGCTTCCAGATAGCCAAGTTGTTGAAAAGGTTCTTCGTTCGCTTGATGAAAAATTCAATTTTATCGTTGTAGCAATTGAGGATTCGAAAGATTTGAGTATAATGACAATTGATCAACTCATGAGTTCCTTACAAGCCCATGAAGAAAAATTTCTACGAAAGAAGAAAGAGCCCATTGAGCAGTTATTGCAAACAAAGCTTCAAATGAAGACAGGTGATGATCAAGAAAAAAGTCAAAATGGACGACGACGAGGTCGCGGACGCGGACGCGGTCGCGGTAGAGGTCGTGGACGTGGAAGTTCACGCAGACGCGAACGAGGAGGATATAACAAAAATGAAGATGTTGATCAGCACACTAATTTCTCACGAGGTCGAGGACGAGGTCGTGGGAATTACTCAAGGTCGAATGGGAGACAAAATGATGATAGAAGGTATGATAAAAGCCAAATTGAATGTTTCAATTGTCATAAGTTTGGCCACTATGCTTGGGAATGCATAAATAAAGTTGAAGAGAATGTCAATTATACTGAGGAGGAGATAAAAAATGAGCACACACTACTTCTTGCATGCAAATCTGATGAGAGCAACGAAAGCAATTTTTGGTATCTTGATAGCGGCGCGAGTAATCACATGTGCGGGCGCAAATCATTATTCATGGAGCTTGATGAATCGATAAGAGGCAATATTACTTTCGGAGATGCAACAAAAATTCCAATGAAGGGGAAAGGTAATATTCTGATCTGTCTAAAGAATGGGAAACATGAAGTTATTTCCAATGTTTACTATGTGCCTGGCATGAAAAATAATATTTTGAGTTTGGGGCAGCTTATGGAGAAAGGTTATAATATTTTCATGAATAACTATAGTCTTTCACTCAGAGATTAGGATGAGAATTTAATTGCTAAAGTGCCAATGACAAAAAAAAGAATGTTTGTATTGAATATTCAAACTGATATTGCAAAATGCTTGAAAGCATGTGTGAAAGACTCGTCATGGACATGGCATTTAAGATTTGGGCATTTGAATTGTGGTGGCTTGAGATTGTTGGCAGAGGAGAATATGGTGACAGGATTGCCTTACATTCATTACCCAAACCAATTCTGTGAGGGCTTTATTTTCGGCAAGCAATCTAGAAAAAGCTTTCTGAAAGAATCTTATTCAAGAACGAAGGAGCCTCTGGAGCTTGTGCATACGGATCTTTGCGAGCCAATCACACCAAGTTCTTTCTGTAAGAATTACTATTTTCTGTTATTCATTGATGATTTTAGCCGAAAAATATGGGTTTATTAACAAAAATCTGAGGTGTTTGGAGTATTTAAGAGATTCAAAGTTTTTGTCGAAAAGGTGAGTGGGTATTCCATAAAAGCTTTGAGATCAGACAGGGGAGGAGAATTTACATCAAGGGAGTTCAAAAGATTTTGTGATGAAAATGGAATCTGAAGGCCCCTCACAGTTCCATTCACGCCACAACAAAATGGTGTCGCTGAGAGAAAAAATCGATCTATCTTAAACATGGCACGAAGCATGCTGAAAAGTAAGCAAATGCTGAGGAAATTTTGGGCTGAAGCAGTAGATTGTGTTGTGTATCTTTCTAATAGAAACCCTACCAGAAGTTTGCAGAATATGACTCCTCAACAAGCCTGGAATGGATGGAAACCAAGTGTCGCTCATTTGAAAATCTTTGGAAGTGTTGCTTATTCTCATGTCCCGGATCAAAGATGGACGAAGCTGGATGACAAAAGTGAAAAGTTTGTGTTCATAGGCTACGATTCAAGTTCGAAAGGATACAAGCTCTATAATCCCCAAAATGGAAAACTTGTTGTGAGCAGAGATGTCATTTTCGACGAGGAAGCTATGTGGGATTGGAATACACAAAAAGAAGATTACGCTTTCTTTCCATTTGTTGAAGAACGCATGGGAGAAAATATTGGAGCAGATCAAGAACCGGTGATGCCTGTATCTCCTCATCATAGTGAATCATCTATATCAAAAGAAGAAAGTCCTGTTGGGCCTCGTGGCTTGAGGAATTTGGGGGAATTGTATGATGAAACTGAAGTGATAAATAATCTCACCTTATTTTGTCTTTTTGCAGATAGTGAACCAATTGATTTTGCAGAAGCTATTCAAGACAAAAGGTGGGTGAAAGCAATGGATGAAGAAATTCAAGCCATTAACAAAAACAATACTTGGGAACTCGTTGTTCTTCCCAAAGGACAGAAAGCAATCAGAGTCAAATGGGTTTTCAAGACCAAAAGAAATGCTAACGGAGATGTGGAGAGGCACAAAGCTCGACTTATGGCCAAAGGCTATAGCCAACGCCAAGGTGTTGATTACGATCAAGTTTTTGCTCCCGTTGCTCGTTTGGAGACCATCAGATTAATTATCTCATTGGCTGCTCAACATGGATGGAGAATTTTCCAGATGGATGTCAAGTCTGCATTCTTGAACGGGTATTTGGAGGAAGAAGTTTACTTGGAACAACCTCCTGGCTACATTGTAAAAGGTCAAGAAAACAAGGCTTTGAAATTGAATAAGACATTATACGGATTAAAGCAGGCTCCGAGAGCGTGGAATAGCCGAATTGACAACTATTTCCAGAAAAATGGGTTTATGAAATGCCCATATGAACATACTCTTTACTTCAAAACAAACAAAAATGGTGATGTATTACTTGTTTGTTTGTATGTGAATGATTTGATTTTCACAGGAAATAATCCAAGCATGTTCGATGAGTTCAAGAAAGCGATGATTGGAGAATTTGAGATGACAGACATTGGAATGATGACATATTATCTTGGTATTGAGGTGAAACAAATGAAGCAAGGGATCTTTATTTCTCAACAAAGATATGCCAAGGAAGTCTTAAAGAAGTTCAAAATGAGTGATTCCAAATCTGTAGGAACTCCGGTGGAAACAGGGATCAAGTTGTCAAGACGTGACGAGGGTGAATCTATTGATCCAACATATTTCAAAAGTTTGATTGGCAGTTTGAGATATTTAACTTGTACAAGACCAGATATATTGTTTGGAGTTGGTTTAGCGAGTCGTTTCATGGAAACTCCAAGTGCTACACATTGGAAGGCAGCAAAAAGAATTCTTCGCTATCTTAAAGGTACGCTTGACTATGGGTTGTTTTATTCATTCTCTGACTGTTTTAAACTTGAAGGATATTGTGATAGTGATTGGGCTGGAGATATAGACGATCGTAAAAGCACTACAGATTTGTATTCTTTATGGGTGATCTTGCTTTTACATGGAGTTCAAGAAAACAACCCATAGTGACTCTCTCAACTGTGAGGCTGAATATGTATTTTGCTACTTCTCGTCTCGTCATGCTATATGGTTGAGAAATTTGCTTAATGAAATTGGAGTTATGCAAGATAAAGCAATGAGATTAATATGGACAACAAGTCTGCTATTACTTTATCCAAAATCCAGTTTTCCATGATCGTAGCAAGCACATCGATCAAGGTTTCACTTTATCGAGACGTATTTCAAGAAAGGAGATTTGTGTGAAGTATGTGAAGACCAAGATCAAGTGGCGATATCTTTACCAAGGCTCTCAAGATTGATGTTTTCAAAAGGTTGAGGCTGTTGTTTGAGTATGTCCGAATCATGTTTAAGGAGGATGTTGGAAGTTAAACTTGATTCATGACTGGTTCGTGGAGTTACGGAAATGAAGAGTTCATGGAAGTTGAAGATGAAAGGTTGTGCAAGGAGTTACGGAAATGAAGAGTTTATGGAATTTGAAGATGAAAAGTTGTATAATTTATGAGTATTTTAATTAATTACTTGTAACTGTTTTATTGCTTTGATGAGAGGTGCATGTATAAATAGAGATCTAGTTTGGACGATGTAGAAGAACGAAAAGTGAGTTGAAAAGAGAGGAAAATAGTGTTGCCGTACAAAGTTTTGTGAGAGTGCTTTGTACTGTCTTGTTTTTCCAGCAAAGAAGATTTATTTTCTCCTCTATACATATTCTTGTTTGCGTCAGATTTGTGTGTCTAGAAACAAGAATTATTCAACATCTCCTTTGAAAATGAACATTCATTAGGAAAATCGTCTTCATCATCTGAAAGGACCACTCTAATTCTTTTCCGGCCAACAAATGTTTGTTGGTTACTAGTAAAACATTTTTTAGAGCTTAAGTTAAATTTTCATTAACTTTGTAGTTTTTAGCCCAAGCTGCTGTGATGTTTGATCAGTGTTTACTGGACTGAAGGAGTGAAACTAGGGGCACATCATCATTCATGATTTCAACACTTTCCAAAGTATGTGATCTTGTAGAACAAAGCTTGCCCATTGAATTAGATTTACTTTCTGATAAATAATCACCCTCTTACATGTCGGTCTCGGGAAAGTAATCTCTTGTCGATTTTTGTTTCTCAAGCTCCCTGATTTCTAGCTATTTTAAATTGTCAATTTCAATTTGCAACCTCCGATAAAAGAGAACCAGATTTTAACAAATAAACTAGCGTTTATGCCAAGAAAATTAAGTTGCAATCTTACTGAGTTAGTACTGCTCTCAGTCAAAATGCTTATCATCGTAAAGAAACTTTACCTAGCATTATCAACATTATCAAATCTTATCATGTGGCTGTAATGCACATTCTCTAGTCTTTGTAAAATTTGAATAGAGGGAGTTTAGCCTCGAGAGGCAATTACGTGTATGAGGAAAATGAATAAGGATTAACATAACCATTATGACAAAATGCTAGAAAGACCAAATTTTATTTACTTCCAAGTCCAAGTAAGAACAATTTAGCATGCTTCAGGCTGCCCAAATAAGAAATAAGAAATAAGAAATAAAATATTATCTTCTTGTCATTGTTTATTAGTTGTAACTTGTTACTTTTGAGATAAACATAACATCACGTAATATCAATTATGTTCTCCTTAATCTTCATACAGACATGAAACATAACTTCTACAAAACTATAGACTGCTAGCTTTTATAAGAACTGTAAGATAATCTATGAACATATCATAAACTATAGGATCGATATATGCATGGAAAAACAGAAATCACATACTTGGATCCTGTTATGATTCCACCGATTAAAGAACACGGAAATCTCCTCTTCAGAAGTTCTCCCAAGCAGCAGTTTGTTGATCGGACAAAAAACACATAACTCACTCTTTCGTTCATAACCGTTGCCTTATATATTGATCATCTAAGAAAAACTACCGGTAGTAGTTATTCACACCAGATGACCATTGAACCCATTATGGGTGTAACACGGTCATCATCTCCCACTCATACATGATGGGTTTAAAACAAAACTCTGCAGTACTCATACTCGTTCAATAACCAGTGTGACCAGCATACGACGAGAGCACATTTCCATACATCTGTTAGGAGTATATGACATCTCTAATTAACAAATTGATCCTAGGACTTATGAGTCCTTGAGTAGACATTGTATGTTATACCCTAAGTCATACCTCGCATTTGTAATTTCCTTTGATCTCATTTAGTTTCTTTAAGTCATGACTGTATTCATGTTCTCTACTAAAGAGACGATGGCCATCTATGAATACTTTTCATATGAGTCAATGATTTAAATTAAATGACCTTCCTCTGTTCTCAATTCTCTTTTGAATTTAATTTAATTTGCTTTCCTAGAATTATTCCATAAGATCGCATCATACATGATCTCTTGGCAATAACCTAAAGTAGCAAACCTTAAATTCAATTCTCAAGAATGAAACAAGAGTCATAAGGGTATATGATGAGGTTCTTCTTAACCTCAAGGGTCTCACACAATGTAAGATGAGATCTTGCACCTTACATTAATCCCTTTTTGTGGTCAGTTGTGCACACATGGTACGAGTCATGTGCTACGGTATTTACCCACTTCGTTTACCTTGAACATCTTTTATTCAAGAAATACCGTACAGATGATAGCTCAAACATAGTCAATGTTTAACTTGAGTTCACTTATCTACTCACAAACTTATTCAGAACTCTCATCTGGCTACGTAAGACAGATATAGTGATTAATAAATCACTTTGAACCAATTTCCTTGCGGCATCTATGGTTTCGCGCTCTCAATTATCACCTAGATAATAAACTGTAAACATGCCTCAACTCTAGCGACCATAAACACTAGAGGTGATTTCCCGTGTGAGAGGGCCAATCTATAATCTGTCTCATATTCTTATGATTCATCTCAAAATATATTTGTACATAAAACACATATATTCATGAATCAAATGATACACAATGTATAATCTTCATCATACATTATATCCAAACAAGTGACATTAAATAGAGTGAACATACATAGAGAAATGTTTATCATTACATTTTAACATCTACGCAGTCCTAGTGACTTTACATGCCCAATAAATACATCTCTAGAAATTGGCTTTGTCATTGGTTCTGCTATCATATCTCGCGTAGATATATATCTCATGTTCACTTCTCCTCGTGCAACTATATCTTTCACATAATTGTATTTAGTATCTATGTGCTTTGTCTTACAATGAAATTTGGGGTCTTTTGTATAAGCGATTGCAGCTTGACTATCACAGTTGATGGTCACTGGATTAATTTCGCTTTTAGTGACTCCCAAATGCACAAGGAATCAATGAAGCCATACAGCCTCTTGTACTGTAGTTGAGAATGCTATAAATTCAGCTTCCATTGTGGATAATGCAATGCAGTATTGTTTCTTACTTTTCCATGATATTGCTCCATGGTTTAGTAAGAACACATATCCAGAGGTAGATTTTCTTTCATCTAAATCTCCTCCCCAGTCAGCATCTGTATATCCTTGTATACATAGATCATTGCCTTGATAACATAATGCATAGTCCACGATTCCCTTCAGATACCTCAATATTCTCTTTACTGCTTTCCAATGTGCTTGGCCTGGATTTGACTGATATTTGTTTACCATCCCAACAGCATAACAAATATCTGGTCTTGTACACATCATTGCGTACATAAGACTTCCAACTGCACTAGTGTAGGAAACATTCTTCATTTGTTCCCTTTCTTGTGGCATTGACGGGCAATTTCTCTTACTAAGGCCTTCATTCTTAGCAATTGGATTATCAATTGGTTTGCAATCTTGCATACGGAATCGTTCAAGAATTCTTTGAATGTACATCGCTTGTGAAAGCGATAACAATTTCTTTGAACGATCTCTTGAAATCTTGACTCCAAGAATGTATGCCGCTTCACCCATGTCTTTCATTTCAAATTCAGATGATAACCATTCTTTGATTTGCTTAAGAAACACACAGTCATTACAAGCAATCAATATATCATCCACGTATAAAGATAAAATCGTGAATTTATCTTTGGATCTTTTAACATACACACAATGGTCTTCATCAATCATTTGAAAATCATACAAAATGATTACGTTATGAAAACGAATATACCATTGTCTTGAAGATTGCTTCAGGCCATAAATTGATTTTAATAAACGACATACTTTATTTTCATGACCTGCCTTGATGAAACCTTCAGGTTGTTCCATATAGATTTCTTCATCTAATTCTCCATTGAGAAAAGCGGTTTTACATCCATTTGATGTAATTTAAGATCCATACTGGCTACTATAGCCAGAATAAGACGGATTGAAGCAAACTTCACAACAGGTGAAAAAGTTTCCTCATAATCAATTCCCTCCTGTTGCGTATATCCTTTTGCTACAAGACGTGCCTTATATCTTTCGATATTGCTATCAGCTTTTCACTTAATTTTGAGAACCCACTTGTTCCCAATTGCTTTACGTCCTTCGGGGAGGTCAACCAAGTCCCATACTTGATTTGAGCTTAAAAAAGACATTTCTTCTGTCATTGCTTTCATCCATTCTTCTTTAGCAGGGCCAGTAAGAGCCTCATTTACATTCCTTGGCTCTTCTTCCTCTTGTGGAACAATCATATTAATTTCTCCTTTAATCTCAAAACGACGTCGGGGAATTATCCCTCGATTACTCCGTCTTAACCGAGGTTCATCATGAACAAATTCATGATTGATCTGATTGCTCCCACTTGGATCGCTTATCATAGAGAACCTTTCGTGGAATTGCTCCCACTTGGTTGAAGTTCCTCATCTTGATTTCGCATATGTAATTATTACGATCAGCGACTCATATAATAATAGGTCTTTACCTATTTCACCTTGCTTAGGAAAATCATTCTCTAAGAATGTTACATCTCGTGATTCAAATTCAGTTACACCTCTACTACCTTGTTCGCTTATGAACACGTATCCTTTTGAGTGTTCTGAGTATCTAATAAAAATACTTTTTCTCCCTCTTAGGCCTAATTTCCCATGTTTGTGAGAGAGATTATGAACATAGGCTACATACCCCCAAAGTCGGAGACTTGACACATCAGGCCTCCTACCAGTCCACAACTCATATGGTGTGCAAGTAACTGATTTCGTGGGCACACGATTAAGTACATAAGTGGCTGTTAGCAACGCATCACCCCAAAAGGTGATAGGTAAATTTGCTTGGGCCATCATGGACCTAATCATTTCTAATATCGTCCTATTTCGTCTTTCAGTGATGCCATTTTGTTGTGGGGTTCTAGGAATCGTTAATTGCCTTTCTATTCCTTTTTCATCACAGAAAGCCTTGAACTTTTCTGACAAGTACTCTTGTCCACGATCAGTTCGTAATGCTTTTATCTTCTTATCTAATTGATTCTCAACCAAGTTTGAGTATTTGATGAAACAATCGAATGCTTCTGATTTATGAGAAATCAAATAGATATGACCATACCGAGTATAGTCATCTATGAACGTGATGAAATAGATTGCCCCATGTCTAGCCCTTACATTCATTGGACTACAGATGTCGGAATGAATTAATTGCAATGGATATAAAGCTCGTGTTCCCTTTCCAAATGGCTTTTTTTTCCATTTTACCAGCTAAACAATGCTCACATATAGGTAAATCTACTTGACTTAGATTACCTAAAAGTCCTTCTTTAGCCAATCGACTTATTTGATTTTGACCAATATGGCATAGTCTAGCGTGCCACAAAGTTGCGTCATTGTTGGAATTACTAGATGTGAATAATGAATAACTAATATTATTATTTTCCTTTAACACATCCAGCACAATAAAACCATCCAATAAAAAACCATGAACATAATTAATAGATCCAAGAAATAAATCCATTCCACCACTGTGGAAATTTACATTAAAACCAAGTTTAACTAACATTAACACAGATAAAAGATTCCTACGAATCTGTGGAGCAAATAATACTTCATGTAGGATGAGAGGTCGTCCTCCACGCATGTCCAATTTACATGTCCCAATTTCTTGTACAGCAACTTTGGAATTGTCACCTAAATAAATCCATCGACTACCATGTGGGAGTTTACAAAACTCAACGAAGGCATCACGATCCTTCGCTACACGATTGGTTGCTCCTGAGTCTGCAATCCATAAAGGATGTGATTCAGTTAGAAAAACAGAACAAGAAACATTCACATAACAAATGTTTGTACTATAAAGTTGTACCTTCTTGGGCTCGGTACAATCTCGAGCAAAGTGGCCCTTATTACCACAACTATAGCATTTCACATGTTTCATGTTCTTCTTCTTGAAGGGACGCTTTCCCTTTCCAAGTTGGTTCCAATTTTTCTTCTTGGATTCCTGAGGGGAGTGGTTGAATTTCTTATTCCTTTTCCACTTATATCCACCATGATGCTTGCGTTTCTTGTTCATGGCTCCATGTGAGCTAGAACTAACTGCATATGCCTCAGAAGACATCTTTGAGGCTTCAAGACTCTCTTCCTCTAAGATAAGATGCCTCGTAGCATCTTCCATAGTCTTGATGTTTTCATTATGAGTTAGGTGCATCTTCATATGCTCCCAACTCTGAGGCAGTGAACGGATCACAGCTTGCACCTGCTGCTCGTCAGACAACTCATGACCAACATCACGCAACTCACTTGCCATGTTGGACATTTTTCTCAAATGCTTCTGCATTGTATCATCTGAGCGCTTCTTATAAGTGTCAAACTTAATTGTAAGTGACCTCACTTTGGTCACTGAAGCACCTCCAAAACGAGCAGCCAATGCGGACCACATGTCCTTTGCAGTTTCAAACTTACGGAACTCACGCATGATATCATTATCCATGCTACTCAGCAACGTGATGCGAGCTAAAGAGTTTTTCTTTTTCCATAAGTCATACACATCACGGTCCCGTCTATGTTGGGCTGTAGTGCCCTCTTCGAGAATATTCATAGTCAGGTTTAATGGTTCTAGAGCCTCTTGCTCTTCTAGTACATATTGGATTTTCATACTCCAAATCTCGTAATTGTCACCATTGAGTTTCTCACCCCTATTGAGTTCAGCAACTATATTCTTCGAAGCAGTAGCCATTTTCGTTTCTATAATAAGAAAGAAATATATACACGTTAATGTCACACTAATCGTTCATAGAGCAAATAATTTGATTACAATTGCTTATGAAATCAAAAGTCCACAAAAGCGTTCAATCATCATTCATACAACAATCGAATCCTAATTACTTTACTCTAGACGAATAAAATTCATGTAAACATATTACATAAATATTAAAACCTTGTTCTTATAAAACAAACAACCTATTGTATACCTATGAACAATCTATAGGTAACGAACCCTACGCGGAAATGAGTTCACGAGTTCGCGTGAAACATTTTGCGAAGCTCGATTTACAATAGATCTAACTATTTCCATTGGAAGACCTATAGGATATAAGGTCTTAATTAACTCTCTTATACGCATCCTTTTCATAAATGTCATCACTAACAAATTATAAGTCTTCTCAGGCATATTATTCCAGAGCATTTGTAATAGTTCACCTTGAGGTTGAGGTAATGTCGCAAGCAAAGTCATGTACTTTACTTCAATATCCTTGTAAGCTAGACAACCTCCAAAATATAGCGTTTGCATCATGTTATTAACTGCAATAACATGTTGTGTTAGACCATGTCCAGGCATTAAGCGCATGTTGACTAACTTCACATACATGCTACAAACCCGTCTCTTCTGTGCCTCACATCGAATAAGCTTAGGTGTTCGCTTAATAATAGGCATTGTCCTGAAAAACAAATTTTTAGGAATCAGAAGAGTATATAAAAAAAAAATAACTTATTTTTTTCTAACACTTACCGAACTTATGCTCATATATTGAAATAATTTTAATTTATCATTTTGTATTATATTGTTTATCAACAATTTATTGAACGAATCAAAAAAATCTTTTAATCTTTAGGTAATTAGACACTTATTTCTAATTTACTTTATAATTGAACTAATCAATTATCTTGATTTAATTAGAAACTAATTTCTAAATAAATTAATTAAATTAAAAAATTATTTTAATGAAACAAAACAAAAAAATAGTATTTCTCCAATTAGAAAATAAACCAACAAAATAGTTTATTTCTAAGGTTATTTTAACTAAACAAATTAGTTATTTTTTTTTTAAAAAATTGTCTAAGTAATTAGAAACTTATTTCTAATTTAAAAATATAATTGACTTAATCAATTTCCTTTGACATAATCTTTTAGAAACTAATTTAATTAACTAAATTAGTTAGTGTAAATTAGAAAACTAATTTCTAATTCTTTACTTTATATTATGAATAACTCAATTATGAATTAAAACAAAAACTTATTATAATTGGGCCATAAAATTTGATAAGTCCATAAGATCTTTTATAGCCCAAAAAAAAACCAGCCCAAAAACCTCAATTGGGCTTGAAAGCCCGTTTGTACGCGTCTTGAAACGCCGCTAGCCAATGAGAAGGAAGGGTTAGTCTGGCATGCTGCGATGCGCACGCGACAGCCTTTGCCCTCACCAATGTAAGATAATCTATGAACATATCATAAACTATAGGATCGATATATGCATGTAAAAACAGAAATCACATACTTGGATCCTGTTATGATTCCACCGATTAAAGAACACAGAAATCTCCTCTTCAGAAGTTCTCCTAAGCAGCAGTTTGTTGATCGGACAAAAAACACATAACTCACTCTTTCGTTCATAACCGTTGCCTTATATATTGATCATCTGGGAATAACTACCGGTAGTAGTTATTCACACCAGATGACCATTGAACCCATTATGGGTGTAACACGGTCATCAAGAACAGAGATGATGTTAAAGATAACTAGTATGCACCACTTGCTCCTGATAATTTACTGGAGAACAGTACTACTGTCTTTGGATTTTCTAAAGTTCATGTTTCGGACTTAAGGTACGTGTGTTTAAGCCTAGCAGCTAAGGTCAGTCAAACTTACAAAAATGCAACTTCCTTAACGTGTAAAGCAATAGCAAGAGAATCATTTTTATTGCATATGAGTTAAAGAAGCCTACTCCCAAGCCGAAGCCACAATGAGAGGTCGGCTATGCCACCCAAGAGTCAAACATCCTTCGTCGTCCTGGACGCTATAACCCTCAGCAGAGAACAGCGTCAACAGCATCCTGGCTTGTTTAAACGCATTTGAACCCAAATGCAAAGCCTTGAACCCAGCTCCACTAAGCCGCTCTCTCCACTTAGCCAGCGGCTCGTGTCTTTCCTCCCGAGCCGACCCTTCGCAGCTCACCACGTTGCATATTTCTCTCTGTATGTACATCTCCGCCAACGCTTTCTCTGGCTGTAAAGCACAAGCCTCCAGCGAATCCACCATCGTTGAATAGTAGTATAGTGACTACGTGAAGCGGTCCATGAACTCGGATTGGTTGAGGTTCGCTTCTTGCTCAACAAACGTCATGATCTCCGGCTTCAGGTTCTTGATCCAACTCAGAACCGTATCGATCCTATCCCGGTGGGGTTCCAGTAATTTGTGGAGCTGCATGATTGAGTTGACTGCCACAGCTTCTTTGGGGTTCACTTGGAGCATCCACGGCTTCACATCCTGAAGCCCCGAAGCTGCTACGCCACGAAATGCAAACCGGACATTGACCGATCGCGCCAACTCGACATGTCAGACGTCGATCTCTCGAAGCGAGTCGCGGTCGTCAGGAGATGGCGAACCAATGTCAGTTGACTTTAACAGTGGCGGTCCACCGGGACGTACGTAGAGCCAAAGCCTGTATGAGCGCCGGCTATTGTAGACCGTGCATTAAGTTAAAGCCCACCATGTGGATGCAATCTTGACCGTCGAAAGCCTCCAGTGTAGCTTGATTGGCTGTGAAATGAGCGAACTTGAGGTAAGGGCAGGCTTCGTAGAATTGATGGCAAAGAATCTCATTCTCATAGGCAAAACCAGAACAACTGCCACCAGTTTGGAGAAAGAATTATTTTAAAATTTTAAAATTATAATATAAATTATTCATCAAATTGGTTGTTAATATGTAACAACTTTTCAAATATTATTCGTCATTATAAATATGTAATAATAATAATCACATATAAAAAATTGCGTTCCTTTTAATAAATATATACTTCATTGTAATAATTACATAGAAAATTTTTAATTTTGTATACTAGATTTAAAATTAATATTTCAATTCAATTTTAGCTTGATATCATATGAGATAATATTTTACTTGATAATATTTTAGTTCAGATCTTATTTATTTATTTATTAGTAATATTTTAGTTGAAAATATACATATTTAAATATCAAGTTTGAAATTCTGTTTTTCTTTTATTCCTATTCTATACATTGGTTACTTTTATTCCTTAAAAGTTTCAATAGAATCTTGAATAACATTAAAGAAATAATATCATTTATAATTGAGTATAACAAATTTACACAAGTATCAACTCTATTTGTTAGAATTATATATGTTGTTGTTAGTTATCTGTTAGTTATCAGTTCAGTTAGTTTTTCATGTGTATAAATACTCTTCATTTAAATGAAATAAGATAGACTTTGATTCTCTCTCAATCTGATTTTCTGATATGGTATCAGAGCAAAAGTTTCCGCTCCTCTAAGTTTTTCTGGGTTTGTTATACAATCTCCAGATTTTTCCTGTTTTTCCATTCTTTACGTTCAAGAAACGTTATCGTTTCTTTCTTTGTTTTCTTTCATTCCTTTTCTTTATGATCATCGTGTTACTATAACCAGCTTCAATGCTTGGAATACCAATCACTCCTCTGGTTCGATGTCCAAATCAGAGGATAATCCATCCAGTCCATATTTTCTTCATGTTAATGAGAATCCGACGTTGGTTCTCGTATCTTCGGTTCTCACAGGATCAAATTACCACCAATGTTCTCACAGGATCAAATTACCACCAATGACAACGAGCCATGAAAATGGCTTTACTTTCCAAGAATAAACTTAGTTTTGTTGATGGCACTATTCTGCAGCCTCTATGCACTGATCCGTTGTTTGTCCCTTGGGAGAGATGTAATAACCTAGTTATCTCCTGGCTTATTCATTCTGTTTCCCCTTCCATTGCACAGTCGATCATCTGGTTAGATTCCGCTTATGATATATGGACTGATCTCAAGGCAAGATTTGCTCAAAGCAACTCTTTCCGGATTTGTGATCTTCAACTGGAAATTTATACTTGTCAACAGGGTAGTTTGTCAGTTCATGAATATTTTACTAAACTCAAAATCTTATGGGATGAGTTACAAATCTTGCGTCCTCTCCCATCTTGCTCCTGTACTCCTCAGTGCTCTTGTGGGCTGTCCAAAAATATTAGAGATTTTCATGAGCATGATCAAGTCATGGTTTTCATTAAAGGTTTAACTGAGTCATATTTGACTGTGAAGTCCCAGATCTTGTTAATGGATCCTTTACCTTCTTTGAATAAAGTATTTTCTTTGTTTCTTCAGCAAGAACGACCTTTAGTTCCACAAGACTGTTTTTTGGTACCTGATATTAATACTTTAGCTGTTAAAGGCGTTAATGGTGCTGGACCTAAAAAGCACTTCAACAGTTCGGTTCCGCCTATTTGTATTCACTGTGGAAAGGAAGGGCACACCATCGACAGATGTTACAAGAAACATGGTTATCCCCCGAATACGAAGTCTTCCAAGAAATTTACTAGTCGTCCTTATGCTAATGCTGTTGACGTGGATTCTCCTAATCAAGTTGCAGATCATCACCCTTCTGTCCCTACAGAGGAACCAAGTTCTAGTTTTCAATTTACTAAAGATCAATATGATCAAATATTACAATTGCTTCAGGGTCTTTCAACCTCTCATCATGTGAATTCGGTGACCTTACCGCCTTCCATTCAGCCAGCTTCTACTTCCGGTTTGTTTTCTTCACATGATACGTTAATTTCTCCTATCTCTTTAAATATTTCTTCTGTTCATAATCTTCAGAGCAATGAATGGATTGTTGATACCGGGGCTACCGATCATATCGCATGTTCTTTATCTTTTTTCCATTCTTTTAAATCTGTTTCTAATGTTTATGTCACTCTTCCTAACAAATGCAAAGTACGAGTTACTCACATGGGTACTGTTCATTTAAATAGTAATCTGCATCTTTTTAATGTTTTATGCGTCCCTAAATTTACCTTTAATCTCATTTCTGTTAGTAAATTAGTCAGTGATATCTCTTGTTGTTTAATTGTTTCACCTTCTCATTGTGTTATTCAAAGTATCCAGCCATGGAGGATGATTGGGGTTGCTAAGCATTCTCATGGATTATACAGATTCAATTCCAGTACAATTTTGCATGCTTCACCTGCCGTTGTCGCTAACTCTGTTGTTTGTAATAAAGAAACTACTTTACTTTGGCATACTAGGCTAGGCCATCTTCCTTTTTCTCGTTTACGTTCAATCATCCCTTCTTCTCTTTCTCTTCATAACCCCTGTGATATTTGTCACATGTCTAGGCAAAAACGCTTGCCTTTTTCGATCAAGATTTCATTAGCAACTTCTTTGTGTTTGATCTGATACATATTGATATCTGGGGGGACAATTATGCTCCCACTTTTAAAGGCCATCGATATTTTCTTACTCTTGTTGATGATTTTAGTAGATTTACATGGGTATTTTTAATGCAACACAAATCAGAGGCTAGGACAATTATGATAAATTTTGTCTCTTATGTTTCTACTCAATTCCATTCCACTGTTAAATATATCAGAAGTGATAATGGCCAAGAGTTCAATGTTCCAAATTTTTATAACTCCAAAGGTATTATTCATCAACGATCTTGCGTTAACACTCCTCAGCATAATAGTATTGTGGAACGCAAACATCAACATATTCTCAATGTTGCACGAGCTTTACATTTTCATGCAAAGTTACCTATTTCCTTCTGGGGTGAGTGTGTATTGCATGCTATTTACTTAATTAATCGTATTCCAACCCCTGTTCTTCATAACTCCTCACCTTTTGAAACATTATACTCTAAACCACCTACTTACACTAATTTACGTGTTTTCGGTTGTCTTACTTTTGCTTCCAATCATTCTAACGTTCGCCATAAATTTGATTCTCGTACTGTTAAATCTGTTTTTTGTGGATTTTCTCCTAGTGTTAAAGGTTACAAACTTTATGATCTTACTACTCACAAGAAATTTGTTTCACGGGATGTTTCTTTTTATGAGCATGTCTTTCCTTTCTCCACTTTAACTTCTGATAAGCAGAAATTTGATGGCCCCAACTCTATTGATTTAATTCTCCCTGCTTCCTCACTTCAGTCAACCTATGATCGACTTCCTTCTATTCCTGGTGTATCCACCCTACCAATTTCAGACGTCTCTGTTCCTTCTTCTACTTCATCAGCGTCCGATGGTCCTTTATCCACAACTCCATCTGAAATTCAATTTCATGATCCTGCTCCCATTCAGCAACCACCGCCTCCATCTTTGCGTCGTAGTACAAGACAGACGTCCCTGCCATAGTACCTAGCTGACTATCAGTGCATGGCTATTCGCCGCACTAGTCCTCATCGCCTCTCATGTGTTTTCTTATTCTCGTCTTTCCCCTAAACATTATGTTTTTGCAGCTGCTGTGGATCAGGATCATGAGCCTCATACCTATTGTTGCGGTCTAAACAAAACAATTAAATTTTATCTAAACCAATTAGAGGCAAGTGCACCCCGTCAACAAGTAATATAAAACGGTGAGAATCGGATATCGTACCCAAGGGAAAAAATTCCAACATGTAAGACAATTAAATTAAACGATTAAAAATTACTCAGACGATCTAAAATTGGTTGATTTAAAATAAAATAAAATAAAATAAAACGATGAAAAATTAATTAGACGATCACGAGTTGATTGATTTAAAAATAAAATAAAATAAAATAAAACGATCAAGAAAATATGAAAATTGCAAGGTATGAATTAAAACGACTAGATTTAATCAAATAACAAAAATCGATTAAGGTATTAGACTTCAATTGGATTAGGCACTAAAAATTATAACAGTGGATTAATTTAGGAAATTCTTCACTCAAGCAAGTCGAACCCAATGTTCATGGTGTTCCCTTCTCTTTTAAATCCGAGTCACTACTTGGTTC
This sequence comes from Erythroxylum novogranatense, assembly GCA_029891385.1. Taxonomy (NCBI): domain Eukaryota; kingdom Viridiplantae; phylum Streptophyta; class Magnoliopsida; order Malpighiales; family Erythroxylaceae; genus Erythroxylum; species Erythroxylum novogranatense. Next base: position 107,800,583 of record CM057226.1, on the reverse strand, counting down.
ATAGAAAATTCGGAATAAAAGGCGTTAAATACAAGAAGCTTAAAATTAAGTTCGTTAATTCTAGGTATCCTTACACAAGATCCTAAGGTTGGTCTACACTTTAGTCTCAAGTATGTCGCTTGATTAATTTTTCGATAAATTAAATCCCATTGCTTGTGGCATTTAATCATCTAAGATCTTAATCTAGGTAATCAGGCTAAATTAGGACTAGATATGAATTTAATCAAGCAAAAATCAAGACTATAAAAATTATCCTAATCCAATTTCAATCTTAACCTTAACCGAAAAGAAAAAAATTACTCACACATATTTATCAATGAAACATAAATCATGGTCATAATATATGTTTGCATTAATTAATTCCACACAATTAAAATAAATATGAAATAAAATAAATTTAAAACACCCCCTTCTGTAGCTGATGTGACAAATAAGGTTGTGTCTCCTTTAGCCAACGTTGTTTTTTAATTAACTCCACCAGCTGCCTTGCGTCATTTTCAGCGATCTACACGTTGATATTTTGTTTTGTGTGAGTGCTAGCCACTGCTTCTCCTTCTGTTCCTCTCCACGGTTGTCTGCGTGAATTAATCTAGCAGCCTCCACGTTGCTCCAAGCCTCTTGTTTCAACAAATGCTCACGTCTCCTTGGTGCACCAGATTGTCTTCCATTTTTTCACGCCCACCAGTTGCCTTTTGTTCAACATCTAGCTTCTCCACGACTTGTACATCTTTTATCATTGTTCATTGACAAGACAAATAAGTTTTGTCTCTAATCCTCCTCTCAAGTCTCAAACCTTCAACGTTGTCTCCTCCCTTCCAGCAGCCTAACGTTCCTTCTCTCTGTTTCTCCTTGAGAACGTTGTCTCCTTGGTCTCTTCTTGACTCACGATAAATCCTCTTGCTTCAGTTATCTTCCACTCTCCTCACTTATGTTGCTTACGCCATTGCTTCTTATGTTTAGCTAAATGCTACTTCATGTGAGAGGAAAGTGTTGAGTAGTGAAAATGAGTGATCGGTGTAGCGTCTTGTAAGTGGGGAGTATATTTTTTATGCGTAACGTTAGTTTCATTGAGATATGGAGTCGATAGAATATCTTGGGCTTTACGGGCCCACGTTATGTTTATTGTATTCTCACGGACGTATAAATCGTTGTATTCTCTAGTGTATCATGATATAGTGAATAAAAACCCTAGCCGCCGTGGGCGTAGCCATATTTTGGTGAACCACGTAAATTTGTGTGTTCGTTTTATTTTCCAGATTGTTCTTTGATTATTGTGATTGATCGCCATAACAACCGGTATCGAGCTTGGTTCAGTATCACAACAATCTGAAAAGATGGAAAGCGAAGTTTCAAATTGAGAAATTTGATGGAAGCGATTTTGTTTCGGAAGATGCAGATGGAAGATTATCATGTCGGAGAAACCTCCATGAACCCTTGTTAGGGATGAAGCGAAACCATGAGACAGGAGGTTTGGGATCCGAAAGATCGACAGCGCTAGGGTTGATTCGTTTGTCGTTGGCGAAAGCGTTGCCTTCAACATCGTTAAGGAGACAACGATCGCAGGAGTCTTCAAGGTATTTGTCTAACATGTCTGAAAAACCGTCGGCTATCAATAAGGTATATTTGATCGTCGTTTGTTCAATATGGAGATGTCGAAAGTGGATCATCACGAGATCATATTAACGAATTTAATATGATTATCGGTCAATTAAGCTCTGTTGATATTAATTTTGATGATGAGATTAGAGCCACGATTTTGATGTCCTCTCTACCCAGTCGTGGGATCTTGTTGTTTCCATGATTAGCGATTCGCGTGGGTGCGAGAAGCTAAAGTTTGATGAAGTCCGAGATGTTGTCTTGGCGAGAGCATTCGTAAAGGGAAATCGGAGATTCATCCGTAACGCACTCAATGTCGAAGGAAGGGGGGAGAAAATCAAAGGAGGCCATAGTAAACATGGTCGATCGAAATCAAAAGGGCAAGGAAAATCTAAAAGCGTAAACGAGGTCTTTGTTGGGATTTGTGGTGAAAAGGACATTTAAGAAGGGCGCCTACACCTAAGAAGAAGAAAGGTCGAGGAACAATAAGTCTCATGAAGATGATGATTACGTATGTTCTGCGGAAGATATTGGTGGCGCCTTAATTCTTAGTGTGGATGCCGGTTGACTCTCGGATACTTGATTAAGCACATCATTCCACTCTTCTCGAGCAGAGATATTCCATAATTTCAAGTCTGGAAATTTTGGGAAGGTGTATCTTGCGATAACAAAGCCTTGGAGATTCTTGGAAAAGGAGATGTATATATACAGACCTCGGTGGAGGTAGATGGAAGGCTGCAGGATGTCGGTATATTCGACTTGAAGAAGAACCCGATTTCTATTGGTCGATTGGATAGCACGGAGTTCTGAGGCGGTGTTCGGGAGAGTTCTTGGAAAATTGTGAAGGAGCTATGGTGATAGCACGAGGCACAAAATCTGGAACTTTATCTGATCTTGCAGGATGTTCAAACATGGCTGCTTTGTAGTCGATAGTGCTTGAGCTCGAGTCGTGGCACAAATGACTAGGACACATGAGTCGAAGGGATGAAGATGCTAGCTTCAAAGGGTATCTGCAAGGTTTGAAATCTGTTGATTTGGATTTTGTGAGAGTTGTGTTCGGGAAAGCGAAGCAGGTTAGTTTCACAAAGGCTAGCAGAGAACCAAAGGCGAACGATTAGAACTAGTACACACAGACGTGTGGGGGCCATCTCCAGTCTCCTCTCTTGGTGGTTCGAGATACTACGTCACCTTCATAGATGACTTCAGCAGGAAGGTATGAGTTTACTTTTTAAAACATAAGTCAGAAGTGTTTATTACCTTTAAGAGGTGGAAGGCTGAAGTTAAAAATCAGACTGGGTTGAAGATTAAATGCTTAAGGTCGATAATGGTGGAGAGTATGATTCTACGAAATTCAAAAGTTACGTGTTGATGAGGGAATCAGTGCACCAGGGGCGGTTCTGGCAAGGCAAAGCAGAATGGGATTCTTGAAAGGATGAACGAGCGTTGAATGAGCGAGCAAGAAGCATGAGACTACATTCGGGCTGCCAAAAGCGTTTTGGGCAGATCACGATGAGCACTGTTGCATACTTGATAAATAGAGGCCCTTCGGTTCCTTTGGGTTTCAAGATGCCAGAAGAGGTTTGGTCGGGTAAGGAAGTCAAGCTTACTCACCTGCGAACTTTTGGGTGTGTTGCTTATGTTCATGTTGATCCAAAGAAGAGAGACAAGCTTGATGCAAAGGCTTTGAAGTGCTATTTCATTGGGTATGGTTCAGATCAGTTTGGATACAGATTTTGGGATGATAAGAATAGGAAGATCTTGAGACACTGTGATGTGACATTTGATGAGAATGTCCTGTATAAGGACAAGCTTGGAGTACAATCTGAAGATGCAGAAGAAGTGGGAGCTGAGGTTGAGTTGCAAGAAAATTTAGAAAATATTATTGCAGAACCAGAGCAAGAACCCGTCACACTGAGCCAGCGTTGAGAAGATCTGCCAGAGTTATCAGGCCACCAGAAAGGTATTCACCATCTTTGCATTATTTGTTGTTGACTGATGGAGGGGAACCAGAATCCTTTGATGAGGCTTTGCAGGTGAAGGATTCGATCAAGTGGGAGCAAGCCATGGATGATGAAATATGGTCACTTGAGAAGAATGATACTTGGGAGTTAACTGAGTTGCCTGCAGAGAAGAAAGCTTTGTTGAACAAGTGGGTCTATAGGATAAAGAATGAAACTGATGGTACAGTTAGGTTCAAGGCTCGATTGGTAGTTAAGGGATATTCACAAAAGAAAGGTATTGACTACACTGAAATATTCTCTCCTGTTGTGAAATTAACTACAATCAAAATTTTGTTGAGTATTGTTGCAGCAGAGAACTTGCACCTTGAGCAGATGGATGTAAAAACAGCATTTTTACATGGAGATCTAGAGGAAGAAATCTACATGCAGCAACCTGAGGGATATGAGGTTCCTGGTAAGGAACACATGGTGTGTAAGCTCAAAAGGAGTTTGTATGGATTGAAGCAGGCTCCAAGACAGTGGTACAAGAAGTTTGACTCCTTCATGTTCAGAAATGGTTATCACAGGAGTGAAAAGGATCAATGTTGTTACATCAAGAAGTTTACTGACTCCTTTGTTATTTTACTTCTATATGTGGATGATATGTTGATTGCAGGTTCAAGTATGGAGGAGATAAATAATCTTAAAGGGAGACTGTCATCAGAGTTTGAGATGAAAGATTTGGGTGCAGCAAAGCAGATTTTAGGGATGAGGATTTCCCGAGACCGGTCTGCTGGAATTATAAATTTGTCCCAGGAGCAATACATTGAGAAGGTATTGTCCAGGTTCAAAGTTGATGATGCTAAGCCCAGGAGCACGCCTTTAGCTAACCATCTCAAATTGTCAAAGGAGCAATCACCCAAGACAGCTGAGGAACGTGAGCATATGAAAAAAGTGCCTTATGCTTCTGCAGTTGGGAGTCTGATGTATGCTATGGTCTGCACTAGGCCTGATATAGCACACGCAGTGGGAGCTGTGAGCAGATACATGTCAGATCCAGGGAAAGAACATTGGGAAGCTGTAAAGTGGCTTCTGAGATATTTGAAAGGAACAGTTAGCACTTCACTTTGTTATGGGAATGGCAAGGTAGTGTTGGAGGGTTTTGTTGATGCTGATCTTAGTGGAGATGTGGATTCAAGCAAAAGTACATCCGGGTATGTCTACACTATAGATGGGACAGCAGTGAGTTGGATGTCTAAACTCCAGAAGTGTGTCTCTATGTCATCTCTGAGGCTGAATATGTTGCAATAATTGAAGTGGTAAGGAGATGATATGGTTGATTGATTACTTGGAAGAGTTAGGCAAGAAGCAGCATGACAAGGTTCTCTTCACTGATAGTCAGAGTGCCATACAATTGGTGAAGAATCCAGTTTATCATTTTAGAACTAAGCATATTCGACGCGGTATCACTTCACTCGCAGATTTGGTGAAGAAGGTGAGATGTGGTTGAAGAAGATTGATGGTGCTAAGAATCCGGCAGACATGTTGACTAAAGGTGTGGATCTTTGGCCTGGGCTATGCAAGGCCTCGATTGGTCTTCTACCATAGTATGGGAGATGTTGCGGCTAGGTGAGGTTGTTGGATACATTGGCATGGAGAACGAAGATGGTTGGGTTGGTGGATCGGTCTCCAGTGGGAGAATTGTTGAGATATGGAGTCTGATAGAATATACTGGGCTTTACACCAGGCCCACGTTATGTTTATTGTATTCTCCTGGACGTATAAATACGTTGTATTCTCCTAGTGTATCATGATATAATGAATAAAAAAAACCCTAGCCGCCCGTGGACGTAGCCATATTTTGGTGAACCACGTAAATTTGTGTGTTCATTTTATTTTCCGCACTGTTCTTTGATTATTGTGATTGATCGGCCATAACAGTTTCCAGCTACTTAAATGTGTCCCACACCAGCTGCTCCTCACACAAGCTGTGTTAATTTTTTATGGAGAGATAGTGTCGTGTTTTAATAATAGTCGCGGGGGGGTGGGGTTGGGGGGGGGGGGTGGTGTTGCTGCGTCCTTCTCTTCCTTAGCTCATATAACGCACACTCCATCCGCCCATCTCCAGCTTACGTTTATTTTCTTCTCCTTCTGCTTGTCTTCAATGTTTTCCCATCTCCAGCCCATGCTTCTTTTGTTTTGTTATCTCTTAAAACAACCAGCTGCGGTGGGTCTTTTAAGCTCTAACTTTTGGTCCCTCCTTCTGCCAATGTTGGAGAGTACTGCAGCCCATCTCTTGTTGTTTTTCTTTTGTGAGGCAGCCCCCACTTGCTTTTTATCTTCACAAGCTGCCACGTTCCTTGCCACCAGCTCCAAGATATACCACCAGCAGCTGTTAACGTGGGAAGTCTTCTCAGCTGCTCACGTTCTCCTCACCACAGCAGCTATCTGTCAACAGCTCATGCTTCAAAGTGTGTGTAGAATCTCCACAGCTGTCAGCTACTAACGTGTCCTTCAAACCCAGCAGCAACTTGTCTTTCCTCCTCTTCACCAGCAGCGTTGTTCCACCAGAGTGTAGTCCATCTCATGCTTAAACATCATCTAACTCTCCAGCTAACATGTTTTTATCTCAACTGCAACGTTCCACTCTCCAAGCCAGCTGATGCTATTTTTTTAATGCCCATTTCTTATTCTTCTCTTGCCCAAAACGTTAATGTTCTTGTTCATCCAATATGTGCCTAAATTAAAAACAAATAACTCTTAATTAGTATAATTTAAACGTTAAATGGACAAGAGTTTAATAAATTATATATAAAAAATTAATACAAAAATGTCCATTAACACCTATGAACAAGCGGTCCAGATTGCTGCTTGGAGACAAGCCATGCAGGTGGAACTCGATGCTCTCCAGTAGAATCGCACTTGGGAACTCGTTGACTTACCACCTGGGAAGCGAGCGATTGGCTATAAGTGGGTGTTTCGTATTAAGCGAAAGCTTGACGGCTCTGTCGAATGTTATAAGGCTTGGCTTGTTGCTAAGGGTTATACCCAACGAGAAGGGGTTGATTTTCTGGATACTTTTAGTCCGGTTGCCAAGATGACTACAATCCGATTACTCCTTGCCTTAGCCGCGGTCAAAGGATGGTATCTTCATCAACTAGACATCAATAACGCATTCCTTCATGGTGATCTCGATGAAGAGATATACATGCAACTTCCTCCGGGTTGTGCCGGTAATGACCACAAAGTTTGCCGCTTGGTTAAATCCCTTTATGGTTTATGTCAAGCGAGTCGTCAATGGAATGCGAAACTGACTTCGGCCTTACTTCATTATGGATTCACACACGCCGCATCTGATCAGACGTTGTTCATTAAAAATGACAGTAATGATTTCATGGCCCTTTTAGTGTATGTTGATGATATTGTTTTGGCTAGAGATTCTATGTAGGCAATCCGTAGCATTAAACAACATCTCCATGATGCCTTTACCATTAAAGATCTTGGTGAGCTTAAATTTTTCCTTAGACTAGAGGTAGCTAGAACTACGAGAGGCATTAATATTTGTCAAAAGAAATACACTCTTGATTTGCTCAGGGCTACTCAATTTTTGGAGTCTAAACCTGTGTCTACGCCTATTCTACCAGAAACCAAGCTCTCCAAAGATGAGGGTACACCGTTGGAGGATGTTACCTCATTTCGTATGTTAGTTGGCAAACTTCAGTATCTGACTACGACCGACTTGACATTTTTTTAGTTGTTCAACAGTTGGCGCAATTCCTTTATTCTCCTACGTCGACTCACTTGGCTGCTGCACACAGGGTTCTTCGTTATTTAAAAGGTTCCATTGGGCAAGGCCTTTTCTTGCCTTCTGATAGTGCTCTTCAGCTCACAGTCTTCTCTGATTCTGATTGGGGTAATTGTTCAGACACGCGACGCTCTCTTACAGGGTACTGTGTATTTCTTGGTTCGTCACTTATTTCTTGGAAAACCAAGAAACAAAACACTGTCAGTCGGAGTTCTTCGGAAGCTGAGTATCGCGTGCTGGCTACAACAACTTGCGAGGTGCAGTGGTTACATTATCTTCTTGGTGAACTACGATTGGCTCCCACCGTTCCAACACCAATATTTTGTGACAACCAATCTGCTTTATATTTGGCACACAACCCTGTTTTCCACGAACGTATTAATTATATTGACATCGATTGTCATGTGACTCGGGAAAAGCTTCAAGCTGGTGTCATCGTTTTACTTCCAGTTTCTTCTCAGAATCAACTTGCTGATTACTTCACTAAAGGGCTTTCGTCATCCAATTTTATCGATTTTTTTCGCAAACTGGGAGTTCATAATATCTACTCTCCAGTTTGAGGGGGGTTGTTAGAATTATATATGTTGTTGTTAGTTATCTGTTAGTTATCAGTTCAGTTAGTTTTTCACGTGTATAAATACTCTTCATTTGAATGAAATAAGATAGACTTTGATTCTCTCTCAATCTGATTTTCGGATACTATTTAAAGAATTGAAATAAAAATAAAAATTGGTATTATAGACATTAACATAAATCATAAGCAACATCGTTTATTACTGTAAATCAATAGATGATCAAAGAGTACTCTGAAGATAACATATTATATCCAGAAATTATCTTATCCCTAATGTTGATAGAAAAGAAAAATTATCGACAAAAAAGTAGTAGCAACTGTCGATAGTCTTCTCGATGAAGTAAAACCATGCTTTCCGCCAATATGGGTTTATGTACAAAATTGCAAACATTGTGACTAATATAATAGTAAAAGTTACAGAAAAACTTATGTAAAAGACATTCATGTCGACAAGCCCGTCATCAACTTCATCGTCATTTGAAGATGGTGGCGTGGGTGTTTCAGAGTTGCAATTCTTTGATAGTGGTAACCCACAGAGGAAAGGATTCCCTTTGTAACTTCTCTCATCAAATGTGGCAAATTGAGCAACCCAAGGTATCTCACCAGAAAGGTTATTATAAGACACGTTGAAAACTTCTAAGAAGTTTAGCTCCGTAAGCTGATAAGGAATTGTTCCGCTCAAGTTGTTGTAAGAAAGATCCAAAGTCTCAATTTTGGACATGTTTGAGAACGAGAAAGGAATAGGTCCGAATAAACTATTATGTGATAGGTTCAAAAGGTTGATACCTTGAATATTTCCAAATTCGGAAGGAATTTGACCTTTCAGATTGTTACTGGAGAGATCTAATCCAACGAAACCACCCATGGCAACAATTCGTTCTATTTTCAAACCAAAAATATTTCCCTTCAATACAAATTCAAACCCTCCAACAGGAGCTAATTCAACACCAAAAGTTTCGTTTTTATACTTATACGAATAATTGGTAGACAGTATAGAGAGCTTATTATGTGAAAGATCAACTGCTTGTAACCAATTCGTCATCTTCCACAAATTAATTGGGATCTCTCCTATAAAATTATTACGACTTAAGAGAAGATACATTAACATATAAAACTTTTCAATCCACTTTGGAATGATACCTATTAAACAATTATGACTGAGATCCAGAACTTCCAAATTATTGAAATGGGAAATTAAATTGGGAAAAGGTCCTTCCAATCTATTTTCCGATAAATAAATTACTCTCAACTGTGAAGTTCCCAATATTGCAGGTATGCTTCCAAAAAGCATGTTTTTTGAAAGATCCAACATTTGAAGAGAATTCATTGCTCCAATCCACTTCGGAACTTTGTCAAATAGTTTGTTATCACGCATGACAAATTCCATTAAGAAAGAACAATTAGGCAAACTTTTCGGAATGCTTCCAATAAACTCATTTTCCGATAGATCTAACCACTTTAACCTTGGAAAATATGCACACATCTCGGTTGGAATGTGACCATAAATATGATTTCTGGAGATGTCTAAATCCCATAAAGTTGCAATAGGATTATGTGTTGGAAAACCCAAAGATCCCGAAAGAGAACAATTGAAGAGATGAAGTCTTTCCAATTTTGTATTGTTTTCTAGTAACCAACTTGGAAAGCCCAATCCTATCATTGGAATGCCAGAAATGGAGAGAAATTGCAGATCATGTTGATGATACAAAATTTAGGAAATGATCCTGCTCCAAAAGTGGATGTTAACGAAAGAGTCGCCAACTGAAACTTGGGTGCCAAATTACAATTGCCCACCTCTGTTTCTGTATAAACTTCATTTCTATCAGCTTGAAAATTCTTGAGTTTTGAGTGGTTAAAGAATGGACAAAGTGAACTTGGAATTCCAAATTGATTGTTTTCCAGGAATAGAGATGTAAGAGATGTGAGGAACTTCAATGGAGATTGTGAAATTTTTCCAGTAAAGTGATTATGCTGGATATCCAGTTCTTGAAGAAGTTTTAAGTTCGCCAAACAATAGGGCAAGTTACCACTCATATTATTGCCAGAAAGATGGAGCACTCGAAGATTTGTGAGGTGGCATAAGCCTAAATGTATATTAAAGAGAAGGAGATTAGAGAGATACACAACGATCAGAGACTTCAATTTTTATTACTAATGGAATTAGCTAACCTTGAATGCTGCCAGTGAATCCAAGGCCTGACAATGATAAAGTCTCGAGTGAGGAGAATGCTTTTAACGATTCCACTTGGAAGCTACTTCCGCTGTAAACACCGCCGTTTAGCCGAAGGACACTTATGTTGCTTTGACCTTTAATATCTACAAGAAGCAATTTATTGATAATAAATATAAAAAAGAACATACGTGGTTTAAGTAAGTGTATATACGCAAAATGGGTGAACAAATTATGTGTAGTGTATAATTACTTATGTTATTAAATAAGAATTGAGTATACCTTTAGGTACAATAAACTTGTCAATGTTGTTGTGGCTAACGTCTAACTCCTCCAAATTGAACAAGGCAACCAAGTCTTATGAGCAACCAAAAAAAGGCAAAGTTGCTTAGATATTATTAACACTATTAAATCCAAATATCATTTCTTTTAATGATTAAAAAAAGAATACCAACTAACCTTTTATGTTGATTGATCCTTTTAGTTGAGTGAAAGAAATATCTAAAGTTTTGAGAGAATGAAGTCCACGCAACAATGGTAATACATTGTTATTTAAATCATTGCCACTCAAATCAAGGTTCTCTAAATTTCTCAGTTTCTGTAATTCTTCGATACCTGCAGAGTTCATTGTTTTCGGTAATATTATGAGTACATATAGTTAAACGAAGCTTTTCATGGCAATTAATAAAATTAGAATAGATAAACTCAAATTTACCACTTGTTCCTGTCAGTCCAATTACTCAAATAAAGATATTCCAAATTGCTCGCATTCGACGATCTTTCAAAACCTGCATATCAAGAATATCACAAGTTTGAGATATAATTTGTATTTATGAGTGATTTGATAAGAAAATAAAAGCATTCTGAACCTTCACTCTTTACGCAGCAAACAACAAAATTGTCTCGAAAATGAAGGCTTCGGAGTTCTTGAAATGGAAGAAACATCGAGGCGTTGAAGTACCAATTATCTGCACATTCTCCATCTCTAGAACCGTCAAGCGAGAGCTGGTAGACTCGACCTGTTGTGGCGTTACAGCTAACACCATCCCACGTACAACAGTCAACGTCTTTCCTCCATATATTCATTCCGTAGGATTCAGAAGAATATTTGCAATTAAAAGAAGCTTTGAGCTGCAAGAGACCAACTCGCTCTTCCTCCAGACACGCATTAGATTTCAGCAGCATCGTTACCACCACTACTAAGCGCAGTTGATAGTTTATCCTTGCCATTTCTACTTATCTATTCTAAGAGAAGAATTCTAGTGTAGTTTCGTATTCAATAAATCATCAAGACCTGCGATTGTCCTTTTATAGGAGACTCTCATCCGATGGATACTTCAACATGTTCAAGTGGGCAGACAAAAAGGCCGAAATATATAAGAAGGTCACATTTAATATTCACTCATCTTTTTGTTAACAAAATAATTCTGAAAACTATTAAAATACATTTTTTGAAAGGGTATAGAATTAAAATTTTATCACTTCTTAAATTTTATTTTTATGGTATATTGTTCTGAAATAAACTTGAACACTTTTATATATTTTTTTACAGTTTTGTGATTAAATTTGAATCTTGTTTCTTATTTAAAATTAATGTAAGTATTTTACCTAATTTTAAATTATTGACAAGTCAATTAGATGAATTATGGAAATATATATAGATTAAAATTATAAAGGCAGTAGGCAATTAAATGAACACGCTAAGGACTTGCCGTGTTTATCACTTCATAGTAAATGGCAGGGTAAGATATGGACTGCCAAGAGAAAACAACAGTTGGAAAAACTGAGGAAAACAAAATATTATTCTAAACCTAATCATCATAGGAAAAGAAAGACTTTAAAAATTAAATAAGAAAATAAATATTTTAGTCAGTATTGACAGAATAAGGACTTAAAATATTTATAAAACTTTAGAAATTAAAATGTATGAAAATTTTAGAGTATATTTTTATTTAGATGAATTTAAATATTTTAATAATACTTTGATTCTTATACTTTTAAATATTAAGTTAATATTCTTACATTTATTTTATTTTTTTATATTTTGTTCTTTTCTTTATATATATATATATATATAATGATTTTACCTTTTAAAATTATTAATGTTAATATTAAAAGCAATACAATAGAAATTTCATGATACTAATTAATAAGAGTTTAAGAAATTAAACTAATTAATCTTATATAATTCGTAAGGTAAATAAATTAACTAATTATATAACTTACTATTCTTCAACCAACTCACTCATATAATACCTTTCCGTATTGATTACTTTAGAAAATATATACACAAGAATGAAAAAAATTGAAAGATTTAGAAAAATTAAAAAATCATTGTTTTAATGTCTCACTCTCTTGTCCAATAATTTATATTATAAATTGAGAGTTCAATAAAAATATTTTATATGTTGCTCGTACGAATTTTAATTTAAAGTTTTCCTTGATCAAATAAAATTTAGGCTCTTCCAAAAGAAATTAACGATAATTTTCTCTTATAATTTGTTTTCCTTAGTGTTCTTTTTAAATATTAGATTCATATTTTATTATCTGGTTCAATTGTGATCTAAATTCGTACATTTATTTTTAAAATTATTGTTTACATTTTATTTTTCGTTTAATTTTTACATATATATTTGAGAGACATTAAAGAATAAGAAGATAATTATTGATTTAAGTTGCAAAATGTGGTTGTATTATGGTTATATAATAATGAAAATGGAAGAAATACCAATCACTAACATAGAGAAAGAAGACTTGGTCAGTTAGAACTTGTTTTTTTTACAAGAAAGTCTAGACTAAAGTTTAAAATAAAACTTAATAAATCTTTGAGTTTTCAAAACTAAAATAAATTAAACTACTAAAATATAAATTTGCTCCTTTTAAAGGCTTTATATGAGTAACAGTGCAATGATTAAGCTTACTTGTTGTAAAATTTCCCCAGTCACAGACTAACAGAAAGAAAGAAGACTTGGAAAACTTAGGGAGAAAAAGCAGGTAATGGCTGTACCCTACCCATTTATGTGACCTTTTTATCAGTATGTTTAACCATATTCGACCATGAATTGCCGTGTAAAGACTGCCATTTACTACCGAAGTCACGAACACGGCAAAGTCCTTAACGCTTACCCTACCATTGAGAATTTCCCTCACACAACCTGGTCGGGCTCGGGTGTGGGGCATTTGGGTGGCTGATTCTACTTTTATGGGACAAAGAATTTCTTAGGAATAATATTAGACTTATATGCTTCTATGATTAGGAATTTATTAGTGATAATATTAGATGATAATATATTAATAGAAAGTTTATAATTTTAAATGTTTGAGAATTCAAAAAATTAAACTAATTTATTTATATATATATTTAACCATAATTATATATTGATGTATCATACTATTTTCCAATCAAATTACACCTTATTAATCACTTCAGAAGTAAACAAACTTTTCACAGTGACATGTACCAACGTCAAAAAAGAAGACTTGGAAAAGTTAAGGAGAGAAAGCAAATGGTTGTACTATATTTGACCCTCCAATTACTATGTTTAACTTCTTTGACCAAAAACTCATATTCAGGCTTGAATTGTCACGACAAATGAGTCTTTCCATATTAAATTAATTTACTGTAATCGTCTCTAGCATAAACAAAAATAATCAAAAGCAAAATAACAAATAATACCAGAAATTTGGTAATATAGTTCGGCATAATTTGCTTATGTTTATGAGACCTTCATCCAAATTTTAATTCTTTCACTAAGTAAGGATAATAGTTTTATCTGAGAGCTTTCTTGGTAAACACCACTTAACTATTGACACTATCTCTCGTCCTTACTATCATTGAAAGAATTTCACACTCAATAATACGATCACTAGATACTAATTTCAACAAAGAATTTTCTCGAACAATGTTTAATAGATAATATTATGAAATAAATACCTCAAGTGATTAAACAATAACTAATATAAACAAAAATAACACTTGAGATAAAAATCAAATTTCTTAAATATGTCACTTTGTCAACGAAAGAACCAGAAGTTGTCTACTAAAAACACTACTAGGAATCTTCGATATAATCATTGAAATTTCCCAAGGATAGCGGTCACAAAATGTCACAAACCAACAAACATTTAATCACAAAAACATTAATCTAATAGAGTTGCAATAATCGCAACAATTGCTAAATTTTTTCACAAAAAGTAACAACAAAGACAGCAGCTACATCACGAAAACTTCTGAAATTTTTGCACACCAATACCAAGAAAAAACCGACAATTACAAAATTACGTAGTACCACCCTCAATTGTTTTTCGACAATAGGAAAGAATGCAGCTGGCGATCAACAATTATCCAGCCTACTTACATCACCCAATCAACAGAAAACGCAACATGATAGATTAATTAACAACGTAAAATCAGCACCAAAGAAAAATTCTAGCACAAAAAATACTGCTAAGTGACGTAAACATGTGGGGAGACAATAAAAAAGTAAAAATATATAATAACGTCACATCTAATACTCACTTATATTTTATTACCAAAATGGATTAAAATAATTCTTAAAAGGTAATAGAATTAAAATCATAAATTTATTTTGTAGTAGAAATAACCCTTAACATTTTTTATACTTTTAGCGATTAAATCTGTATTTTTTCTTATTTAAATTAATTTAAAATTTTATCATAATTTTGAAAACTACAGGAGGTGATAATTTCACAAACTTTTGATTTTATTGTGGTGGTCTCTAACACAAAAAACAAAAAAATCAAAAGCAAAATAACATATCAACTCCAGAAATTTAGTAATGTTGTTCGGCACTTCTTACTTACGTCTGTGAGGTCCTCATTTAGATTAATTCTTTCACCAAAGTACATTAGATTTATTCAAGGCTCTACTGAGTCGACAACACTCAACCCTTGCCACTATCTCTCTAACTTACTTCCCGTGAAATATTTTCATACCCAATAATACGACAGTCTTATGTTAATCTCAATAGATAATTTTTCTCTACTACTCTTAATGAAAGACAATTACAAAAAATAACTCAAATGATTAATCAACTAAAAAAGAATAACAATACATTTGAGATAAAAAGAACCTTTTTTATGTTCAGCTTTTAGAAATATATCTAAATAATTGTCCCGTAGTTGAACTAATCAATGCCAGCTCCAAAATCAAACTACGGCTGCGAAGTTAACAATTGACACACATCAAAACGTACACACAGTGCCCAAATACTTCGCAGTCGAAAGCCACTGCAGCTCAGCGTAAGTGACTGCCAAAGTAATTTTGGCAGGAGTGTGAATAAAAATCACCCAGCTTAAATAATCCCAATCAAAACCATGTGGCGCACGGCACACATGACACCTGTACAAATGAAAAGACACCCAGATTAACACACCAACGTCTCACGCCTGCACCTAAGGATAGGATGGATTGTGCACACTTGACTTCAATACACCTACACACCTCGAAACACTCAAACTACACACATAGACATCAGCCGTAGGTATTTTTCACAAACTTCCACTTTGTAATTTTTGGAAACAACTTAATTCACAAAGAAAATTCCAGCAGTACCCTTCAGCCCCCACTTTCCCGTAATTACTCCACAAGTCTTCACAAGATCTATTCACGATAGGATTCTATACTGTCTAAAACATTATCCAAATAGCTCTTTTTGGATTCAAGATATACAAAAATCTTATAAGTCCAATTTATAAATATATGCCAAAATAAAATAAGTAAATATATACAACATATATCTAACAATTTTAAATTATTAAAAGTCAATTAAATAAATTATAAAATATATGTTAGACAAAACTATATATAAACACACTAAGAACTTGCCGCGTTCAGGACTTCGGTAGTAAATGGTAGGGTAAGGATTCATAAAGTCATGGATTGACAAGATAAAGAAGACTTTGAAAAATAAGTAAATGGTAGGGTAAGGGTTCATAAATGTGACTATTTAATCAGTATCTTTAACCATATTCGAGCATGAATTGTCAAGAGAAGTTGTTTTTTTTTTTTTCCCATATTCTTCCATGCATGTGATGTGCAATTAAGTCTGTTTTAATCGATAAAAAATAAAAATAAATAACTAATGTATTTACTCTTCCTCTCTCTACCTTTATTCTTTCTTTCCCGCCCTATTGCCTTTTACCCTTACGCACCCCTTGGTTTTCGTTCCTTGCCCTCCCTAGATTTTAGCCGTCTACCCTTCTGGTCTTTTTTCCCCTCTCCACCTTGCTCCTTGGGTGGGCGCTCACTCCATGGGTGACTCGGCTCCTCCTCCTGCCCATTTCCCTCCCCTGCCGTCACCCCTCCCTGGTCCTCTGGTGGTTGATTCGACGGTTGCCCCTGTGCCGCAGCAGTCGTCGGGTACCCGCTCCTCCCCTGGGGCTCTGCTCGCTCCTGTGACCCCTTCGGCTATCCCTCGTCTGGCATCTCCGGGCGGTGGCTCCTGGCGTGACACGGTTGCCGCCCGTCGCCATCGCGTTCAGCTTACTCATCACCCTCACGTGTTTCGTGATGGCATCATCTCCCCCCCCGATTGATCTTCTCCGGGCTGGTGCCAAAACCTGGTCGAATGCTTTGGTTGGTTTTTTCTGGAATAAACGATTGTCTTTTCCGACTATGAATGCTTGGGCGAAGGTTAGATGGAGCAAGCGCGGCTTTGAAAAAGCCATGCTCATGGATGATGGGTTATTCATGTTCAAGTTCTCCTCCCAAGCGGATGTCACTGAAATTCTCGAACTTGGCCCTTGGCACGTTGGAGATCAGCCTATGTTTTTGCGCCAATGGCAACCTGGTATGGGTTTGGATAGAAGTTCAGTTGAGGCCATCCCGATTTGGGCTCAGTTTCATGGCTTACCTTTGGAGTACTGGATGTTGGAGGGGCTCAGCCATCTAGCTAGTGGTATTGGAAAACCCATCTGCTTAGACTCCCAAACAACTGCTATGGACAGGATTGGGTATGCTAAAATTTGTATTGAAGTTTCGAAGGAGGTTGTGCTGCCGGATAAGGTGTCCATACAGCGCCTAGCTGCTGGTGGTGAGTTGATTTGTGCTAGTATTCCTGTTACCTATCCGTGGAAACCGTGTGCTATCGTGGCGATGGGTTCCGACGGACGTCATTTTCTTGGTGATGCGAGGATTTGGTTTGGCTTCCATGAAGCCGTAAATCACACTGGCGGGTTTGCCACGGTGCACCGGAAGACGGTCCGAGTGTTGCTTTGGCAGGGGGCAGTCCTGGTCATCCGTTTAATGAAGTAGATTGTGTTCCCCCGTGGAAATTCCTCTTGTCTTGTGCCCATGGACGCTTGCTCTGTGGCACTTATGGATCAGGCTGTTGAGTGCTCTGTCGTCCATAGGGACTTGTCCCGCTCCTCCGGTTTTTTTCCAGATGCTATGGCTTTTGATTTGTCGTCATTGCCGCCTGATGGGGGTGCTCCTTCAGATGGTGATGGGGTGATGTTGTAGGGGGAAGATGCCCCATCTGTTGCTGATTGTGAGGAAGGCGAGATTCCTCTGGATTCCACCAAGCTTGGTAAGAGTGCAGTTACAAAGAAGACAGCCAAAAAGAAAAAGCCTAAGGGGATGATCTCCCCTGAATGCCTTTTCTAATGATGTCCTTCCTAGTGTGGAATACGAGGGGGCTGAATGACCTCCTCAAAAAGCTGATGGTGAAGCAAATTGTGGCCACTTCTAACCCTGTTTTGGTAGGCTTGTTAGAAACTAAAATAAAAGCAACCGTGGATCCGAAGAGTTTGGATTTTTTGGGACCTCAATGGCGCCTCTTCACCAATCATGCCTTTCACTATAATGGCCGATTTTGTCTTTGGTATAACTTCGGATATATTAGATGTTCAAGTGCTTAAGATGGGTGCTCAATTTATGCATCTCATTGCGAAGAAGATAATAATGCCCTTTCATGGTTATTTTACTTTATCTTGCCAAGATTGCTTACCAATGCTCGCTTTGTGGAAGGAATTCTGGACTTCCATAATGGAGTGACTTACCCTTGGTTGGTTATGGGTGATTTTAATCGCTGCCTCACCTCTTGAAAGTCGAGGGCGGGCGCGATTTCATGGTGGTTCGCGTGGTGAACTTCAACATCTATTTCACCATACTGATTTGGTAGATCTTCGGAGTCATGGACGCTGGTTGACTTGAGAAAATAAACAACGGGGTGATATGTATATTCGGAAGAAGCTGGACCGTGCGTTGGTAAACCGGCAATGGCTCCACTCCTTCCCTTTAGATTCCGTGACTTTTGGCGACCCGATTTTTTCGGATCACACACCTCTTCTTATTCAACATGACTCCTCTCCTCACAGATATGGGGCCCCATTTTGGTTTTTTAATGGCCTATCACGGGCTGATGGTTTCATGGAGCTAATTGCTTACGTGTGGCAGGAGGAGGTTTTCGGTTTTAAAGGATATCAATTAATGCATAAGCTGAGGAAGGCGAAACGGGCCATTAAGGGTTTTAGTCAGCAGCAAACGCAAAATGTTCAGGAGCTGGGCCGTCACTTGGCTGATTTACAACAACAATGTTATAGGGATCCTCTTAATGAGCGGTTGCGGGTTCTTGAAGCTGACAGTATGTACCGCTATCAAGAAGCCCTGACCTTACATGATTCCATTCTTCGGCAGAAATCTAGACAGACTTGGCTACGGGAAGGGGACCGCAACTCCAAATACTTTCATGCGGCGATTCTTGCTCGTCGCAACAGAAACACTATCACAGAGTTATCTGATTTGAATGGCAATGTTTGGAGAGGACAAGAGGATGTGTCTACTCATGTCCGAGATTTCTTTGTTCAGCTCATGTCCGCAGGATCTGAGGGGGAATGAGTTTGGTGTTCGGCATGTCCTTAATTTCTCTCCCCGTCAAGCCACTCTAGACATATTGAATGCCCCGTTTTCAGCATTGGACATTAAGGCGGCCTTATTCTGCCTCGGCAGTACTAAAGCTCCCGGGCCCGATGGGTTTTCAGCAGGATTCTTCCAACACACGTGGCCGATCATTGGGCCACAACTCACAGAGGCGGTTCTTGAATTCTTCTCTTCGGGTAAGCTGTTGAAGGAAATAAATCACATTTACCTCTGTTTAATTCCCAAACAAAATCGGCCTGCGAGGATCCCGGATTATAGACCGATTTCATACTGCAACACCGTTTATAAAATTATTGCTTCTCTTTTAACTGAGCACCTAAAAGGAGTTTTGATGGAGGTTGTCAGCAAGGAGTAGGGGGCCTTCTTACCGACGAGGAGTATTGGTGACAACATACTGCTGCTTCAGGAACTAATTGGTGAGTATCACTCTGGTAAAAAGATCAACAGTTGTGCCTTGTCAATCGATCTCTATAAAGCTTTTGACACGCTAGGCTGGGATTATTTGAGGGAGTGCTTGCAATGCATCGGCTTGCCTTCTCGATTTTGCCACTGGATCCTCCAATGCATCCAAACGCCATCTATGAGCGCTCTGATCAATGGTATTTCTACTAAGCCTTTTTTGATTCAGCGCGGCATAAGACAAGGTGATCCTCTTTCCCCTTACTTATTTCCTCTAGCCATGGAGGGTCTTTCCCGATTGTTGTCAAAAATGGTGCTTTGCAATGGACTCTTCCAGTTTCATCATAACTGTAAGGATCTGAACCTGTCTCATTTAATTTATGCTGATGATGTTATTCTTCTTTGCAAAGCCGAACCCCGGTGGTAAATATCATGATGAACTTGATGACCACATTCTCTCGATGGTCGGGTATGACCTTGAATTTCCAGAAAAGTGGTATATATGTTTCTTCAGATGTGACCGATCGGGAAGGCCTTAGCACTTCGGTTGGGTTACCTCTTTACAGCACGCCTTTTTGTTATCTTGGTGTTCCCATCACCTCGGGCAAACCTCGGTTCTTTAATTTTCTGCCTCTACTGGAGAAGTTAACGAGCAGAATCAATTCTTGGCAAAATAGGTTCCTCTCCTTTGCGGCCCGAGTCAATTTGATTGTTACAGTGTTGAGTAGTATGCATGTGCATTGGACTACTCATATGACCACCCCTAAAAAAGTTATTAAAGAAATGGAGCGGATTCTAAAGGCTTTTTTATGGACGGGTAAGGCTTAACAGTGCAAGGGGGCAAAAATTAAATGGAGCGAGGTTACTGTTCCTAAGAAAAATGGGGGTTTGGGCATCATCTCCTTTCCCAAGATGCACAAGAGCCTACTTATGAAATGAATTTGGCGCTTATTTGTGGATAAGGAGGCTCTGTGGGTTCAATGGATGCAGGATTATAGGCTCACTGACCAAAGCTTTTGGCATCTCCAATCTAGGCCTGAATACTCTTGGCTTTCAAAAGCTTACTGAAATTGCGTAATGTGATTTATCCTTTAATTCGGAGATAGTTGGTGATGGAGAAACCACTTCCTTTTGGTTTGACAATTGGCATGTGCTGAGTCCCCTATGGCTCCGAACTGATTTAATTCGAATCCGTCACGGATTCCCTTAATGCCAATCTCACTTGGGTTGTTCAAGAAAGTGATAAATCTGCTTTCACCACGGTTTGGATCTCCGCAATGGGTACTTGAATGGTATTTCTCTTCGTAGAGCTCAGATCGAGTTCTATGGACCGCTACACCTTCCGGTGTTTTCACTACCTCTTATTTCGTCTTTGTTGGTAGAGGGCCAACAAAGAGGTTCCTTGGAATGCTCTCGTCTGGAAACAGGTATTAAGTCCAAAGGCAGCCTTTATTCTATGGCTAACCATTAAAAATCGATTGAGAACAAAGGACAGATGGTTCGGTACTTATGATCCTATTTGTGTACTTTGTAAGCTAGTTCCTGAGAGTAGAAATCATTTATTTTTTGCCTGTGAGTACACCAAGCCAGTGTGGAATTGCACTTTGTATATGACAGGTCTCTTGTCTTCTTCTTATGACTGGCCTGAGGTTCTTCATGAGATTCATCGTGCAGTCAATAATGGGCTCCGTGATTCTCTCATGATTAGAACCTCCTTTCATATGGTTATCTACCATATTTGGCGGGAGAGAAATAGGCGTCTTTACAAAAAACTGGAGAGGGACAAATATGTATTGGCGGACTGTATTATTAACCTGATCAGGGAGGTCATCATCGGGCATGGTTTGCAAGAGCAACTAAGTTTGGCTATGCGGCAACGATGGAGCATTCATTCTAGTTAGATTTTGGACTTTATGTGGTTTACTTTTATATTCTGAGGGGTTTTCTAGGTTTCTAGTATTGATGACTTGAAGGGTTTTTTCTCCTTTTTGTCCGCAGTTGGTAGATAGCGGTTCTTGTACATTTTTTAATCTTTTCTTTATAATTATATATATATATCTTGAAATTAAAAAAAAAACTTATAAAAATATTTTTATTCTGATTTATTTTATATGTGTGAGAAGGCTTGTAACCATTCTTAATTTAGGTTGAAACTTATGCTTTTTGTTATTTGTTTACAAGAAAGTTTAGACTAAAATTTAAAATAAAACTTAGTAAGTATGAAATTTATAACCTTTTAGTTTTTTAGTTTTTAAAACAAACTACTAAAATATAAGTTTATGCCTTTAAAATTCCATATAACGGCCATCGTGCAAAATTGGATTGATGTTAAAATATTAAATTTAATTTGATTCAAATTTAATCCAAAATACTCTCATAAATACAAGCAACTCTATTTTTTTGCGCTTTTAATAGATTAATTTAGATTTATTCAAAGCTAAATTTAAATTTAGGTATAAAATGTTAAATTGATAAAAAATTAAGTTTATTTTATAAAATATGTCTAAAATCTAAATAGGCTCAGGTTTAAATATTTTTGGATTAAATCCAAATCGAATTGATTAAAGTTATTTTGTTCAATTGAAAATTGTAGAAGATATCCATGCCGATGGCACCGTGAAGAATTAATTAACTAACCTCTTCTGAAATTAGATTTCCTTCAAGATTCAGCTCAAGAATTCCACAAATGAAAGTGGCATCACTGTGAAAAAGACGAGGTTTTAGCAAGATGGCAAAGGGTATCTATAACTGGCTTGTTCAAACTCAATCCATTAAGATTCAGTTCTGTAAAACTGCAAAGATCAAAACATCATATTCAAAACGTTTTGATCTAAGGTGGCCAACACCTATTCCCTATCTGAGGATAGAAATGAAATGTATTTTAATAGGTAAAGGGTTTTGGCCTTGAACCTTTTCTAAATAACAAATTTGGTCAATAGATTATTGAGAACATTTCCAGATATAAGGTGATTGTGTCCTGTCAAAATGACTAATTATTAGGCAGGACATGAACAATAATATAGAGGGTGTACTTAATATTAGAGCCGAGAAAGATAGAATATAGAGAGAGCATGAGTCAATGATAGAAGTAGAATTTTCTGTGTTATGCAATCTGATTACAGAGTGATGATTTATATAGACTAACAAGACTAGTAGTTTGTTACGGATTAGGATAAATCATTCCTAGTTTATTAAGGATAAACCTTTCCTAGTTTGTTAAGGATAAATCTTTCCTAGTTTGTTATAACTTCTATTTCTAACACTCCCCCTCAAGTTGGGCTGTGGGGTCTCCCACACCTAACTTGCGTAGTGCTTTATGAAAGGTCTGTCCCACAACAACCTTTGTCAGGATATCTATCAGCTGGTCTTCTGATCGAACATATGGTATGTTGACAATTCCGCCTTCAATTTTCTTTGATAAAGTGCCGATCAACCTCCACATGTTTAGTTTCGTCATGTTGCACAAGATTCTCGAGATACTAATGGTCGCCTTGTTGTCGCATGCGAGATCATACGCACCTCTAGGTGGAAAGCCCAATTCGTCAACGACTTCATAAGCCACGATGAATTCGCCGATCCTTTAGCTATGCCCCGAACTCCAACACACTCGAAAGTGCCACGACTTTCTGCTTTCTTGCTTTTCAAGTTACCAAGTTTCCTCCAACAAGAAAAATATCCTGAGGTTGATCTTCTGTCTAATAGATTACTAGCCCAGTCTGCATCCGTGTAGACTTTCACTTCTAAGTTCCCGTTCTTCTGAAACAGGATTCCGTTCCTAGATGTTCCTTTTACGTATCGAAGAATTCTGATAACAGCATCCATGTGTTGTACCTGTGGCTCATGCATAAACTGGCTCACAACTCCAACTGCATATGCTATGTCGGGTCTGGTATGAGCAAGATATATTAATCGCCCTACCAGTCTCTGATATCTTCCACGATCAGCAATTTCTGCTCCTTCTAGCTTCAAACCATGATTCATCATAATCGGTGTCTCAGCTGGTTTACAGTCCACAAGCCCAACCTCGCCGAGAAGATCTAACACATACTTCTTTGAAGATAAATATCCCCTGTCTCGACCTTAGTACCTCTATACCAAGAAAATACTTTAGCCTTCCTAAGTCTTTCATTTCAAACTCCTTGAATAGATGTTTCCAGAGCTGATTCATTTCCTCCAAATCATCCCCAGTGAGAATCATATCGTCTACATAGATGATCAGACAAATAATTTTCTCACCTCTTCTTTTTAGGAACAAAGTATGATCATAGTTACTCTGTTTATACCCAAGGTGCTTCATTGCCACTGTGAATCTTCCAAACCAAGCTTGTGGTGACTGTTTTAGCCCATAGAGTGCTTTCTTCAATCGACACACTTCATTTTTTCGAAACCCGTGAGAAAAACCTGGTGGAGCTTCCATATAAACTTCTTCTTTTAGCTCACCATGTAGGAATGCATTCTTCACATCAAATTGATGTAACGACCAACTTAGGTTTGCTGCTAACGAAAACAACACCCTAATAGTATCAATTTTGGCAACTGGACTAAAGGTCTCAGAATAGTCTACTCCATATGTCTGAGTATATCCTTTTGCTACCAAACGAGCTTTGTATCTTTCCACTGTTCCATCTGCCTTATGTTTTATAGTAAACACCCATTTGCATCCAACTGTCCTTTTTCCAACTGGCAGAAGACAATTCTCCCAAGTTCCATTTTTTTCTAGAGCATCCATTTCCACTTCCATTGCTAGGCACCATTCTTTCTTCATCTGAGCTTCTTCAATTGTTCTAGGAATTGCTCCAGCATACAACACAGAAGTAAATTCCCTAGCTTCTTCTGACAAGCTCCCCCTCACTACATTAGCTATAGGGTATCTAGATTTTCTCAAGTCATGTTCTGGTGAATATCTCTGGGGCGAGACTCCCGGAGTGCTTTTTGGAGGAAGAACATACCTGTTGGTAGTTTCTACTACTTCTGTTTCAGTTTCTGGTGGTAAGGCTGCATGAAAGTGGTCAGAGTAATTGAGAGCAGAAGTATTATCATGAACAGGGGTTATTACCTCTCGAGGAGTATCCATCTGAGGAGCTTGGGGTGATCCTGGTGAGATGGGCGTCCCTATGTTGTCAGAGGTATCCCTTCCGATGGGTCCAAGAATTGACATACTTGGGGTTAGAAGCCAGCTCAGTGTGTCGGTTTCTGACTTCTCCGCCTGAACATTGAGTTGGGTGGCATAGAAATATTCGGTTTCTAAGAAGTCACAATCCATAGTGGTGAACATGCAACGAGAAGAAGGATGGTAGCACCTATAGCCTTTCTGATGAACTCCATACCCAACAAACACACATTTAAGGGCACAAGGATCAAGCTTAAAATGCTCGGATTTTGGTATGTGGACAAAAACGGAGCATCCAAAGATGCGAGGTGATACAGATAGGGTTGCCGGTATTTTGGTATGACTAGAAAGAGTGTCTAAAGGTGTTTTAAGGTTAAGTATTTTGGAAGGTAGGCGATTAAGGGTATAAGCAATGAGTAAGCGGCTTGAGCGAGAAAAAATGGGGTACACAAGATTCAATAAGTAAGGCCCGTGTGATTTCAAGAATGATCCGGTTTTTTCTTTCTGCTACCCTGTTTTGTTGAGGTGTGTTTGGGCAAGTGGTTTGATGGAGTAATCCTTTTTTCTGAAAGAAAGTTTGCATGGTATGATTGACAAATTCTCCTCCATTATCAGTTTTAAGGATTTTAATGGATTTCTAAAACTGTGTATGGATCATATTATAAAAATGAATAAATTTATGAGGAACTTCAGATTTGTGTTTAAGAAAATATACCCAAGTCATGCGGGTACAATCATCCACAAAGATCAAGAAAACTTTAAACATATTATTCCCGAATTGAATTTGGATTTCACACATCGAATGTACGGATCAAATATATGTTCAACCCAGTGTTACTAGAAAGAAAAGTTTTCTATGACTTTTGGCTAGTACACACGTATCACATGGACTATTATTGGACAAGTGAGGAAAAGAATTTTAAAATAAGCAGGAGATGGGTGACCTAAACGACGGTGCCAGAGCCAACTTTCTCGGTTAGTAGTTCCATGAGTTAGTAGGATTGTCCCGTTCTGAGCTACCTCATCAACGTAGTAAAGCCCATCTCGCTCAGGCCACGTCCAATAATCTCTTGAGTTTGGATATCCTGCAATATGCAAAAACTAGGGTTCATGATTACTTTACAATTCAATTCCCGGGTGACTTGGCTTATAGAGAGAAGTTTACAAGTGAGAGATGGGACATATAAACAATGAGAGAGTTTTAGTGTTGGGGATAGTTCTACCGATCCTGCACCTTTGGTGTGCGTAATCACCATTAGCTGTTTGAATCGCCCTTTTGGGTAATGAGGGGTGATAATATCTGTAGGATCAAAGATCATTGTATCGAGAGCACCACAATCAAAAAGCCCTTGAGTGCATTTCGGTTTATCAGGTTTGTGGGAAATATATGCAGTTTTATGGTTATTGGAATTACGACAATGTGGTGGGTCAATAAGGTTGGCTGGGTCATTGTCAACATCCTCCATAACATGAGAACCACAATTATCAACTTTAAAACTTTCAAGCCTTAAAAATTGGAACCACAAATTTGAGAGTTTGGGAGTAGATACTTTTCCCCAAACCTAATACCTGCGTCGGTGGAGTCCGTAAGATTTGAGCTCTCTCCTTCTTTCCTCCCAAAAACAGCAGCCGCAAAAACTCCACTCTCCCTTTCACTAGCGCCGACGCCAACTCCAGTAGCCTCAGGATTACCAGTTGCGGTAGATGCTTTGGCCGATCGATGTCGCCGTTTTGGGTTATCACGCCACCACTCAGGAAACCCAACCAGATGGAAGCACTCCTCCGTCACGTGTCCCGTCATATTACAGTGTGAGCATTTGAGTGTTGATCGATCGACACCAGTCCACCGGAATGATGAGCTCCCCGATTCCGACCTGTGCTCCTGGCCCCATACGGATTTTGTTTTTTCCCCTTGTTCCTTTGATGTATTCTTCACGAAATCAGATCGAGGTTTTTGATTATGTCCCTTCACAGACAACCCAGTTCCGATGCCCTGTGACGTGCCTCCTTCCCCACTGTCACCGGTTGTCGATGGGCTTAGAATAGCCATCCTGGCGGCCTCCCTTCTGACAGCCGCATAGGCTTCTTCTACTGAGGGCACGGGATCCTGCTTCAACAAATCCCTCCTGATGGAATCGTACTTATCGTCCATGCCTGCCAAGTACTGATATAATCGATTTTTCCACTTGATTTTGTTGAATATCATGATACCAACCGCACATTGCATTGGGTTTGGCTCACGTGTGTCGATCTCTTGCCAAATTCTTTGAAAGCTACCGTAATATTTTCATTGGTCATTTGTCCTGTTGATGCTTGTTTGCTTTGGTTATGAGGTCAAAGATTTGCAGAGACCCTTCACCACTTTGATATGTTTTTTCAAGACCTAACTACAATTCCCTCGAGGTCGGATATTGGATGTACTGTCCAACTAATTCTGGTTCAATTGCGTCAATAATCCAGGAGAAGACCTGGAGATCCGCTTGTTGCCATTTACTAAGCGTTGAAGCTGTTTTCACCGGTTGTTCCACCTCATTGTTGATATATTGAGTCTCCCTCGTTTTCCAATAGCCAGTAGCAT
Organism: Erythroxylum novogranatense; assembly: GCA_029891385.1. Classification (NCBI taxonomy): domain Eukaryota; kingdom Viridiplantae; phylum Streptophyta; class Magnoliopsida; order Malpighiales; family Erythroxylaceae; genus Erythroxylum; species Erythroxylum novogranatense. Next base: position 107,773,509 of record CM057226.1, on the reverse strand, counting down.
CAATTTCGACCACAGGGAGTAATTGTGATCATTCAATTTGATTGATACGTTGGCTGTTTCATTCCCAGTATTCTGATTCAACAATTTCTCTAATTGTGTTGACAAGAATTCGGAAGCTTTGGACATTATCAAGACTCAAGCAGATCTTGTGGGTACTCATAGTGATTGACCCTAGAATCGATAATCGCTTTGATACCATATTAGAGCCGAGAAAGATAGAATATAGAGAGCATGAGTCAATGATAGAAGTAGAATTTTCGTGTTATGCAATCTGATTACTGAGTGATGATTTATATAGACTAACAAGACTAGTAGTTTGTTACGGATTAGGATAAATCATTCCTAGTTTATTAAGGATAAACCTTTCCTAGTTTGTTAAGGATAAATCTTTCCTAGTTTGTTATAACTTCTATTTCTAACACTTAACACATTCGCTCTTTATGTACCTATTGAAAGTTGTGCCAGGACAGAGCAATCATTTAGTGCAAAGGAGACCTTTTGGATCGTCCTAGATGTAATAGAACACCGCTCTATATTTAAGCTATAAAGGGCTGCAAGAGCAAAAAGCATCATGAGAAAACATCAAGACCAACAACTTCAACTTGACAACAGAGTTAGACGAGTCATGAAGGAGTTGGCAATGCTAACACGCCAATAAGAAGAGCTTCAACATCAGTTTGTGGCATAAGACAGGATTTTACCTTTACACTTTTCCAATATAGTTGAAAGGAAAGATGCACATGTATCAGTGGGTCGATTTCCAGATAAATTAACCACTTCTAGACAAGTAAAGAGCAAAGGGCACTCACAGATCTGCGGAACCACAATTAGAAAGCTCATAATGAGCTGCACTACAAAAGGTTGCCCTATTCTTTTAAGATGCTAATAGTGACTCCACAGAATCTCAACATTCCAATGAAGACAGAATTTGGGGATTCTTTAGGAATTCAACATGGGATACATATGAAAAATGTGGCACTCTTGACTGCATTTCACAAAGGCCAAATTTCAGCCACTATACAGTCAAATTCAATGCACATTCCTTCACCTGAAATTAGTGGAGTACAAACGAACAGGTCACAACTAGTGAAAATCAATCAAGTGAAAAGAGGAAAGATAGAAAGCAGGGGATCATGATTTTTAACATTTGCTTGAAGCAAAGCTTTTACAAGAGTGAAAAACAGAAAGAAGATATCCTTTCTATGAAAATTGGACCTAAAAGAGAGTAATCCTTATGATTCATGCGTGCAGAATTTTGGAAAGTTTTGGAATAACAAACTTGAAATAGAGCTGATGGACCAAATCGACTGCAATGTAAATCCAGGGTCAAATCACCATATTTTGGCCTGATATGAGAAACTGTTGAAGCTTCTCCATCGTTCCATTTCGTAAGCGTAAGCAGTTGGCAACTATTGTTAGTCAAAAAAGGCATTCACAACTTATTAAACATAATATAATGAGAATTACATATAATAGCATTGTGCCTAAAAGCATTGTTAACATGCATTTGGTAGTTAATGCACCGCTTTCTGGGAATCATTTAACATATGAAGACAAAAGAAAACATACCTAACAAATTTATAAGATACGTCGAGCATCGCAAATGTTTTGTGCGTATGCAGGGCATTTAACAAAGGGGTTATAGATATATATTGCAATTCACAGTCAGAGGCAATCATTTCATCCTCAACATGGTAAAGGAAAAGGACTAGGAATTCAATTTAGAGTCAATATACAATTTCATCAAGCGCTTTTGAAACTTATTAAGTTACTTATAAATATGAACTTGACTGTAAAACAAACAAAGGAATTATGGTTCACTAAATAGGTTTTGTAAGCAAAATCAAACTTGCCCTAAAGGTTCTGCAGTCTATATTACATCTTTACAGCATTAAGAAAATAACAGGGTTGATAAGTTCATATTTGTCCAATATTTATGTTTTAATTATCCCTTTTTATTCCTCTTATTGATGCAATTATCAGAACTTAGTTTGATTTAATATTTCATTGTAGGGAATTACAATCTTCGCATAACGTGAGGAATTAAGAGGAAAACAACAATTAAAATCAAGCTCAAACAATAATGTTTAATGGTCCAAAACAATTGAAGAATCAGCTACAAAAGGAGCCCAAGACCTAAGGGTATGTTTGGATGTGGGTGGAGGGATGGAAGGGAATGGAATGGAATGACTCAAATGACTCAGGCCATTGTTTGGGAGTTTATTTTGAAACAGGATGGAATGGCAATTAATGGCTTTGGAAGCCATCCTTTGTCATCCAAAATTCAATATTTTGTGACCTTCCAAATTGGGGGGTCAAGCATGGAATGACATGGCTTGCCTTCCAAACCTTAATTTAATGACAAAAATATCCTAAAAAAATTAATGAAATTATAACTCCAATCCAGCAAATACCTACGCGGTTACATGTTACTACGTCAATTGTGTTTCTCCTTCAACTGAAAAGTGCGATGAAAAAGTTGATTGCTTATATAAGAAAATGAGAAAATTATATTCTAGGCATCCTACAATTTAAAATGCTTTGGGATTACTAAGATAGTTTCATGGCAATTATACATATTTTATTACAAGGGTAATTTTGGAAAAAAAATATTACAAGTCATTCCATTCTATTCATTTTTAGTATCACTTCCAAATAATAGTCAAAGGAGTCCCTCTCTTATTTTATTTAAACTTCCAAATAATGGAGTAGCCCACTCCATTCCATTCCATTCCACTACACTCCATTCCGTTTTATTAATTGCCATTCCATTCCATTCCATCCTAAACTCCCAAACATACCCTAAATGACATAGCAACATTACAAAACGCAAATAAGCTTGCGTTTCAAGAAGCTACAGCAATGAGGAATAAAGTGAGTGGAGGTGGCGTTAAAAACACAAAAGGAAGCAGCGTGTGTCGTTTTGGTGAAAACAAGTGAGAGCTGACGTGGATGAAAGTAAAAACAAGGAGGTTTTTAATTAAGAGAGAAAAAACATAGAAGCTGGCGGCGGTAAGAAGGCAGCAAGGGATAGGGACGCACGCAATACAGGAATTAAAGGAGGAAAACAAGAGGAAGCAACGACTTTTTGTAGGTGACGCACGCAGCACAAGGACGAGGGAGAGGAGGACTCTCTTTTGGTCTTTTGAGATTTTGTGAAGCAACAGTGGAGGACGCAAGGCATCATCGTGGATCAATTTCTAGAACTTTGTTTCTAGTTTTTTTTCTTCTTCCCTTAGTTATTTAGATTATGTTAATTAAGAATCTTGTTTTGTTTAATTCCGTTATGAGTAGCTAAACCGTTTTAGTCGGGGAATTCCAATTGTTATGCTTTGACTCGTAAGACCTATTGTTCTGATTATTTGGTTTATAATATTCGTATTGTTTCCGTTTTACTGTTATTATTTATTAATTGATTCTGCGATTAGAGTCCGATTGTAGAATTAGTTAATTAACATATCGCCAACTGATTTACTTGGTGGTGTTAACTGGGTGATTAGTGTTTGTGGCAATTGGTACTAGGACATATTACTTGTTTGATTTTGTGTTGAGAAACTTGCGATCTAATTAGATGAAGCATGAGTCAGTGCGTAGTCAGTTAGGGTTAGTGTTTTTTTAGAGCTTAATGCTGTTACTTAATTGAATCTCGGAGAGAGTCTCGAAGGGGTTATTAGTTAATTAGGAAACAGTTTAAAAGAGTCTCTTTGATTGTTCTAAAATTAAGAAGAAGCGAGGGAGCCAGAGGTAGTTGGTAACCATAGCTAACCTATTATTAAACCAAAGAAAATATTTGAGTCGATGATCGAGGTCTATACATAATAATTAGGAATTTCCTGACTAGTTGTCGTTATTTGAGTTAATCAATTTTATCTGTGTTCTTTACTAGTTTAATCATAGTAGTTATTTTATTAATTGAGTTTATAATTTATCAGTGGTTAGTTTAATTAGTAGTTTTAGTCGAAAACTTCAAAACCCCCCTTTTAATTAATTTCATTCGTTCTTTGGCATTTGAATAGAATCAATTTGTTCCATTCTCTGTGGATCGACCCCATTTACCACTGTGTGCAATTTATTTTCGTTTGGTGTTTGAGATTTATTTTTGGTGGATTCGACACCCATCAAGGATTATGAGGATTTCAATTTTCTATTTCAGTTCAAAGTGAAAATTTCCCAACTCAATTTTCTCAAGGCAAGCAAACTGCTCCATTGAGTAAAACATAGTTTCAGATATTTATATAAGACCTTGACCGTAGCATTTTCCAATCCAAGAACTAATATATTTCCAAAAGAATCAAGTTCAACAAATTTAAAGTAAAAAGTAGGCAATTTCCTTTCAGAAGCTGCCTATCTTAGGAAGCAATTTACTTTTAATGCATTCTTATTGGGAAACTAACAAATCTCAAATTTGTTAGTCAATAAAGTTGCTCGTAGTTGGAAAACCCTCATTTGTGTTCGTCATAACAGTGCTTATAACTCCAGGGCACATTGGAAAAGGTGATGCTATTATAACTTCCCAAAATAAGAAAAGCAAATCATACCAGCAATAGAAACTACAGTCATAATGTTTCCTGGGCCATTCTTAAAAGTATCCAAAGATTCACAGGACTCCAGAACTTGATCAACATATTTCATCTAATTAATGATGGGCAAGAGACCTAAGCAGATAATAGACTGAATATTTTATCAATTGCATGAAGTGGTGGCTGGTGACAATTATGCATGCTCACAATAGAAAAATCTTCAATTGAAAGTTGCTTCAACAATTGTTTCTACCCTTTGATCTCCTGTACATAGATAGATGTAGACAATATAAGCATGCCAGTTCAACTTTTAACGACTCAATGTCCAATTTATCAACAGCAATGTATGAGCCTGCCTCCACTTGAATCAGGTAATTGTCAATTCTGAAGGTGGTATGTTGCTGCAGTCAACAAAAGCAACAGGTTAGAGTACAATGATGATAACAAAGAAGAAGCTACAACAATGAGAATGAGAACATAAAAACAAGAAATAAGAAAGAATAACCACTCCAATGAAGCTTGCCTTGTTTGCATGAATCACAGAATTTCAAATTTTTCATACTAAGATGAATTTTCATTGAATTGAGAACTTGGTTCAGTACATTTGATGAAGGATGACCAAGTTTAGCATGCCAAATATTAACATCATTTGTATCATTTGTAGAAAGCTGAGTAGAAAAGGTTTGTGGATAAGGGACTAGACTAGGAGTGTTCGGAAGAGAGGATGACAATGGGCTTGTCTTGAATTGATTGATATGCTGAGTTTGTGGTGGAACATCAAGGCTGTAGAGACCATCCCAAAGCATCCCTTTGAGAAGAATTGTCCTCGTTGCCTTGTCCTTAAACAAACACATTGTGTCAGAAAATTCCACAATAATATTGTTGTCTTTTGTGATTTTGGAAATGCTTAACAGATTCTTGGTAATATTTGGAGCAAGAAGTATTTGATGTAAAGATAATGGTGTGTGTTTATTGTCTTTGAATTGAATGTAAGATGAGCCAATGTGTGTAATAGGAAGAGAGTCTCCATTACCTACTGTGATGTGGTCATTACCAGTATAGTCTGAACCGATAGAGAGATTATTTAGGTCAGCAGTGACATGATTTGTAGCTCCAGAGTCAACATACCAAGTAGAGGCACTAGGTTGGTCAGGATTAGTGTTTGCTTGAGCTAAGAAATTTGTGGTGTTCCATTGTATGTGTGATGCTGTCCAGTGTGTTGAGACTGATATTGTGTTGATGAATTTGATTGCTTCATTTGCTGATTTCCATGCCATGACTGGTCAAATCTCTTGTAGCACCGAAGGGCATCATGGCCTGGTTTTTGGCATAGTTGGCAGTATAAGCGATTTGAACCAGTCCATCTTCCTCTGCCACGACCACCCCTTCCGCGAAAGGTATGGTGACCTCCTTGATTTCTGGTATGAGTGTTGTTTCGTTAAAAGAGACAAGATTGGCTGAAGGGAAGAGACAGTTAGAGTGTGAGATGCAGATTTAGTTGTTCAAGCCTGGTTTCATGCATCATAAGACTATATTGTACATCTTGCGAGTTGCATTTGTCATTGTATGTGTTAGGAGAACAACAATCTGGATCATAGTCATGGCCTAGACCATTTAATGCACTGAGGATAAGCTCATGATCTGATACTGGATGTCCTGCCACCATGAGAGAGTCTCCAATTGATTTTATCTTTTGAATATAATCTGAAATTGTCTGTGAGCCTTTTTGGATTGTTGACAATTGTTGTTTTAGCTGCAAGACCCGAACCATGGAAGTTTGTGCATACAGGTTTTCAAGAATTTTCCAGCATTCAAGGGAGGTGGAGGATTGATTTACCTGACCTACCACATCCTCACTTATAGTGGAAAGAAGCCAGCAAAGTAAGAGCTGATCTGATTTGCGCCATAAACGGTATTCTGGATTTATGACAGTCTGAGAAACTTCTGCTGAAGTTGAAGCAGATTCTGGAATGACTCTTGGAGGTGGAGATACATCCGAAGAGATGAAATCTTCAAGTTCTAGTGCTCGAATGGCTGCTGTCACTTGTGCTCTCCAGTTGATAAAATTGGTTATGTCCAATTTGATTGGTAAGTTAAAATTAAGATTTTTTGCCAAGGCTGGGAAATCTAAAAGAGGAGCAGAGATTTGTGATTACCGAGTTTGGTGGGAGGTTGAAGATGAGTCTTGAGCCATTATGACGTTTGTCAATATGGAGGCTCTGATACCATGAAGAGAAAGGAGATGAGTAGTATGAAATGAAATCCTTTCTTCTTGCTTATTTTATTACGTCGAGTGTAATATATACAACTTGAGACATTCTAGAATAAGACAAATTATTCTTACAGACTAAACAGAAATTAGTTATGTACAGCTGCAAGTTGTTGGAGAAGAGATGCTCTAGTGGTGGCAGGAGCAGAGGAAGCAACGGAAGACTGAAGATCAGAGGTGTGTGATGTCTGTAGGAGAGTCATCGGTAGTGGGCCTGGAGCAAGTGAGCTGGCCCAAGGACTTAGAGAGGGAAGTGGAGTCCGGTAGGTTAGGATCCTTTAGAGTTTTCTCCTTTGAAATATCACTCTCATTTGGAAAATCGTCCTCATCATCTGAAAGGACCACTCTAATTCTTTTCCAGCCAACAACTGTTTGATGGTTACTAGTAAAACATTTTTTAGAAGCTTTAGTTAAGTCATGAACTTTGTGGTTTTCAGCCCGAGCTGCTTTGATGTTTGATCAGCGTTTACTGGACTGAAGGAGTGAAGCTAGGGGCACATCATCATTCATGATTTCAACACTTTCCAAAGTATGTGATCTTGTAGAACAGAGCTTGCCCATTGAATTAGATTTACTTTCTGATAAATAATCACCCTCTTCTGTATCGGTCTCAGAGCAGTAATCTCTTGTTGATTTTTGTTTCTCAAGCTCCCTAATTTCTAGCTATTTTAAATTGTCAATTTCAAGTTGCAACCTCCGACAAAAGAGAACCAGATTTTAACAAATAAACTAGCGTTTATGCCAAGAAAATTAAGTTGGAATCTTACTGAGTTAGTACTGCTTTCAGTGAAAATGCTTATCATCGTAAAGAAACTTTACCTAGCATTATCAAATCTTATCATGTGGCTGTAATGCATATTCTCTAGTGCTGTAAGCTGAATAGAGGGGAGTTTAGCCTCAGAGGCAATTCTGTGAATGAGGAAAATGAATAAGGATTAACATAACCATTATGACAAAATGCTAGAAAGACCAAATTTTATTTACTTCCAAGTCCAAGTAAGAACAATTTAGCATGCTTCAGGCTGCCCAAATAAGAAATAAGAAATAAAATATTATCTTCTTGTCATTGTTTATTAGTTGTAACTTGTTACTTGTGAGATAAACATAACATCACGTAATATCAATTATGTTCTCCTTAATCTTCAGACAGACATGAAACATAACTTCTACAAAACTATAGACTGCTAGCTTTTATAAGAACAGAGATGATGTTAAAGATAACTAGTATGCACCATTTGCTCCTGATAATTTACTGGAGAACAGTACTACTGTCTTTGGATTTTCTAAAGTTCGTGTTTGGGACTTAAGGTACGTGTGTTTAAGCCTAGCAGCTAAGGTAAGTCAAACTTACAAAACTGCAACTTCCTTAACGTGTAAAGCAATAGCAAGAGAATCATTTCTATTGCATATGAGTTAAAGAAGCCTACTCCCAAGCCGAAGCCGCAATGAGAGGTCGGCTATGCCACCCAAAAGTCAAACATCCTTCGTCGTCCTAGAGGCTATAACCTTCGGCAGAGAACAGCGTCAACAGCGTCCTGGCTTGCTTAAACGCATTTGAACCCAAATGCAAAGCCTTGAACCCAGCTCCCCTAAGCCGCTCTCTCCACTTAGCCAGCGGCTCGTGTCTTTCCTCCTGAGCCGACCCTTCGCAGCTCTCCATGTTGCATATTTCTCTCTGTATGTACATCTCCGCCAACGCTTTCTCTGGCTGTAAAGCACAAGCCTCCAGCGAATCCACCAACTCTTTGGGGTTCACTTGGAGCATCCACGGCTTCACATCCTGAAGCCCCGAAGTTGCTACGCCACGAAATGCAAACCGGACATTGACCGATCGCGCCAACTCGATATGTCGGACGCCAATCTCTCGAAGCGAGTCGCGGTCGTCGGGAGATGGCAAACCAATGCCAGTTAACCTTAACAGTGGTGGTCCACCAGGACGTAGAGCCAAAGCCTGTATGAGCGCCGGCTATTGTAGACCGTGTATTAAGTTAAAGCCCACCACATGGATGCAATCTTGACCGTTGAAAGCCTCCAGTGTAGCTTGATTGGCTTTGAAATGAGCGAACTTGAGGTAAGGGCAGGCTTCGTAGAATTGATGGCAAAGAATCTCATTCTAACAGGCAAAACCAAAACAACTGCCACCAGTTTGGAGAAAGAATTATTTTAAAATTTTAATATTATAATATAAATTATTCATCAAATTGGTTGTTAATACGTAACAACTTTTCGAATATGATTCGTCATTATAAATATGTAATAATAATAATCATATATAAAAAAAATTGTGTTCCTTTTAATAAATATATACTTCATTGTAATAATTACATAGAAAATTTTTAATTTTATATACTAGATTTAAAATTAAGATTTCAATTCAATTTTAGCTTGATATCATATGAAATAATATTTTACTTCAGTAATATTTTTAGTTCAGTCTTATTTATTAATTTATTTATTTATTAGTAATATTTTTAGTTGAAAATATACATATTTAAATATCAAATTTGAAATTCCTGTTTTCTTTTATTTCTATTCTATACATTGGTTACTTTTATTCCTTAAAAGTTTCAATAGAATGCTAATAACATTAAAAAATATATCATTTATAATGGAGTATAACAAATTTACACAAGTATCAAACTCTATTTGTTAGAATTATATATGTTGTTGTTAGTTATCTGTTAGTTATCAGTTTAGTTAGTTTTTCACGTGTATAAATACTCTTCATTTAAATGAAATAAGATAGACTTTGATTCTCTCTTAATATGATTTTGTGATATGGTATCGAGCAAAAGTTTCCGCCTTTTGAGTTTTTACGGGTTTGTTATACAATCTCCATATTTTCTTGTTTTTCCATTCTTTACGTTCAAGAAACGTTATCGTTTGTTTCTCTGTTTTCTTTCATTCCTTTTCTTTACGATCATCGTGTTACTATGACCAGCTTCAATGCTTGGAATACCAATCACTCCTCTGGTTCGACGTCCAAACCAGAGGATAATCCATCCAGTCCATATTTTCTTCATGTTAATGAGAATCCGACGTTGGTTCTCGTATCTTGGTTCTTCTACAGACCAAATTACCACTAATGACAACGAGCCATGAAAATGGCTTTACTTTCCAAGAATAAACTTAGTTTTGTTGATGGCACTATTCTGCAGCCTCTATGCACTGATCCGCTGTTCGTCCCTTGGGAGAGATGTAATAACGTAGTTATCTCCTGGCTTATTCATTCTGTTTCCCCTTCCATTGCACAGTCGATCATCTGGTTAGATTCCGCTTATGATATATGGACTGATCTCAAGGCAAGATTTGCTCAAAGCAATTTTTCGGATTGTGATCTTCAATCGAAATTTATACTTGTCAATGTGGTAGTTTGTCAGTTCATGAATATTTTACTAAACTCAAAATCTTATGGGATGAGTTACAAATCTTGCGTCCTCTCCCATCTTGCTCCTGTACTTCTCAGTGCTCTTGTGGGTTGTCCAAAAATATTAGAGATTTTCATGAGCATGATCAAGTCATGGTTTTCATTAAAGGTTTAACTGAGTCATATTCGACTGTGAAGTCCCAGATCTTGTTAATGGATCCTTTACCTTCTTTGAATAAAGTATTTTCTTTGTTTCTTCAGCAAGAACGACCTTTAGTTCCACAAGACCGTTTTTTGGTACCTGATATTAATACTTTAGCTGTTAAAGGCGTTAATGGTGCTGGACCTAAAAAGCACTTCAACAGTTCGGTTTCGCCTATTTTTATTCACTGTGGAAAGGAAGGGCACACCATCGACAGATGTTACAAGAAACATGGTTATCCCCCGAATACGAAGTCTTCCAAGAAATTTACTAGTCGTCCTTATGCTAATGTTGTTGACGTGGATTCTCCTACTCAAGTTGCAGATCATCACCCTTCTGTCCCTACAGAGGAACCAGGTTCCAGTTTTCAATTTACTAAAGATCAATATGATCAAATATTACAATTGCTTCAGGGTCTTTCTACCTCTCATCATGTGAATTCAAAGTGACCTTACCGCCTTCCATTAAGCCGACTTCTCCTTCGGTTTGTTTTCTTCACATGATCGTTAATTTCTCCTATCTCTTTAAATATTTCTTACATTCATAATCTTGAGCAATGAATGGATTGTTGATACTGGGCTACCGATCATATCGCATGTTCTTTATCTTTTTCCATTCTTTAAATCTGTTTCTAATGTTTATGTCACTCTTCCTAACAAATGCAAAGTCTGAGTTACTCACATGGGTACTGTTCATTTAAATAGTAATATGCATCTTTTATTGTTTTATCGTCCACGAATTTACCTTTAATCTCATTTCATTAGTAAATTAGTCGGTGATAGCTCTTGTAGTTTAATTTGTAGTATACCGGTGATTTGATGCGGAATAAGGCAGGAAGAAGACAATTGAGAAGGGAGGGAAACTAGAAGAGAGTAGAAGGGAGAGAGAGAATTGAGGATGAAAATATTGTATATTGATTTTCTTGTTGTCCTCACATTGACAACTGTAGCAACATATATTCTCATGTGTTTGTTGTAACCGAATACAGAAAATGATAAAATAATAAAAACAATTTATGCTAGCCAACTCCCATGGTCTGATTTTATTTAGTGGACCTTTAGCCTTGTAACAGGCCCTCCTCCGAGTCCATACCAGTAGGGTCATAACACTCCATGCCTCTTAAAAGAACCCTTAACCTTAAGGTTAAATCTGGAGGCGGCTTCGGATATACCGAGGATCCTCCCACGTGGCCTCCTCTACTTCTCGATCCTTCCTTTGCACGAGCCACTTCAAGCCATCCAGGTTACCACGGTGACGAATCGCTTCTATCATGGCTTCGGGTCGGTCTACTGTTGGTGCTGCTCCGTCCTCCACAGGTTCGCTAGACGACGTTGTTCCCAACCCCAGCGCTTTCTTCAGCAACGACACATGAATCACTGGTTGGATCCGACTCCCTGTTGGTAGATCCAACATATACGCGAATGCTCCAACCTTCTTCTTTATCCGGTAAGGCCCGTAATATTTGGCGTTTAGCTTCTGATTTTTTCGTTTACTCACAGAGTTCTGACGGTAAGGTTTCAATTTTAAATAGACCAGATCTCCTTCTTCAAAGGTTCGCTCGGTCCTCCCTTTATCCGCCTGAGCTTTCATCCTATCCTTGGCCCTGAGGAGATGCAGCCTAAGTGAGGAAAGCATGCGTTGACGCTCATCCAAGTAACGATTGACACTTTCCACAGGTGAGGGTAACTCCAAGGCCGCAGCTTGTGGTGGCGGAGGATATCCATACAAAGCTTGGAATGGCGAGGTCCGAATGGCGTTATGAAAGTTGGTGTTGTACCACCATTCGGCTAGGTGAAGCCATCTGTGCCACTTCTCTGGGTGTTGGTGGGTCATACACCTCAGGTAAGTTTCCAGACATTGATTTACTCTTTCTGTCTGCCCGTCTGTTTGTGGGTGATATGATGAGCTCATTTTGAGTTGTGTCCCCATGTTTTTAAACAATTCCTTCCAAAATAGGCTAGAAAATACCTTATCCCTATCTGAAGTAATGGACTCAGGGGTTCCATATAGTTTATAGACCCCTTGCATGTACAATTTCGCCACATCTGAAGCTGTGAAAGGGTGAGATAGGGCTAGGAAATGTGCATACTTCGTATATGTGTCTACCACCACCATAATTACATTCTTCCCTTCAGAATTCGGTAGGCCTTCTATAAAATCCATAGATATCTGCCTCCAAGCTCCTTCTGGTACTGGTATAGGTTGCAGTAACCCAGGGTAGGGAACATTTTCTTGTTTACATTTCTGGCAAGTTTCACATGTTTGAATACAACCCTTCAGCTTATTCTTCATGCCTGGCCAATAGAATAATTGTTTGAGTCTGTGATAAGTAGCCTTGAATCCTGAGTGTCCACCTGCGGAGGATGAATGAACCTCCTTTAATATTGTTTCCCTAAGGTTACCAGTAGCTCCCATATACAATCTTCCTTTGTACCTTAGAATTCCACCTTTGAAGCTGTAGGGAACAGTCCCTGTGGTGTTTTGTAGGGCCACCAATACAGCCTGTTGAGCTTCTGCATCCCCTTCATAACTTTCCACTAATTGTTTTACCCAGTCTGGTTGAGTAGTAGTTAATGCATGAATTTCTGCTTCTTTTGGTTCAAACTTACGTGACAGTGCATCTGCTGCTTTATTCTCCTGCCCTTTTCTGTATTGGATGGTGTAGTCAAGTCCCATAAGTTTAGTTAAACTCTTCTTCTACATCTGAGTTTGAATCCTTTGTTGCAGAAGATACTTTAGGCTGTAATGATCTGTTTTAATAATGAAGGATGTGGCCTCTAGATAGTGTCTCCATTTATCTACAGCTGAAGTGATGGCCAGTAATTCTTTTTCATAGACTGATAGGTTCTGATTCCTAGGACAAAGAGCCTTGCTGAAGTAAGCAATAGGTCTCTTTCCCTACATGAGGACTGCTCCAATTCCACAGTTGCTAGCATCCGTTTCTAAAATGAATGGTTCTTGAAAATTTGGAAGGGCTAGCACTGGAGCTGATGTCATAGCCTCTTTCAATTGTTGAAAGGCCTGCTATGCTTCCTGTCCCCAATGAAATTGAACCTTCTTCAGTAGGGTTGTTAGGGGTTTACTAATCTATCCATAATTCCTGATGAACTTCCTATAGTAGCCAGTGAGATCAAGGAAACCCCTTAGGGCTTTGACAGTAGTGGGTGTTGGCCAATCCAACATTGCCTGAATCTTTGAGGGATTAGTAGCTACTCCATCCCCTGATATAATGTGCCCTAAATACTCCACTTTGTCTACTCCAAAAGCACATTTCCTCTTTTTTGCAAATAGTTGCTGTTGTCTCAATATTTGCAACACAATTCGTAAGTGTTTCTTATGAGTTGCAAGGTCTGAACTATATATTAGGATATCATCAAAGAAAACAAGAACAAATTTGCGTAGGTAAGATGCAAATACTTGATTCATCAATGCCTGAAAAGTTGCAGGGCCATTTGTGAGACCAAAGGGCATTACCTTGAATTCATAATGCCCTTGATGAGTCCTAAAGGCAGTTTTGTGAATGTCTGTGGAGGCCATTCTAATTTGATGATAACCAGATGTTAGGTCTATCTTGGAGAAGATCATAGCTCCATGTAGCTCATCCATCAAATCTTCTATGATAGGAATAGGAAATTTATCCTTGATGGTAATGTCATTGAGCCCTCGATAATCTACACAAAATCTCCATGTGCCATCTTTCTTTTGACTAGCAAAGTCTTTGGGAAGCGTAGGGACTATGGTCGGGTTGTATTATTGATGCTTCTAACATTCCTTGCACTAACCTTTCAACTTCAGTTTTCTGGTAGTAAGGGTATCTATTAGGTCGTAGGTTGACAGGTTTTGAGTGAGGTTTTAAGGGTATTTGGTGGTCTAAAGCCCTGTGGGAAGGTAAACCTCTAGGTTCTTCAAAAATATCATTATACTCCTCCAAGAGTACCAGTAAGTGGGGGTTAATTTCTTAAGGTACATTTTCCTCAATTAAGAGGAAGATGTGCCCAGTCATGCCCTTGATTCCTTTCTTGAAAAGTTTCTAGACCCCTGTCCCTCTAAGAATTTGAAGAGCTTTGTGCTCTTTTTGAGCTTTCAAAACCACTCTATCATTACCATTGTTCACAGTAACTTCTCTGGATTTTAAATCAAAGCAAATAGGGTTGTGTGCTTCCATCCAATCCAACCCCAAAACTAACCCGCAACTTCCCAGACTGAGTATCTTTAGGTCTGCAAAATTTATGCCTTGCATCTCCCAACTGAAGTTCTTAATCTTGTGAGTGGAAGTTACTTTTGCCCCATTAGCAACTGTCACAGTTAATGGTGTTATTTCCTCCCTTGACAGATCAAGCATTCTCACTATAGTGTCATCTATGAAGGAATGGGTACTACCCGTGTCAATTAAGACACTCACCTCATGATTTCTTACCCTTCCTTTGATTCGAAATGCATTAAGTGATTTCCCACTTAGGGCATTCAACTGTATTACTGTATCTTCAGTACCATCATTAACTCCTTCCATAGTAACTGTTGTCCCTTCCTCTGCCAATTCCTCCTCCATTTCCTCAACGAGCATATGTAGGATTTGTTTAAGTTTGCATTGGTGGCCCTGAAAATATCTATCCCCACACTTATAACACTTGCCTGGTTCTCTGCTATATGTAGGTTTAATATTGGTTGATTTGTTGAGGTTAACTGCTGTGGTCTTGTGGTTGGGTTGAGGTAGTGAGGTTTGTTGGATATAACTGAAGTGGTTACCTTGTTTGCATTGTAGGTTTTGGAGAGTTGAGGTGTCGTCCATTTATGGAGAGCTTCATTCATCTTTGCTTGTTCATAAGCTTCTTAAAGAGTAGATGGTTTAAACCTCTTGATTGCCCATCCCAAATCTTCTTGCTTGGGCCTCCAATGAACACTTTCACGGTATTCTTGTGTTAATCCGGGTCATTCTTCTCACAAGGACTTAAGTTCTTCAAACTTCTCTGGTAAGCCTCCAAGTGTCGGTTTGTTTGAGTCTGTGGAATTCCTCCACCACATTAGCTTCAGTATAGCTAGTAAACCTACTGCATAATCCCTCTGCAAACTCTTTCCAATTTAGTTCTCATTTTCCTTCTTTCCAATCTTAATACTAGATATCCGGTTTCTCCTCCAGAAACATGGCAGCAGATTCTACCTTGTGTTCATCAGGTATGTTATAGATTTGGAATATTTTCTGGCACTTTCTAATCCATAACCTGGGCTGCTTGCCATCGAAATGACTGAAGTCCATTTTGGGCCATAACATATTGGGTGTTTGGAGTATTGGAAGGGAATTGGTGGTCTGGGAATATGATGTTTGGTTCGTGGTATTGTTAGTGGGTGTATGCTTGGTGTTTGGTATTGGTAGGGGTGGTGAATGTAGTATTCCAGCATATGTTCTAGATGAGGGTGAGGCAGTTGTAGTGGTAGGGTTAGGGTGTTAATTGGTTTTGATGGTTTCCAGTAGGGCTAGTATGGATTTCTAGTTTTCTCCAAGTCTTTTGTTGGTCTCAAGCTGAGCTTTGGTCATCTCTGCCTGCATGTTTTTCATTTGTGTTTCTAATGCTTTCACTTGTTCATCCAGGGTTTTCAGTCTGGTACCTTCATGAGCCATGGCGACTAAAAGCTCGATACCAAATGTAGTATACCGGTGATTTGATGCATGGAATAAGGGGAAGAAGACAATCGAGAAGGAGGGAAACTAGAAGAAGCGTAGAAGGAGAGAGAATTGAGGATGAGAATATTGTATATTGATTTTCTTGTTGTCCTCACATTGACAAGCGTAGCAACATATATTCTCATGTGTTTCTTGTAACGAATACGAAAATGATAAAATAATAAAACAATTTATGCTAGCCAACTCCCATGATCGATTTTATTTAGTGGACCTTTAGCCTTGTAATGAGCCCTCCTCCGAGTCCATACCGGTAGGGTCATAACAAATTGTTTCACCTTCTCATTGTGTTATTCAGAGTATCCAGCCATGGAGGATGATTGGGGTTGCTAAGCATTCTCATGGATTATACAGATTCAATTCCAGTACAATTTTGCATGCTTCACCTGCCGTTGTCGCTAACTCTGTTGTTTGTAATAAAGAAACTACTTTACTTTGGCATGCTAGGCTAGGCCATCTTCCTTTTTTCTCGTTTACGTTCAATCATCCCTTATTCTCTTTCTCTTCATAACCCCTGTGATATTTGTCACATGTTCAGGCAAAAATGCTTGCCTTTTCCGATCAAGATTACATAGCAATCTTTGTGTTTGATCGATACATATTGATATCTGGGGGGACAATTATGCTCCCACTTTTAAAGGCCATCGATATTTTCTTACTCTTGTTGATGATTTTAGTAGATTTACTTGGGTATTTTTAATGCAACACAAATCAGAGGCTAGGACAATTATGATAAATTTTGTCTCTTATGTTTCTACTCAATTCCATTCCACTGTTAAATGTATCAGAAGTGATAATGGCCAAGAGTTCAATGTTCCAGATTTTTATAACTCCAAAGGTATTATTCATCAACGATCTTGCGTTAACACTCCTCAGCAGAATAGTATTGTGGAACACAAACATCAACATATTCTCAATGTTGCACGAGCTTTATGTTTTCATGCAAAGTTACCTATTTCCTTCTGAGGTGAGTGTGTATTGCATGTTATTTACTTAATTAATTGCATTCCAACCCCTGTTCTTCATAGCTCCTCACCTTTTGAAACATTATACTCTAAACCACCTACTTACACTAATTTACGTGTTTTCGGTTGTCTTACTTTTGCTTCCAATCATTCTAACGTTCGCCATAAATTTGATTCTCGTACTGTTAAATCTGTTTTTTTGTGGATTTTCTCCTGGTGTTAAAGGTTACAAACCTTATGATCTTACTACTCACAAGAAATTTGTTTCACGGGATGTTTCTTTTTATAAGCATGTCTTTCCTTTCTCCACTTTAACTTCTGATACGCAGAAATTTGATGGCCCCAACTCTATTGATTTAATTCTCCACCTTCCTCGCTTGATGACCTATGATCGACTTCCTTACATTCCCGTGTATCCACCCTACCAATTTCAGACGCCTCTCATTCCTTCTTCTACTTCATCGTCGTCCGATGGTCCTTTATCCACAACACCATCTGAAATTCAATTTCATGATCCTGCTCCCATTCAAGAATCGCCTCCATCTTTGCGTCAGTAGTACAAGACAGGCGTCCTTGCCACGATACTAGTCGACTATCGGTGCATGGCTATTCTCCGCACTAGTCCTCATCGCTCTCATGTGTTTTCTTATTCTCGTCTTTCCCTAAACATTATGTTTTTACAGCTGATCATGAGCCTCATACCTATGAACAAGCGGTCCAGTTAACGCTTAGAGACAAGCCATCGCGGTGGAACTCGATGCTCTCAATGAGAATCGCGACTTGGGAACTC